>JARQOC010000006.1:489123857-489713788 GCA_033576535.1 Allobates femoralis
GTACAGAGTGGAGCTGAGTGTGTACGAGGAGTACGGAGCGGAGCTGTTTGTGTATGAGGTGTACGGAGCGGAGCTGAGTGTGTACGAGGTGTACGGAGCGGAGCTGTTTGTGTACGAGGTGTACGGAGAGGAGCTGAGTGTGTACGAGGTGTACGGAGTGGAGCTGAGTGTGTACTTCTGCAGCCAGCAATTTTAAGTGCAACACAGAGACATTAGAAGGCAACATCTTTAGAGTGTACCTCCATTCCAAGAGGAAAGTGATTATAATGCAAGACTCTGCAATAGAATAATTTTTCCAAATCATTATATAACAAACTTTTTGCTGATAACCGACAATGATTTTTAGCACCACGTACACATGTGACATGTATTTTTTTTTTTTAAATTGTCCTCAAAAGGTCAATAACACCTTTTAAGGACTTTTCCCATCCCAACTGTTCATGACTAAAGGGCCCGTTCCAGGCTACGATATCGTTGAAACGTCACGGGTTTTGAGACATTCAAACGACGTCGTAACAACGTCGTGGCATGTGACACGTCAATTCGATCAACGATCAGTCGGCTGATCGTTGATCGGAGGTTTACCATCACAACCTTAAATCAGTCGATGATCGTCCGTGCAACCTGCAGCATCGGTGTGTGTGACACCTTGATAATGATGTCGTTTATGACTTCATCTATTCAGAACTGAAGGATGTAGGCGACCAAACGTTCGCTTGTCGTGGAACCGTTGCTGCGTCGTTAAAGATATCTGTACGTGTGACACCTCACTAGTGATCATTGAACGTCGTTCAAGCGATCTAGGTCAAGTCGGATCGTTGGCCGGATCGCTGGGATATTGAAGCGTGAAACGGGCCCTCAACTGTCCAGGCTCCAACCCCTGAAGGGGGGACAAAGGAACAGTCAAGCGGCTGAGATACACCACTTCCATAGATTCCAGAAAGAATCTAATTTAATGGGGTTATTATTGTCATAAGCAGGGGTGGATTAAGGGTAGCCGGGGCCCGGGGCTGTTCAGACTCTGTGGGCCCCCCGGTCATGTGACGGGTCATCATATACCTGAAACAGATTAGCTGTATTCCATTTAAGTAGAAAGAAATAAAAGCAAATGAAATCATGACAATCCATACAAAATAAAATGCTGCAAAAACTCCCTGTGTGAACAAAACGTAAAGGGAACCTGACCCCTACAAATTAACCCCCAGTCTCTTGATGGTGGGTTTACACGCCGCGATATCGGCGCCCAACTCCGACCCAACTCCGACAAAAAGTCACGTGGGTCGCGAGTTGGAGCCGATATCGGGTGCGCGTTGTACGGTTTGAGCGTACAACGCGATGCTGGAACGATGCCAAAACGATATCGGAGTTGAATAGCAAAGCTATTCAACTCCCCGATATCGCAAGGCCGTTGTACCAGCATCGCAGCGTGTGACAGCCCAACTCCGATCTGTACTCGCACCTCACCCATTAACTCCCATGTTAAATGGTCGTTACTGGGTTGGTGGGCGTACACATCGGAGTGACGTTGTTTCCCGATATCGCAGTGTGTAAACCGGCGATGCGATATCGGGAAAAGAGCTGAAAAAATGCGCGCTCCCGCGGCGTTGTCTCCGATATCGCCGCTATATCGGGACGTGTAACCCCACCATAAGACCTGTTCCTGCACCATTCTTAGACATTTCTAGCCATCCCTTTGTGCTAAAAAAGTGTATTTGTAAAGTTCATAAAAGTGACTTTATTACCTGCACCCACTGCGGCATTGAAGCCGCCAAATGCATTGCTTTGTGCTTCTCCCCACCGCCTGCACGGTAATTATTCACGCCCCGATGGGCGTGCTAATCAGCAGAGCCGCCTCGTCACATTACATAGGCGGTATATAGCGTCATAGCGGCTAGCGTGCAGGCGGTGGGGAGAAGCACAAAGCGCCTCGTCACATTACATGGGCGGTATAGCCGCTATGACGCTAAACGCGTCATAGCTTCTATACCGCCTATGTAATGTGACGAGGCGGCTCTCTGCTGATTAGCACGCCCATCAGGGCTTGAATAATTAGCGTGCAGGCGGCGGGGAGAAGCACGAGGCAACACCTTTTGCGGTTTCGAAGCCGCAGTGGGTGCAGTTAAACGTCGGGTTACTAAGCGCCGCGCGGCGCCTAGTAACCCGATGTGTACCATAGTTACCAGCGATCTCGCTGGTCCACATCGCTGGTGAGTCTGTCTGTGTGACATCTCACCAGCGATGTGAGCGATATTGTAAGCGATCGCGCGTGCACGTGATCGCTTACAATATCGCTAGCGAGATCGTAGCGTGTGACGGCCGCCTTACTAATACACTTTTTTAGCACAATGGGATGGCTAGAAATGTCTTAGGGCCACGTCACACACACAGATATTTGTGCAGATATTGTTCGCAGATCTCTGGTTGCAGTGAAATCATGGACACATTGCTCCATTTGTACACAGCCACAAAATGGAACAATGTGTCCATGATTTCACTGCAACCAGAGATCTGCGAACAATATCTGCACAAATATCTGTGTGTGTGACGTGGCCCTAAGAATGGTGCAGGGACAGGTCTTAAGAGACTGGGGGCTAATTTTTAGGGGTCAGGATACCTTTAAATACTGAGGTAAAGAAAACTCACTAAATACTCAGCGTGTGCACGAGACCTTACAGATACTGAGGTAAAAACTCACCAAATACTCAGCGTGTGCACGAGGCCTTATGGTGGTTTTACACACACCAATTTCTGTGTCCAATATCTGAACAGATCTCTGGTTGCAGTGAAGTCATGGACACATTGCTCCATTTTGTACACAGCCACAAAATGGAACTATGTGTCCATGATTTCACTGCAACCAGAGATCTGTTCAGATATTGGACACAGAAATTGGTGTGTGTAAACCCACCATCACAGATACTGAGGTAAAACCTCACCAAATATTCAGCATGTGCACGAGACCTTACAAATCCTGAGGTAACAACTCACCAAATACTCAGCGTGTGCACGTAGCCTTAGGCTGGGGTCACACACACAGATATCTGTGCAGATATTGTTGGCAGATCTCTGGTTGCAGTGAAATCATGGACAGATTGCTCCATTTGTACACAGCCACAAAATGGAACAATGTGTCCATGATTTCACTGCAACCAGAGATCTGCGAACAATATCTGCACAAATATCTGTGTGTGTGACCCCAGCCTTACAGATACTGAGGTAAAAACTCACCAAATACTCAGCGTGTGCATGAGGCCTTACAAATCCTGAGGTAACAACTCACCAAATACTCAGCGTGTGCACAAGGCCTTACAGATACTGAGGTAAAAACTGACCAAATACTCAGCGTGTGCACGTAGCCTTACAGATACTGAGGTAAAAACTCACCAAACACACAGCGTGTGCACGAGGCCTTACAAATACTGAGGTAAAAACTGACCAAATACTCAGCGTGTGCACGAGGCCTTACAAATACTGAGGTAAAAACTGACCAAATACTCAGCGTGTGCACGAGGCCTTACAGATACTGAGGTAAAAACTGACCAAATACTCAGCGTGTGCACGAGGCCTTACAGATACTGAGGTAAAAACTGACCAAATACTCAACGTGTGCACGACGCCTTACAAATACTGAGGTAAAAACTGACCAAATACTCAGCGTGTGCACGAGACCTTACAGATACTCAGGTAAAAACTGACCAAATACTCAACGTGTGATAAGTCATATGATTAGCACACAGGTGCAGATCCATGAAAGCAAAACAAGGAAAAAACTGTGGCACGCTATACATAACATAGATAGAACTATATATAACAGAGATGGGGTGGAAATTAAGGTAGCAGGACCTTACACATACATACCTCCCAACTTTAGAAGAGCAGAAAGAGGGACAAAAGATGCGGCGTGCTCAGCACGCCGCGTAAATTTTAGCCCCGCCCCTGACCCCGCCCAAGCCACACCCATTTACACAGGATACACAGGGGTACAGGATAATGACACTGGGGGTACAGGATAATGACACTGGGGGTACAGGATAATGACACTGGGGGTACAGGATAATGACACTGGGGGTACAGGATAATGACACTGGGGGTACAGGACAATGACGCTGACGCTGGGGGCACAGGACAATGACGCTGACGCTGGGGGCACAGGACAATGACGCTGACACTGGGGGCACAGGACAATGACGCTGACACTGGGGGCACAGGACAATGACGCTGACACTGGGGGCACAGGACAATGACGCTGACGGCACAGGACAATGACGCTGGGGGTACAGGACAATGACGCTGACACTGGGGGCACAGGACAATGACGCTGACGGCACAGGACAATGACGCTGGGGGTACAGGACAATGACGCTGAGGGTACAGGAGAATGACGCTGATGCTGAGGGTACAGGACAATGACTCTGACACTTGTTCTGATGTAATGGGAAAGCTGGGTGCAGAGGAAATGGTGTATAGCACAGAAGGGAATGGGAAAGAGCTTGTTTCCCTCAGCACCCCCACCTTTTCCACCCCCTGCTCTGCTATACACCTTTTCCCAAGCACTCAGCCTTCCCATGCTCTTCTATCCCTCAGCACTCAGCTTTCCCATGCTCTTCTATCCCTTAGCACTCAGCTTTCCCAGGCTCTTCTATCCTCTATCCCTCAGCACTCAGCTTTCCCATACTCTTCTATCTCTCAGCACTCAGCTTTCCCATGCTCTCCTATCCCTCCGCACTCAGCTTTCCCAGGATCTTCTATCCTCTATCCCTCAGCACTCAGCTTTCTCAGGCTGTTCTATCCTCTATCCCTCAGCACTCAGCTTTCCCAGGTTCTTCTATCCTCTATCCCTTAGCAGTCAGCTTTCCCATGCTCTTCTATCCCTCAGCATCCAGTTTTTCCATGCTCCTCTATCCTCTTTCCCTCAGCACCCAGCTTTCCCATGCTCCTCTATCCTCTTTCCCTCAGCACCCAGCTTTTCCATGCTCCTCTAACCTCAGCACTCAGCTTTCCCATGCTCCTCTATCCTCTTTCCCTCAGCATCCAGCTTTTCCATGCTCTTCTATCCTCTCTCCTCAGTCTCAGCTTTTCCATACCCTTCTATCCTTCTTTCCCTCAGCACCCAACTTTGCCATGCTCTTCTAATCCTCTTTTCCTCAGCACCCAGCTTTCCCATGTTCTGATTTCCCTCAGCACCCAGCTCTCTCATGATAGCAAAACATGGGAAAGTTGGGTGCTGATGGAAATCAGAACATGGGAAAGCTGGGTGCTGAGGAAAAGAGGATAGGAGAGCATGGGAAAGCTGGGTGCTGAGGAATAGAGCTTCCCCTCAGCAGGCAGTCTTCTCATCCTCTGCTGCTATCACTTTCTTCCTTCGGCTATATGGTGGACGTGTCACTTACAGCACAGCCAGCAGGTTTTGGCACAGTCAATGTAAGGCCCTTTTCACATCAGCGTTTTTGTCCAGATCCGGTGGATCCGGACAAAAACCGCATCTGCCGCAAGTGCCGGAACCACGGCTATACCGCACTTGTCGGACCTGCCGCAAGCCCCTTAGACAATGCATGGGGCTTGCCACAAGTGCACCGCAAGTGCGGCCGTTAGGCGGCAGATGAGGTAAATCTCCCGCAATCAGCGAAAAACGCTGATGTGAACGGGGCCTAAGGCTGGCTTCACTCTAGCGTTTATGTCTGCATGTGTCTGACATGCAGGTGCAAACGTAGTCATACTAATGTGAACGCAGTGGGGATTCTCCACATGCCTTCACATAGTATGCTGCCCAGCCAGCCAATCAGCTGTCTCGGCGGTGGCCTGGAGATCAGCAGTGTCCGCTACTGATCTCCCGGTGGCCGCCTCTGATTTCTATGGAGATTTCAATGAATCCGCAGCATCTGCCTGCGCTGTCATGCGGAGGACACTGCGGATCCATTGAGCTCCATGCATTCTTTGTGCACTTGCGGTCACTTGCTGATAAAATAAGCCCCCGCGAACGCACAGAAAATGCAACATGTTGTGTTCGGAGGGTGCTATTAAAAAATGCATCTGAACGCAAATGTAACCAAATGCAGCCATAGGCACGTACTATGCGTTCCCATATTAAACATAGGAATGCAATGTGCATGCGTTTGGTTACACTGCGTTCTGTATGCAAATGTGAAACCGGCCCAATAGCCCCAGCCCTCCTCTCACAAGCAGTCACACACACACCACTCCCCGGGCAAGTACAGGATGGAGAAACGGAGATGTAAAGCACTCTATACACCCCCCAAACACACACACAAATACACACACAAACACACATACACAAACACACACACACAAACACACATACATACACACACACAAACACACACACACAAACAAATACATACACAAACACACACAAACACACACACACACATACACAAACATACAAAAACACACACAAACACACACACACACACAAACATACAAAAACACACACACACAAACACAAACAAAAACACACATACACACACACAAACACATACACAAACACACACACACAAACAAAAACACACATACACACACACGTACATACACAAACACATAAAAACACACATACACACACAAACACATAAAAACACACATATACATACACACACACAAACACAAACACACACAAGCTCTATAATTTCATCCCCTTGTGGCCTCCCCCCTCTCTGTTTTCTCACCCATGTGCTCTGTGTCTTCTTCTTGAGCTGCACTGTGACTGACTTCACTGCAGGGGATCAGCACCGCCCCGCAGCTGACGTCACAGGCCTCTGCCGGCTCATGAATATTCATGGACCACGCAGTCTGGAAGCTGGGAAGGAGGAGAGCAAAGCACTGGGAGGCGAGGAAGAAAGCCGACAGGGACATTACTCCCGGGGCACAATGTGTCGGCTTCTTCTCAGTGCTCCGCGGGACATTTAATGTCCCGGGCGGGATAGAGGGACTGACCATCAAATTCGGGAAAGTCCAGGCGGATCCGGGACGGTTGGGAGGTCTGCACATAGCACCCAGTAGGAGCCCACAAATAGCCCCCTGTATGCAGCAGGAGCCCACAAATAGCCTCCAGTATACACAGGACCCCACACACAGCCCCCTATATACAGCAGGAGCCCACACATAGCCCTGTGTATACAGGAGCCCACAAATAGCCTCCTGTATACAGCAGCAGCCCACACGTAGCCCTGTGTATACAGTAGGAGCTCACAAATAGCCGCCTGTCTGCAGTAAGAGCCCACACATAACCCCATGTATACAGCAGAAGCTCACACATAGCTCTCTGTATACCACAGGAGCCCTCAAATAGCCTAAAGTATGCAGCAGAAGCCCACAAATAGCCTCATGTATGCTGGAGCCCACAAATAGCCCTGTGTATACTGCAGCAGCCCACACATAGCCCCTTATATACAGCAGGAGCCCACACATAACCCCCTGTATGCAGCAGGAGCCAACACACAGTCCCCTGTATATAGCAGGAGTCCACACACAGCCCCCTGTATACAGCAGGAGCTCACACACAGCCCCCTGTATACAGTAGGAGCCCACACACAGCCCCTTGTATACAGCAGGAGACTACACACACAAAAACGCAAATAAGCACACTCAAGAAAGCAGACAGGACGCATGCGCAGGCAGAAGAACGCAAACAAGCATAAGCATGCAAAAGAGCGCAGACAGGTACATGCACAAGAATGCAGACAAGGAGCAAACGCAGGCACAAGAACACAGACAGACACACACGCATGCACAAGAACACAGACAGGCATACATGCACAAGAACACAGACAGGCACATGCATGCACAAGAACACAGACAGGCACATGCATGCACAAGAACACAGACAGGCACACGCATGCACAAGAACACAGACAGGCACACGCATGCACAAGAACACAGACAGGCACACACATGCACAAGAACACAGACACACGCATGCACAAGAACACAGACAGGCATACATGCACAAGAACACAGACAGGCACACGCATGCACAAGAACACAGACTGCACACACCACACACATGCAGAAGAACACATGGGGCAAATGCTGGTCCCACATACTGTGCCCCTCCTTCTAGATATATTGCTTGTATCATCATGTATGTAATAGATATATAAATGCATGAAGTGAGCAAAATATCCAGATGGAGCAAACACACAGTGTGCTGCAGGCACACACATGCACAAGAACACAGACAGGCACACACATGCACAAGAACACAGACAGGCACACACATGCACAAGAACACAGACAGGCACATACATGCACAAGAACACAGACAGGCACATGCATGCACAAGAACACAGACAGGCATACATGCACAAGAGCACAGACTGCACACACCACACACATGCAGAAGAACACACGGTGGCAAATGCTGGTCCCACACACTGTGCCCCTCCTTCTAGATATATTGCTTGTTTCATCATGTATGTAATGGATATATAAATGCATGATGTGAGCAAAATATCCAGATGGAGCAAACACACAGTGTGCAGCAGGGGCCTGGGACATTTGAAATGATGCATCGTTTCGAGCACACCAGCCCCCAGCACAAGTGTGCACTTCACCCTCCATCTTGGATACAGTTGCACGATGCATCATTTCACATGCCCCAGGCCCCTGCTGCACACTGTGTGTTTGCTCCATCTGGATATTTTGCTCACATCATGAATTTATATAACCATTACATACATGATGATAGAAGCAAAATATCCAGCTAGAGGGGCACAGTGTGCAGCACCAGCACTTGCCCCATGTAGTTTTGGACAGTCCTAGGCTCCTCCACTGCCTGTAGGCCACCGCCACATACACTGACCCCCGTTGTGACTGGATCACATTACATACGAGCTTACTGCTGCTGCCCATGCATTGCTGTGAAGTGCAGGCACAGCAGCAGGAGTAGCACAAATATACAATAGATCAGGCTGAGACAGCCTGGGCACCTTTGGGTAGGCTGGGCTCCCCGCCTCCCAGCACACTCAGAGGAAGCAGCTCCTCTCTGCCAGAGAGGTATGTGTGGATGGTGGCTCCAACAGCTGCAGGCACCCGCGCTTTGCCCTGCCGGCAGCGGTGCCGCATGTGGAACCTGATCAGGTAATAAATCTGCAGTGTGAAACCAGCCTAAAGGGTTATTGTCATCCCAACAACCAACGATCCGACTTGACCGAGATCGATTGAACGTCGTTCAATGATCGCTAGCGAGGTGTCACACGTACAGATATCTTTAACGACATAGCAACTATTCCGCGACAAGCGAACGATACTTGCGGTCGTTAGGTCGCCTACGTCCTTCAGTTCTGAATAGGTGAAGTTGTAATCTACATCGTTATCAAGGTGTCACACACACCGGTGCTGCAGGTTGCACGGACAATCAACAACTGATTTAAGGTCGTGATCATAAGCCTCCGATTAGCCGACTTATTGTTGATCGTATCAACGTGTCACACGCAACGACGTCGTTACGACGTCGTTTGAACATTTGAAAACCCGTGACGTTTCAACGATATCATTAACGATATTGTAGCGTGGAACGGGCCCTTCAGACTTTTCCTCTGATTGTTCCACTCCTGGTTTTGGCTACAAAAACTGCAACAGCACTCGTGTAAAAATACACAGTAAATACGCAGTGTGTGAACGCACCCTAAGGCTGGCTTCACACCACGATTTTCTGCTGACAGGTTCTGTCCGATGTTTTGCAGGATGCACCGGACAGAACCTGACATCCCCGGACACACAGAACCGGATGGCAAATGTGCCCTCCAATCCTGTTTTGTGCTAGAATCCTCCCTGTGTGCGGCTGCCGCTGTCCAGGAGCTGGAATTTCAGCCAGGGAGCTCTCCAGGTGCTGAAATTCAGCACCCGGCGTCCGGGAACTGGTCCGATTTTATGTCGGATCCGGCGTGGTCTGGCGCCGATGGACTTCCATTTTATGGGAGGATCCGATTTTGTCCGATTTTTGCCCCAGGCACAAAAAATGCTGCAAGTTCCAATTTTGTGTCCGGGGCCAAACAACAAAATCTTCTGGATCCTCCCGGACAGCACGAAACCGGATGGCAAATCACTGCCATCCGGCCCTATCCAGCCCCATAGGGATACAATAGGGGCAAAATCAGATCCGGGGCTGAGTTGGGCCCGAACCAACAGCAATAAAGGTGAAATGTGTGCAATTTTCAAATGGAGGAAGATCCCTCCAGATGTCTTGAATCCCCTGGTGGCTTCAATGTCCCGTCGGTGCGGTCAAGTAATTAAAGCAAGAGGTTATGCTACATAATACAAAGTTATGGCATTGTAAAGAGTGAATTACTCTCTGTTGTGATCAATTAATAGTATATGCAAAACATTTGCCAGTTTTCTTTAATTAGGCTGGAATCACACTGTCCGTGTTATATACGACTAAGTCAGACGTGTCACGGATGAGTACCTTGGAATGGCCTCCCCCCTCTCTGGACGGGATCGTCAGCTGCTTGTTTTTCTAAGCAGCTCCACACTCCCGTCCTGACAGGGAAGAGCCATTTCAAGTTACTCATCTGTGACACGTCTGACTTAGTCGTATATAACATGGACAATGTGATTCCAGCCTTAAATGACCGTACCTATATATAAAAAAAAATTTGATTCACGCACCTTCAATTTATCACCAGGAAGACGACATCACAACAACCAGACACAAGTAATCACACTTTAAACAAAAATAATGCTAAACGTTTGGTTGCCCCTGTAGGTAACAAGCCAAAGCTATTAAACGTTGTAGACTTCCATACAGAGAGGGTAAAATGCTCATTATATATACCGTATATACTCGTGTATAAGCCGACCCATGTATAAGCCGACCCCCTGCTTTTGCCCCCAAAACCTGGGAAAACCTATTGACTCGTGTATAAGCCGAGGGTGGACCCCAGCACAGGTATACAGCCCCCAGCAGTGTGGTGTACAGCAGCCTCCCCAGTGGTAGTATACAGCAGCAGCCCCAGTGGTATATACAGCAGCAGCCCCAGTGGTAGTATACAGCAGCCCCAGAGGTATATACAGCAGCCCCAGTGGTAGTATACAGCAGCCCCAGTGGTAGTGTACAGCAGCCCCAGAGGTAGTATACAGCAGCCCCAGAGGTAGTATACAGCAGCCCTAAAGGTAGTATACAGCAGTCCCAGAGGTATATACAGCAGTCCCAGTGGTAGTATACAGCCGCAGCCCCAGTGGTATATACAGCAGCAGTCCCAGTGGTATATACAGCAGCAGCCCCAGTGGTAGTATACAGCAGCCCCAGAGGTATATACAGCAGCCCTAGTGGTAGTATACAGCAGCAGCCCCAGTGGTAGTATACAGCAGCAGCCCCAGTGGTATATACAGCAGCAGCCCTAGTGGTAGTATACAGCAGCCCCAGAGGTATATACAGCAGCCCCAGTGGTAGTATACAGCAGCAGCCCCAGTGATATATACAGCAGCAGCCCCAGCTCCTCAGTGAGCGGCAACCAATCAGCGAAGCGGCTCGCAGCTTGGTGGGAGATTTGAATCCCACGGCGCTGATTGGCTGAGCGGCGCAGATTTCAAATCTCTCGCCAAGGCACGAGCCGCTTTGCTGATTCAGGCAGCGAAGCGCGATTTAAATTATGCGCCAAGAGCGCTGATTGATAAGCGGCGACCAATCAGCGCTGTTGGCGCATGAGGCGCTTTGGCAGGGGATTTGAATCTCGGCCGCCATATCGGAACTTGGGTGTTCCAATATGGCGGTCAGGACACTTCTGCTGCAAGCAGCCGGGAGATGAGCGGCTGGCGCCATTCATCTCCCAGCTGCATCGCCGCTGACGTCAGTGCGGCGGGTGATGAGCCGCGGCTGCTGTCGGGAGATCTCCTGACAGTAGCGATGAGGTCTGTGTCACTCACTTTTGTCACATGTGTCGCTATCCCACAATGGTGCATTGTGGGATAGCGACATAAGTGCCGGAAGTCTGTGACACATATTATTCATGATTATATATTAGATATAAAAAATAGTTAAACAGACTCATATAACAGGTGATAAATCAGTAAAGTTCCATACTTATCAGTCCTCAAAGTCGTTATCTGCCCTCAGAGACCTCGGATACAATCTGCACAAGTCCAATGTGCTTCAATCTCCAACTTGTGCCAACCAAAGACAATAGGGACAGGGTGGATATTATTCTCCCTGGGTCCATCCATGGGTGGGTTCCTCATTACCTGTACACCTCACCGCCTACCCCCTTCACCTATGATATATTACACATAAGATAAGACTCTGCCTGGAAGATGTTACAATCTCAGGATGTGGCTCATTTACTGTATTTGCCATATGACCCCCCTTAGCCTGCACTGAATTTACATAGTAATGGTGGGGTGTGAGGTGACAGTCTTGTGCTCATTGTTTTTCTCCAAGCAGGATGAGACACATTTACATCTCACAAGGATCATTAGACATTCGGGAGTCAGTGGAAGATCTGGGGACTCAGAGAGGACATGTTTTATAAATTACATATGAATTACAATGGCCACAGAACCAGTGAGTGCTCTAAAGTCCTTCACAACCTTATTCATGTAAAACATCCTGATGTATTGGTTACAGAATTTCCATTTCTAGAATTGCTTTGGAATTTCTGAACTACTGAAGTCTCCAGTGACTGTTGGGGCCATAATCCGAAGTGAAAAGAACATAATTTCACCATAAACCGTCCACGACCAAGATCTCCCCACAAGATTTCAGACAGAGTGAAAAGAAGAGTCGTCCAAGAGTCAAGAACCACCTGAGCTACAGACAGACCTGGAATCAGCAGGTGCAATTGCTTAGAAGGAAAGAATAAGTAATGTATTCATCCTCTATGGTCTGTATGCACGCTCCTGTATGCACTCACCCTCTATGGTCTGTATGCACACTCCTGTATGCACTCACCTTCTATGGTCTGTATGCACTCTCCTGTATGCACTCACCTTCTATGGTCTGTGTGCACACTCCTGTATGCACTCCCCTTCTATGGTCTGTATGCACGCTCCTGTATGCACTCACCCTCTATGGTCTGTATGCACTAACCCTCTATGGTCTGTATGCACGCTCCTGTATGCACTCACCCTCTATGGTCTGTATGCACGTTCCTGTATGCACTCACCCTCTATGGTCTGTATGCACACTCCTGTATGCACTCACCCTCTATGGTCTGTATGCACCTCCTGTATGCACTCACCCTCTATGGTCTGTATGCACACTCCTGTATGCACTCACCCTCTATGGTCTGTATGCACGCTCCTGTATGCACTCACCCTCTATGGTCTGTATGCACACTCCTGTATGCACTCCCCTTCTATGGTCTGTATGCACGCTCCTGTATGCACTCACCCTCTATGGTCTGTATGCACGCTCCTGTATGCACTCACCCTCTATGGTCTGTATGCACGTTCCTGTATGCACTCACCCTCTATGGTCTGTATGCACACTCCTGTATGCACTCACCCTCTATGGTCTGTAGCACGCTCCTGTATGCACTCACCTTCTATGGTCTGTATGCACTCACCCTCTATGGTCTGTATGCACACTCCTGTATGCACTCACCCTCTATGGTCTGTAGCACGCTCCTGTATGCACTCACCCTCTATGGTCTGTATGCACGCTCCTGTATGCACTCACCCTCTATGGTCTGTATGCACTAACCCTCTATGGTCTGTATGCACGCTCCTGTATGCACTCACCCTCTATGGTCTGTATGCACGTTCCTGTATGCACTCACCCTCTATGGTCTGTATGCACACTCCTGTATGCACTCACCCTCTATGGTCTGTATGCACGTTCCTGTATGCACTCACCTTCTATGGTCTGTATGCCGTCCTGTATGCACTCACCTTCTATGGTCCCGTATGCACGCTCCTGTATGCACTCACCTTCTATGGTCTGTATGCACGCTCCTGTATGCACTCACCCTCTATGGTCTGTATGCACACTCCTGTATGCACTCACCTCTATGGTCTGTATGCACGCTCCTGTATGCACTCACCTTCTATGGTCTGTATGCACACTCCTGTATGCACTCACCTTCTATGGTCTGTATGCACGCTCCTGTATGCACTCACCTTCTATGGTCTGTATGCACACTCCTGTATGCACTCACCCTCTATGGTCTGTATGCACACTCCTGTATGCACTCACCCTCTATGGTCTGTATGCACACTCCTGTATGCACTCACCCTCTATGGTCTGTATGCACACTCCTGTATGCACTCACCTCTATGGTCTGTAGCACCTCCTTATGCACTCACCTTCTATGGTCTGTATGCACACTCCTGTATGCACTCACCCTCTATGGTCTGTATGCACACTCCTGTATGCACTCACCCTCTATGGTCTGTATGCACACTCCTGTATGCACTCACCCTCTATGGTCTGTATGCACCTCCTGTATGCACTCACCCTCTATGGTCTGTATGCACACTCCTGTATGCACTCACCCTCTATGGTCTGTATGCACACTCCTGTATGCACTCACCTTCTATGGTCTGTATGCACACTCCTGTATGCACTCACCCTCTATGGTCTGTATGCACACTCCTGTATGCACTCACCTTCTATGGTCTGTATGCACACTCCTGTATGCACTCACCTTCTATGGTCTGTATGCACACTCCTGTATGCACTCACCCTCTATGGTCTGTATGCACTCACCCTCCATGGTCTGTATGCACGCTCCTGTATGCACGCTCCTCTATGCACGCTCCTGTATGCACGCTCCTCTATGCACACTCACCACCCAAGATTTCACCGCTAAACAAAAACCAGGTTCAAGAGCATTTACAATTTGTTCAACAACATTTAGACAAGTCTGTGACATACTGGGAGAATATAGACTGTTCAGATGAAACCAAAATGTAACTATGAGGAGGGTCAAGGCAACAACAGTGTGGAGGTAGGAATCTCATGGTGTGGGTCTGTTTAGAGCATACGGCGCTGGCAAACGTCATCTAGTTGAAGGCCGAATAGACAAATGTACGGAGACATTCTTGATAATAATCTGCTGCAATCTACCAGGATGATGAAGATGAGATGAAAGTGATATTCAGCAAGACAATGATCCCAAACACACAGACAAGGAAACTCTCAACTGGTTTCAGAGAAAAAATACATCTGCTAGAATGGACGAGCCGATCACCGGATCTGATTATATTATCATGTTTCAGGGAGCGCTGAAAAGCATTGACTAATAAATCAATATTATATTCACCCTTTGATGACTCGTGGAATACAGCAGCGCTGTTTTCCTCCCTACTTAAATTTTCTGAGATAATGACCTTTGGGTTTTCATTGCCATAATCATCAACATTTACAGAAATAAACACTTGAAATAATTACTATAATGATAATGAGGACAGCGCTAATCCTACACACTAGCTCCACCACTCACAGGCCTCCACCTTCCATAGCCCCCGATTTACACAAGAAAATATATCATTTTAAACTGAAGGTGCGCTACTATTAAGGCCCCGTCACACGGGGCAACATCGCCGCCAATTACATAGGCGACGTAGGGGCGCCCCTACATCGCCTCATGTAAAGGGGTGATGTCGGCGCCGCTGGGAGGTCGCCTGGTTTCAGAGCAGTGCTCTGAAACCAGGCGACCGATCTGGGGCAATGTGCACACATCGCCCCATGTAATCCGGCCGCCGGCGACCTGTCAGGCAATGGGAGCCATAGGCTCCCATTGTCCTGCATCGCCGCTGGGGTTTTCAGACACCCTGGCGGCGATGCCGCCTGTCAGCTCACCGGCGCGGCACAGGAGATGTCGCCCCATGTAAATGGGGGACGGCGACGCTGGCGGGGCGCAAAAAACGTGCGCGCACCCGCCACTCGCCGCCGACATCCCCAGCCCTGTCGCCAGGTGTGACGGGGCCTTAAGACATTCTTTGATTGGACAGAAAATGGGTTCAACAGCTATTTCTAAAACAAAAAGTCAATCTTTATTTAACACATCCTTCCCATACAAATAAAATGAGCTATGGCCGAAAGCTTCACCCATCTTAAACACTTAAAAACTTTACAACCCTTTCACATAAAATCAAAGGGTTAAAAATAAAAGTAAAAAATATGTTCAGTTCCAGGTGCCCATGTGCCGCTATATATTTACATGCGTTGAATCCATTGTCTGAATGTATTCTAGATCCTTCACGGAGCTTTTCAATGGTCTCTCATATAAAGATATCCTGTACGATACTTTGGTCTCTTAATATGAGTTCTTCAATTATTTGGCATCAACTTATTATGCGTATACAGTCCTTTGTAGGGAAGGTACTAGTAGTGGTTATTCCTTGGTTATTCCTGAGAGATTCAGAGTCAGGTACCTGTGTATAAGGAGTGCAGATTCTCCAGATACCCTCTGCTGGTCACCTTTTGATGGTCCCTTGTGATGCGTGGTTGGACGAGCCGGCACAGAATAAGTAATCCCCGCCCTTGAGAAAGGAAGACATTTTTTCCAAAACGTACGTCGGGCAAGTGACTGAGATCAGAGGAACTGCTGCCAAATACCCACTGCAGGGGTTAATCCTCATAGCTGATTCACCGGGACTCGCCGCTCTGACCGGGAGCGGAGACAAAACTGCTGTAGGAGCTCACACAAGAGTGTCCACAAGTGACTGCTGCCGAAGGAAGGAAGGAGCCGTAAGACCAGCTACCAGAGCGGGGATTACTTACCCGACACCTGGGATTTTGTGCCGGCTCGTTATTATCTGTCCAATCGATGAATGTCTAATAGTAGTGCGCCTTCAGATTAAAATGATATCTAAACACTTGAAATAGATCCCTCTGTGTGTAATGACTCTATAGAATATGTCTTTCACTTTTTGTATTGAATTAATTAAATAAAAAGAACTTTTTGATGATATTCTAATTCATTGAGATGCATCTGTATAACCCTCTGTTCCTCCACAAGGTCGGCATACGTAGAGGACAGAGTTGTGAAGAACTTAGCGGAACCGGCTGATCTTTATACACATGATTCCGGATCAGAAATGTTATTGTTTCCTGCACAATAAATTGATAATAGTTAGGGTGCGTTCACATCTGTGTATAGAAAATCACCTAGTTTTTCAGCTAGGAAAAGTAGGAGTGTCATTCATGGTTTTTCTCACCTAGCATCCATGTGTCATGCGAGTGCTGTGCGAATGTGACTGATGAGCAAGTGTGTTTTTTTTACTCTGCAAGATAAAAACACACACTGACACAGCACTCGCATCACATATGGATGCTAGGTAAGGAAAAAAAGCGTATGACACTCTCCTACTTTTCCTAACTGAGAAACTAGGCGATTTTATACATAGAGATGTGAGCGCACCGTTAAGGTACCTTTACACGTCGCCACTATGCCTGGCAACCGGTATTAACCGTTCGTGCGCGCGCACGTTTTTAACCGTTCCTAACGATCGCCGATGCCACATGTACACACCACAATTGGCCCTCAACCCAAGGGAACGTGGTTCCCCGGAAGTTGAAACTGAGCCTGCGGGAAACATCCGGTTGAATCCCGTCGCCGCTTCACACGCCGCAATCAATAGGGGAATGTGGGCGTACATGTTCTGTGGCGCCAAAACATAGGCGTGACAGACTTGTGTATTCCGTGACGCTAACACGCTGATTGGACAACGCAATAGCGTCATGATTGGCCAGCCTGCGCAGGAAGGCTTGCTAACACATGACGCCATTCCAATTGTGTAGTGTGAATGGACAGCTCTTAAATATGGCGCCCTGTGCTGTGACAGCCAATGGTAACACAGTAGCCCCCACCAATCATCCCTGATGGCGCGCGGTATCCAGCACGCTGTGGCACGCCTCTGGGAAATCACTAGGTGACGTAGATTCCATCCCTATCGCCCGTTTACACGCCAAAACCAGGGCAATTCACCATCTGGGTTGCCTCTGATTTTAGAGCAATGCTCTGAAACCGCAACCGGGAGCAACTGCGAAAATCACGATCACTTTCCCTAATTACACGCCGCAACTTGTAGCAATTTCAAGGCAACCGTGACAAAAATCCCGATTGCCTGGCAGTTGCTACACCGCAGTGGCGGCGTGTAAAGGCACCTTTAGATGGTTTCAGACGAACTCTCCTACAAAACGTGATTAACAAAGGCGTTACTTCCGGACTCTGTGAGAAAGTGATTTATTCTGGAGAAACATTGGACAAAGGCGTTACTTCCGGACTCTGTGAGAAAGTGATTTATTCTGGAGAAACATTGGACAAAGGCGTTACTTCCGGACTCTGTGAGAAAGTGATTTATTCTGGAGAAACATTGACAAAGGCGTTACTTCCGGACCCTGTGAGAAAGTGATTTATTCTGGAGAAACATTGGACAAAGGCGTTACTTCCGGACTCTGTGAGAAAGTGATTTATTCTGGAGAAACATTGGAGCCAAAAATGACGAGAATCTGGGCCCTGGGTCTGGTTAGTTTGTGTCTTTGTCTCTGGAGCTTCTTCACTCAGAATAATGAGACTCACGGATCTTGTTCATATAAAGAGAGTTTGCGTAAAATAGGAACGGCCTAAGTATGACGACCTTGTCTGATCTATACGTCCTTGTATAAAGAGCAATGGAGATAGCGCTATTCTTCTGTATAAAATATGTGACGTTTCTGTGGCCCTAATATTTCTGTACAGGGGTCTCTGTATAATTGGCCTCCAGCATTCCAGATTGGGGAAGGGAAAAGGGATTGGAAACATTTCCTTGTAATAATAATACATTTTATTTCTATGACATTTCTATGACATTTATTTTGAGGGATGGTGGCAAGGGTTTCAACATTTCTCAATATCATGGATATATATGAATATATAACAATGTGGCATTGCTTTTCCAGACTATAAGAGGCACTCACTTATTAACAAGAGTTTTTTCATGTTAAAAGAGCGTCTTATAGTTAAGAAAATACGGTACATTCTAAAATAATTTCCCTTTCTCATTTAGTTATACGACTACCTTATGTTTTTGTGTACAATTTGTCTGCAAGATATAGAATTTCTCCCAGTGCGAGTTATTTTTGATGGTCAACAAAACATGATTTTTCAGTAATTATTTTTTTACACTTTAGTGATGAAAATGGCTTTCCCCTGTGTGAGTTCTTTGGTGCCTAAAAAGACTTGATTTCTGTGAAAAACATTTCCCACATTCTGAACATGAAATAGATCTCTCCCCTGTGTGAGTTCTCTGATGAATATTAAGATGTGATTTATCTGTAAAACATTTCTCACATTCTGAACATGAAAAAGGCTTCTCCCCTGTGTGAGTTCTCTGGTGAATAACCAGAGCTGATTTCTGTCCAAAAGATTTCCCACATTCTGAACATGAAAAAGGCTTCTCGCCTGTGTGAGTTCTCTGGTGACTAACAAAAGCTGATTTCTGTCCAAAAGATTTCCCACATTCTGAACATGAAAAAGGCTTCTCACCTGTGTGAGTTCTCTGGTGACTAACAAAAGCTGGTTTCTGTCCAAAAGATTTCCCACATTCTGAACATGAAAAAGGCTTCTCCCCTGTGTGAGTTCTCTGGTGAGTAACAAGAGCTGATTTCTGTCCAAAAGATTTCCCACATTCTGAACATGAAAAAGGCTTCTCCCCTGTGTGAGTTCTCTGGTGAGTAACAAAAGCTGATTTCTGTATAAAATATTTCCCACATTCTGAACATGAAAAAAGCTTCTCCCCTGTGTGACTTCTCTTGTGTATAGCAAGATGGGACTGCCGTACAAAACATTTCCCACATTCTGAACATGAAAAAGGCTTCTCTCTTGTGTGACGTCTTTGGTGAATAACAAGATTTGATTTATGTGCAAAACATTTCCCACATCCTGAACATGAAAAAGGCTTCTCCCCTGTGTGACTTCTCTGGTGAATAACAAGATTTGATTGATTTGCAAAACATTTCCCACATTCTGAACATGAAAAAGGCTTCTCCCCTGTGTGAGTTCTCTGGTGAATAACAAGATTTGATTTATCTGCAAAACATTTCCCACATTCTGAACATGAAAAAGGCTTCTTCCCTGTGTGACTTCTCTGGTGAATAACAAGATTTGCTTTCTGGTTAAAATGTTTCCCACAATTAGAACAAGAATATCTGTTATTCTCTGAGTGAATTGTTTGATGTTTAACAGAAGAGGTTTCAAGGGGAAAACTATTTCCATATTCTGAAAGTGAAAGTGGCTTCTTTGCAGTAAGAGCAGTTTGTTTCTTAATACTTCTTTGATAAATTTTATTTTTCTTCATAGTCTGTAATGAATCAGAAGAGAGGACCTGTTTCACAGGATCAGATGATAGATCTTTCCTGTGAAGGGACGATGGGATATCTGGAGTAACGGCATTCACATCAATTATATCCTGTGTGGTTTCAAGTTCAATTGATTTATAAACTGAAGATGTCAGTTGTCCCTCTGATCTCCTGATACAGTCATCTGACAAGAATAAATACAATTATTATTTTTGAATAAAAAAAATGAAATGTATAGTTTTACATAAAATGTCCATAGAAATGGTAAGTTATGTAGCAAAAGACAATGCCAGTTCTGTCTAATAGAAGACCTCATAGCATGAACCAGTAGAGCATAGTGTTCAACTGTGTGTTCATTCTGCCTCCCAAATATTGGACTAAGAAGCCCCAAAAAAGTTATGCAGATGAAAATGATAACAATAAAAATGTCTACTCATCCCGCAAAAAACAAGACCCAATTCTGGTCTTTCATCTTGCAATGGAAAATTCGATGATTTCCATATTATTAGTGACTCAAAGAAAAACAACTCATCATCCATGAACCAATCCAGCAAAATCAACTCCCCCGAAGTCTCATCTCCCTCTCGCTTCTGAGCCTTGTAGTGTGTCCAAACTACATATAGCATGTATGTACAAAAGTGAGACTTCTCTGAAGATCTGAAAAAAAAAAGAGTTCCTCTACATAAAAGGACTAGGCTATAAGATTGCCAACACCCTGAAACTGAGCTGCAGTACGGTGGCCAAGACCATACAGCGGTTTAACGAGACAGTATTCACTCAGAACAGGTCTCACCATAATGGACCAAAGAAGTAGAGAGACGTGCTAAGCATTATATCCAGAGGTCATCTGTTTAAAATAGACGTATGAGTGCTGCCAGCTTTGCTGCAAAGGTTACAGAGGTGGTGGGTCCGCCTGTCAGTGCTCAGAGCATACACTGCACACTACAGAGGTTTTAGGGGTGGGGGGTATGCCTGTCAGTGCTCAGGTCATACACTGCACACTATAGAGGTTTCAAGGGTGGGGGGTCTGCCTGTCAGTGCTCAGAGCATACACTGCACACTACAGAGGTTTCAGGGGTGGGGGGTATGCCTGTCAGTGCTCAGAGCATACACTGCACACTATAGAGGTTTCAGGGGTGGGGGGTATGCCTGTCAGTGTAAAAACCATTAGCTGCACAATGCATCACATCAGTCTGCATGGCTGTCATCCCAGAAGGAAGTTTCTTCTAAAGATGATGCATAAGAAAGCCTGCAAACAGAGTTCAATGAAGATAAGCAAACTAAGGACATAGATTATTGGACCCATGTCCTGTGGTCTGATGAGACCAAGATAAACATGTTTGGTTCAGATGGTGACAAGCGTAGGTGGCGACAACTAGGTGGGGAGTACAAAGACTAGTATGTCTTGCTTACAGTGTAGCATGGTGGCGGAAGTGTCATGGTTTAGAACTGTATCTATGCCGCTGGCTGTAGGGAGCTCCCAGGACACAGTACCTCGAGGTCCGCGCTGCCACTTCAGAAAGGAACAAAAGAAGCCAGTACAAGGGAATGTCTGGATCAACGATTCTTCTTTATTATCCGACGCGTTTCAGAGTTATCTCCCAACTCCTTCATTAGGGAATGTCATGATCTCAATGAACTTCTACATATTTATAGCGAAAAAGTGCAGAGTCATTCAATTAATGACGTCACACAGAGGGCGGAACTCCAGTGACGTCACCATATTTTGACAACAGAGAAACGTAGTGAAAAATGTCCACGAGAGTTAAGGCAGTGCTTCAAAATAGTGGTGGCCACGCTAAGTCTTCACACTTTGGGTACTATTTGGCAATTTACACTTAGGGGTGTACTCACTTTTGTTGCCAGCAGTTTAAACATTAATGGCTGTGTGAGTTATGTAGAGGGCACACCATATTTACACTGTTATACAAGCTGCACACTGACTACTTTACATTGTATCAAAGTGTCATATCCTCACTGTTGTCTCATTTAAATCTACTATATAATTGTCTAATGGCCACTTCCGTCTCAGGCCAAAATCGCGCGCCGCAGACGGAAGTGGCCAGTATGCAAAAGAGCTGCACGCGCGGCTCTCCTCAAAGTCCCCCGCTCCTCCTGCCGCGCTCCCTGCGGCCCGCCGCTCCCCGTGGCACCCCTGCTCCCCGCGGCCCCCCCCCGCTCCTCCACAGTAGAAGTTAAAATAAAAAAATCCTCATTGAGGATACTCACCCGTCCGCCGCCTCGCTCCACCTGCGTCTTCTAGCTCCTACAGGGTTTGAGGACTTGTGGTTGCCTGGGAAACCGATCAGCTGATTGGTCACATGACAGCTAACTGCAGTCATGTGACCGATCAGCTGATCGGTTTCCCAGGCAACGACAGGTCCTGCCCTGGGAGCTACAAGACGGAGGTGGAGACAGGCGGCAGACGGGTGAGTATCCTCAATGAAGTTTTTTTCTATTTTTATTATTGCCGTGGAGGAGCAGAGGGGGCAGGAGGAGCGGAGGGGGCAGGAGGGGCAGAGGGGGCAGGAGGAGCGCTGACAGGAGGAGAGACTGAGGAGTGATGACAGGAGGAGCGGGGGGCAGGAGGAATGCGGGGGAGGAGCGGGGGGCAGAAGTGCGGGGCAGGAGGAGAGACAGAGGAGCGGCGACAGGAGGAGAAACACAGGAGCAGTGACAGGAGGAGCGAGGGGCAGGAGGAGCACGAGGCAGGTGGAGCGCAGGGCAGGAGGAGCGGGGGAAAGGAGAAACGCGGGGGAGGAGGAACGCGGGAGCAGTGACAGGAGGAGCAGGCGGCAGGAGGAGCGACGGAGGAGCGAGGATAGGAGGAGCGGGGGGCAGGAAGAATGCGGGGGAGGAGGAGCACGAGGAAAGAGGAGAGACAGAGGGAGGAGCAAGGACAGGAGGAGCGCGGGGCAGGAGAAGGAACGGAGGAGGGGCACTGTAAAGAGGAGAGACGGAGGAGCGGGGACAGGTGGAGCACTGACCAAAGGAGAGACAGAGGAGCGGTGACAGGAGGAGCGGGGGGGCAGAAGGAACGCGGGGCAGGAGGAGCACGAGGCAGGAGGAGAGACAGAGGGAGGAGCGCGGGGCAGGAGGAGAGACGGAGGAGCGAGGAGAGGACAGGAGGAGCGGGGGGTAGGAGGAATGCGGGGGTGGAGGAGCTCAGGGCAGGAGGAGCACGGGGCAGGAGGGGAGACGGAGGAGCGGGGACAGCAAGAGCGGGAACAGGAGGAAAGATGGAAGAGCGGGGACAGGAGGAGAGATGGAGGAGCAGGGACAACAGGAAAGACGGAGGAGTGGGGACAGGAGGAGCCAGGACAGGAGGAAAGACGGAGGAGCGGTGACAGGAGGAGAGACAGAGGAGAGGCGACATGAAGAGCGGTGACAGGAAGAGAGATGGAGGAGCGACGGAGGAGCAACAGAGGAGTGGGGACAGGATAAGCGATGACAGGAAAAGTGGTGACAGGAGGAGAGATGGAGGAGCGTTTACAGGAGGAACGGTGACAGGAAAACAGACCGTGGAGCGGGACCAGGAATAGCGGAGACAGGAGGAGAAATGGAGGAGCAGTGACAGGAGGAGCGGTGACAGGAGGAGACACGGAGGAGCGGTGACACGACGAGCGGGGACAGGAGGAATGGGGACATGAGGAGCCGTGACAGGAGGAGAGACGTAGGAGCGGTGACAGGAGGAGCGGTGACAGGAGGAGCGGTGACAGGAGGAGCGACGGAAGAGCGGTGACAGGTGTGCGTCTCCTGTAGCACAATCTGGGCATTATGTGTTGGGTAATAAAATGGCAGATTTACAATGTTCACTCTCCACCATCCACCCCGGGGTAATTTCTGGAAAGCTCCTGTGCAGTAAACAATCCCTCCTCCTATAGATGAAGTCACTAAGGGTACCTTTACACGCGGCTACATTTCTTGGGTGTCCACAGGTAACTTACTGGTTGCAGTGAAATCATGGAGAGATTATTCCATTTGTACACAGCAACAAGATAGAACCTTGTCTCCATGATTTCACTGCAGTCAGTAAGTTACCTGTGGATAAGCTAGAAATGTAGCCGCGTGTAAAGGTACCTTAAGGGTACCTTTACACACGGCTACATTTGTAGCTTGTCACCAGGTAACTTACTGGTTGCAGTGAAATCATGGATACATGATTCCATTTGTATACAGCAACAAGATAGAACCATGTATCCATGATTTCACTGCAACCAGTAAGTTACCTGGTGACAAGCTACAAATGTAGCCGTGTGTAAAAGTACCCTGAGGGCTATAATTTACAGAATGGAGTCACTTTATGGGGTTTTCTACTGCTTTGTTTTCCTGCCAATCTGTCACATTAACATTTCAGTAAATGGTGCATCATCTCCTCTGAGATCTGCTCCTGTGACATTCACTTCTGTCATCAGTCACCACCTTATTCATTCTGCAGGTGACACTGGTGATGGAGGAGAAGCTGTGGGTAGATCAGTTTCTGTACAGCCACTAAGAATAGGGTGGCTGGGACCAGTAGTTCAGTTCAGTCTGGCATTAGGGGTGTGTGCGCAGTCCACCTGGAGTAATCTGCTCTCTGATCCAGCCAATAAGAAAGCACCACACCCTAGAATGCTTAAAGCGTATTCCTAGAGACTGCCAGACATAGCCTTGTTCTCCTCTGGTTCACTCCTGTGTGCTGAGCTCTCGGCTTGTGTATTTAATTCCTGTGGTGACCCCAGCCTGTATACTGACTACTATTAAGGCTTCTGATTTTGACTTGCCCTCCTGATTCTGATTGCTGATGATTCTTTTGCTATTTTACACCATAATTAGGAGCTAACTCTGTGTCCCCAGCCTACTGGTTCACGTAAAAGCCAAGACCCATGTATAGAGGTTAAAGGTGAGGGCAAGGCAATCCTGAGATATGGAAAGTGGAGTAATAGTGCCGAGTGTGTTTGCGGTAGCCATCCTTTGTGCTGCAAGTGGTCACATGATATGATATGGCTGAACTACATCACCGATACAGCAACACACAGCCGGTGGACTGAGAAGAATCTGTGACTTCTCTGCATTCAGTGGTCATTACTCACCTGGGCCTTTATCTGTAGGAATCTCCTCTTTACACCAGTCATCATCCTTCACATATGTCCTGTAGTATTAATATGGGGCAGATCATCATCACCCCTCACATATGTCTCTGTAGTATTAATATGGGGCAGATCATCATCACCCCTCACATATGTCTCTGTAGTATTAATATGGGGCAGATCATCATCACCCCTCAATATTTTTATAAATGGGTCAGATCATCATCACCCCTCACATATGTCTCTGTAGTATTAATATGGGGCAGATCATCATCACCCCTCACATATGTCTCTGTAGTATTAATATGGGGCAGATCATCATCACCCCTCACATATGTCTCTGTAGTATTAATATGGGGCAGATCATCATCACCCCTCACATATATCTCTGTAGTATTAATATGGGGCAGATCATCATCACCCCTCACATATGTCTCTGTAGTATTAATATGGGGCAGATCATCATCACCCCTCACATATGTCTCTGTAGTATTAATATGAGGCAGATCATCATCACCCCTCACATATGTCTCTGTAGTATTAATATGGGCAGATCATCATCTAACCCCTCACATATGTCTCTGTAGTATTAATATGGGGCAGATCATCATCACCCCATCACATATGTCTCTGTAGTATTAATATGGGGCAGATCATCATCACCCCTCACATATGTCTCTGTAGTATTAATATGGGGCAGATCATCATCACCCCTCACATATGTCTCTGTAGTATTAATATGGGGCAGATCATCATCACCCCTCACATATGTCTCTGTAGTATTAATATGGGGCAGATCATCATCACCCCTCACATATGTCTCTGTAGTATTAATATGGGGCAGATCATCATCACCCCTCACATATGTCTCTGTAGTATTAATATGGGGCAGATCATCATCACCCCTCACATATGTCTCTGTAGTATTAATATGGGGCAGATCATCATCACCCCTCACATATGTCTCTGTAGTATTAATATGGGGCAGATCATCATCACCCCTCACATATGTCTCTGTAGTATTAATATGGGGCAGATCATCATCACCCCTCACATATGTCTCTGTAGTATTAATATGGGGCAGATCATCATCACCCCTCACATATGTCTCTGTAGTATTAATATGGGGCAGATCATCATCACCCCTCACATATGTCTCTGTAGTATTAATATGGGGCAGATCATCATCACCCCTCACATCTGTCTCTGTAGTATTAATATGGGGCAGATCATCATCACCCCTCACATATGTCTCTGTAGTATTAATATGGGGCAGATCATCATCACCCCTCACATATGTCTCTGTAGTATTAATATGGGGCAGATCATCATCACCCCTCACATATGTCTCTGTAGTATTAATATGGGGCAGATCATCATCACCCCTCACATATGTCTCTGTAGTATTAATATGGGGCAGATCATCATCACCCCTCACATATGTCTCTGTAGTATTAATATGGGGCAGATCATCATCACCCCTCACATATGTCTCTGTAGTATTAATATGGGGCAGATCATCATCACCCCTCACATATGTCTCTGTAGTATTAATATGGGGCAGATCATCATCACCCCTCACATAGGTCTCTGTAGTATTAATATGGGGCAGATCATCATCACCCCTCACATATGTCTCTGTAGTATTAATATGGGGCAGATCATCATCACCCCTCACATATGTCTCTGTAGTATTAATATGGGGCAGATCTTCACCCTGAAACAAAGATTGTAAAAGTCACAGACAGATGGAGAAGTCCCATCTATGATCAGCTGTAATCTGCCATCTCCACCGTTCTCATTACACAAGTATAAAACATAGAATACTGGAGGATAAAACAAGACTGAGCACAAGACCTTCACAGCCGTCTACACATCATAGGGAGATCTCATCACACCTTCTCTCCATCTACCTGATGATCCGGAGGAACATCGGGATCTTCTTGTTTACAGTCCTGTGGGAGAAGAGGACGGGGACATCTCTCTGGTGTTGTCCTCTTACTGGATAGACCTGGAGGAGACACATACAGGACTGAATTCATTCTTTCCATACAGATCATTATAGGCCGTGTGTATTTAGTCCTGTCTATTACCTGGTGATGTGAGGGGCGGCCGGGGAACCTCCATCATGACTATGTCCTTGTACAGATCTTTGTGTCCTTCTAAATACTCCCACTCCTCCATGGAGAAATAGACGGTGACGTCCTGACACCTTATAGGAACCTGACACATACAATGATACCATTGTCATCTTTCCCCGATCCCTTCATAGCGTTACTGTATAATGTCCCAGCAGCAGCAGCAGCATTCCCAGCAGTGTCACCTCTCCAGTCAGCAGCTCAATCATCTTGTAGGTGAGTTGTAGGATCTTCTGGTCATTGATGTCCTCATGTATCAGGGGGTGAGGTGGAGGCCCCGTGATTGGGCTCAGGGCTCTTCCCTCAGACACAGGGTCCTGACAGCACAGATCACTAGAGCTCTTCACTACTGTGTAATCCTGGTTATGGAGAGACACATTAATAAATCTCCAGTCTCCAGACATTTCCAGAGTCCTCACCTCTCCAGTTCTGTCATCTGTTATTCTGTCCATAGATAAGAATGATGTCATGTGACATTGTCATCACAATCTCTCACCTCTCCAGTAACAAGGAAGAGGATCTCTAGGGTGAGGTGGAAGATCCTCTCCGCCATCTTGTCCCTGTCCAGATCCATCCTTGATGGTCAATCAGGAGAATTCTCTTCTATAGAAGATGTGAGAGGATCCGATATTGTAGAGACCTGAATGGGGAAGATGAAATGCTCTGTGCTTACAGGACCTGTGATGATGTCACATGGAGGGGAGGAGTCAGGGGTCACATGATCAGCTCCTCAGTTGTCAGGAGGGATTTACAGTGTGGATGTAGCAAAGCCGCGTGTATTCGAGGTGTACGGAGCGGAGCCGAGTGTGTATGAGGTGTACGGAGCGGAGCCGAGTGTGTACGAGGTGTACGGAGCGGAGCCGTGTGTGTATGAGGTGTATGGAGCAGAGCTGAGTGTGTAGGGAGTGGAGCTGTTCTGTCCCCTTCTGATGACTGCAAATCCCAAGCGATCTAATTACCAGTCCCTTAGATAATTGTATGCTCGTACTTACACCATCAGGGGCAAACAGACAGCTTTGAACCTGGCTGGAACGATGACTTCCACTGCAGTTTTCTTCCATAATCTTGTATTAAGTTCAACGTAACAGCAGGTGAAAAGGAATAATCTGTACAGGGGTTGCAAACATGCGTCTTCAGCAATGGCTTCTCTAAGCTAAAATGAGGAAGAAGGGAGGAGCACCCTCTACAGAGGCAAACTAAGGGAGGGACATAGGGACAATCTTAGTACACAGTCTAATCTACCTGGTAACAACAAGGAAAATTACTGATTGGAGGAAACACGCAATGTAGAGAAATATACACAACAGGTTGTTCCCATTCATGGGACACAACACTCCCCGTATGAAATCGTCAGATTTCACAAGTCCTGTGTGATGTAAGGAGTAGACTCTGTCCCTCGATGTCATGAAACCTGCAAAAGAGTAGAGAAAAACACAAAGTGTAAACACTAATGCAGTATTCAAGTCCGTGCTTGCAGTTAGATGTAGTCCTTGGGAGTCAAAGAATAGAATAATTGGAAAAAATGAAAAAATTAGTTCAAGAAACCCATCTTCAGATTGGGGAAGTCGCAATGTGCTAACTCTTCCACCAACCCAACAGTAGAAGTCCTAGTTCAAAGGAAAAGTTCCAAGTTCAATTGGACACTAAAGGTTCTGTGTCCAAGCACGGCAGGGGTGAGGAGACATACGCTCCCTGCCATGGCGGAGTCAGCAACAAAGTCTGTGGCGCGTGTACCAGGTAACCACAGGCTTCCCTAGGACACTAAAGGACTTTCCACAGCTGGTAACCACACTTATACCCAACACCTTCCACCCAAGGCCTATAGGGGGAGCCCAACTGTTTGCCTTAAGCTAGTTTCCCCTATAAATACAGGTGCTGGGGGTGGAGTTAGACACAGTGTGCAGACGCTAGAAGAGCTGTGAAGGTAGCTCAGGGACTAGTGAGCTGAACTGTACCCGGAGCTGTGCTAGGTCCAAACCAGCCCACACCAGAGCAAGTGTGAGGATCCAGAGAGTAGGGACCGAAGGCAGAGGCGAAGAACACTTTACCGGGGCAGAGGAGCCATACTTGCTCACCCCACCAGAACACCGGTCACTGGAGCCCGAGTCTGCAAGGGACAGAGAAGATAGACCCAGCAGAGAATACAGCACCCCGAGGAGGCTTAGCTTCCCGGACACCCGCAGCACCAACAATAGAGAGCCAGGGACTGCAAGGAGAGAGACGGCGGTGGCCCACGAGAGAGCCCTCAGTGCAGGAAAACAGGTGTGGAGAGAGAAGTAACGGTCCGGTTTGGTTCCATACCTGCCAGACTCAGGACAAGAGAACGGAATAAGGAGGCCTATATCCCAACTCGCTGTGGAAGTCCTAAGGTGTTTTCTTTCAACCCGGACGTGTGTACCTGCTACCAGACATCAGTAAAGGTACCAAAAGACTTTAGTGTGTGCGTGTCCCTCCTTCAACTCGTCCTACACCACACCGACTACGCTTCCCTATTCCAACCCTGTGCAGCAATGACTGTGCTGCCCTACTACACCATCATAACTCTTAGCCCCGGGGACTCTGCTCCTCCTGTAGGGAGCTACTCCACCTTGCTGCCGCCCATCACCCTGGAGGCCCAAGCAACGCCAGTGCCCTCACCGGAAACTACAAGTGGCGTCACGACTGACAATAATTCCAATCCCTGTAAATATACCCCTTTTCATTGTCACCCAAGGGCACAGACTCGGGCACGGACCACCCGTGACATCCCTGCAACTGACCACCAGAAATCTGAGTACCCAGTCCCTTGTGGCCCCAGACAACTCAAAGCCAGGTACTGTGTGCCATATATAGACTGTGTTTGTGAACTGGTAATCTAGGCCGCCATTGCTGCACCAAAGAACGGGAAAGAAAGGGGCGTTACAGTGCAAGGACGCAAAGAAAGGCCCCGCCCCACGCTCTGACAAGAACCACCGAACGCAGCAGTTGGATCCGGAAATACCTGAGGTGCTCCACTCCCCGCACACGGAGACCTACTTTCATTTTTCAGACACTGGCAGCGATTCACTATGGGGGAGCAAGAATGAGTGCCCCGAGCCCAAACAATGCAGCGGACTCAAATGTGAACCATTCCACCGCCGCTAACGGAGCCCGAACGGACAACCCGTAGGGCCCACAGTCGCCAATCCACCCGGCGGCGCCATACCGTTACCGGCACCTGCACCAGTAGCCCCGGTAATGCCAATCTCCCTGCCATACGTCCCCAATGCAGTATGGTTGCCCAAGTATGACTGCCAGCCAGGCACCCTGGACGCATTCAAGAGAAAGATTTGTAATGTGTTAGACATGTATGCGATGACCGGTGAGCAGAGAGCATCAGTACTGATGGGACAGTTAACAGGTGCAGCAGAGCTGGAAACCCGAAACTGGTCAGAGAAAGATCAGGGGTCTATTGTGCAAGTATTTGAAAAGTTACAGAGAGTTTTTGAGCATAATACTGAGACTGAACTGAGACTGTTGTTTTACCATTGCAAACAGGGGGCACAAGAAAGTGTCCTAGATTACTCCTTACGCCTGCAGGAGGCGCTGAGACTCCTTAAACAAGTTGACCCAAATGGCATACGTGATGAAAATAAAATGCTTATTGATCAGTTCGTAAGGGAGCTCAGGTTACCAGATGACAGCAAGCAAGCACACTGGTGGGCTCTCCAAAACCCTGATGCAGAGTTTGCTACCCTGAAAGAACTAACCGTTAAGGGACAGCAGCTCCCAGCAGTGCCAGACTTAGCCCCACAGCCGCGATGGTTTAACACCCCCTCTTTGCCAGAAGCACCTTCCTTATCCCCTGCAGCAGAGACCAGCAGGCAGGCTGTGACCCCTGACCGGTTTGACAACCTGTGCTCCGAGGTGCGCCAGCTGAGCAGAGAGATGGCCAAGCTCCGAGGTGCTAGGCCATCCAAGACAGAGACACAGCCACCAGAAAAGATACAGCTCACTGACAGCCCGGACGACGTTCCGTGGATGAGGAAGAGGACACCACCACTTCGAGGGAGGACCAAGGATCGCTACAGTGCCAGCGGACAACCCATCTGTCACAAGTGTCACAAAGAAGGGCACATCTACCGGTTCTGCCCTTTAAACAAGCAACCCCTGGGGCCGGGGCCTAACCCCAGGAGTAGACTGTCCAGGCCCATCCAATTGGCTGCGCAGGTACGTGGGAGATCGTCTGTACCTTTCCATCATCATAGACGGCATCGCTACCACTGCCTTGGTAGACACCGGATCCCACCATCCCGAGTATCCTTTACAAACGGTTTTGGTCTGAACTCGAACTTGACCCTCCAAACCCTGACTTGAACATTATTGCTATCAATGGGTTGCCCGTTAATGTAGAGGGGCATCGGGAGGCAACTGTAAAGATGGGGAGGGTGGAATTAAAGAATCAAGGACTCATTGTGGTTCAGGATAAACCAAATGAAAGGGATCCACATGTGATACTTGGTACAAATATCATGGTTAATTGTCTAGATGAAGTGCTGTTTTTGCTTCAACAGAGTGCAGATACCGCTACTCCAGGAGAGAGGAGGGTTCTTCAGATGAAGATCCGAGCCCTCGTGTACCAGCAGCAGGTAACACTAACAAGTGGTGAAATTGGTAGTGTACGTGTAACAGACCCAATTCCTATTGTAGTGCCACCAAGAAGTGAAATGATGATCTGGTGTTGGGCAGCAGTAGGCCTCAGAGTGCAGGACTACCAGGCAGTAGTGGAGCCGGTGGTGTCTGACAATAGTCCTACACTCCTGACAGCCAGGGGGGTGGTTGATGTACGCAAAGGAAGAGTACCTGTACGTGTATTAAACTATGGTGATGATGAAATTGGGCTACCAAGATATTCCACTGTTGCTAGGTTGTACCATGTAGATAACAACTGCATACACGAAGCTGAATCACTTTTTTTTTTTTTTAAATCAGATAAATTTTATTAGAATCAGCAAGGAATAACAAAGCATAATACAATCCTTCACAATGTCAATTTTTCCCCCTTGTATAAACCTCCCAAAAACTGTCCCCCTCCCCACAAAACAACAACCCCCCCCTTTTCCCTTACCCAGGCTAGACAACAATCAATCTATTCCAAATACTAACATGCTCCCATACATTTAGTGTTGACAGTGTTCTCACTAGTATCAAGCTGTACCGTTATATCGTACTTATCAGTTATTGTATTAGACTGGCGTCTGCCAGAGACAGCACAATTATTTCCACGGTGCCCAGAGGCAGTCCAGGTATTTAGCATTTTTCCTCTTAAAGTATATTTTTTCTTCCATTTTAATCACATAAGAGACTTGTCTAAGAAACTCCTGCCTGGAGGGTGTTTCCTCCAAGATCCAATATTTGGCAATGAGTTTCCTGGCTATGTACAGGAGGCGAGCTATGGCTATCTTCCCCATAGAGTCTACCTCTATTTCCTCCACATACCCAAGTATGCAGACCACCGGGTCTCGCGGAATCACACAGTGATATTTCCCTTCTATTAGGGTGAGGATTACAATCCAGAAGGATGCGAGGCGTGGACACTCCCAGATCATGTGCAGGATGCCCGCACCTTCTAGACTACATCTCGGACATTCTGAGTCTGACCGCAGCCCAATCCTGTGCAGAAAGACTGGGGACCGGTATGCCCTGTGAACAAGCAAGAGCTGGGACATTCTACCTGGTTCACTTAAAGATAATTTTGGGATGTACTCTAAAATTGTGTTCCATTTATCCTCAGACAGAACTCCCACATCCCTTTCCCACCTCACCTTCGCTTTCACAGGATGTTGCAGAAGGAATGTATGCAATAGGTCAGCATAGATCGAGGAAATCACCCCCTTCGATCTTCCAGACATGCAAATGTAGTCCAGTACAATATCGGTCAGTATGCACAAATTCCTTACTTTACTCTGTTTATGATATGCATGTTTAACCTGTGCATACTGAAAGCCATGCCTATCCGTCAGACTGAATTCTGACTTCAAGGATTCAAATGATTTGAGGCCACGTCGGTCGATCACCTGATGTAAGCATATTATCCCTCTGCAAGTCCATTCCCTCAATTCTCCCATTTTATAGAATTCCCCAAGATGCATATTATTCCAGATTGGGGTATACACCGTCGCCCTGTTGACCCCCCTGAGAGTCTTCACCTTCGTCCACAGTCTGTGCACCAGGTCAAACGTCGGACACCTCCTACCGGCCCTCCCAAACAGACCCATCTCTAAACCCTGTACCAACGGGCGTCTATTAATGTAATTTTCCAGAATAGCCTGAAGCGAGCCTTCTCTCGCCCCGTCCACCCATCCCCTCAGATGTTGGGCCTGAGCAGCTAGGAAATAAATCCAAGGGTTGGGCAGGGCAAGACCTCCCTCCTCCTTGGGTCGCTGCAAAGTCTCCAATTTAATTCTCGGTTGTTTGCCTCCCCAAACCAGATCCCTAAAAATTGCCGTAATACGCTGGAACATTGCCTGTGGAATCCACACAGGGGAGTTGTGTAAAACATAAAGTAACTTTGGCATTAACACCATCTTAATCAGATTGGTGCGACCCACCGCCGATAGGGGCAGCCTACTCCACGTGTCCGCCTTAGCTTTCAGAAGCCCAATTATCGGCCGCACATTAAGATCTAGAAATTCCTTAATCGGTGCTGCAATCTGAATACCTAGGTATTTAAACACTTTCACTCTTTTTAAAAGCGTATGGGCCACCTCCTCCACACTTCGATCCTCCACACTGTCCACCTCCATCAAATGTGACTTACCCCAGTTAATCTGGAGACCAGACAGACGTCCAAAGCTATCCACTATGTCCATGGCATTAGTCAGAGAGTCCTTCGAGTCTTGTAAGAATAGTAGAATGTCGTCAGCATACAGGGCTACCCTCTCCTCCACCGAACCATATCTAAATCCAGTAATCGAATTAGTTTGTCTCAATACCGCCGCCAAGGGCTCAATGGCCAGGGCAAACAGTAACGGGGAGAGAGGGCAGCCCTGTCTGGTCCCCCTCGTCAGACTGAATCTATCCGTCCTACCTCCGTTCACCCTAATCCGGGCCAGCGGGGAAGAGTACAGCAACCGCACCCATGTTGTGAACACCGGACCAAAACCCATATGATGCATGACCCGCCAGAGATACTCCCACTCCACACTGTCGAAGGCCTTGTGTGCATCAAGGGACACCACCACTCTGTGGCCAGAATTATCAGCAGCCATCTGAATATTCAGAAACAGCCGACGTAAGTTAATGGCAGTCGATCTGTCCGGCATGAATCCAGTCTGGTCCGGATGCACCACACCAGTAATCACCTGAGTCAGCCGGCCCGACAGTACCTTGGCCAACAACTTGACATCAGTCGACAGTAGAGATATGGGTCTGTACGAGTCTGGCTTCGTGACATCCTTGTTTTCTTTGGGTATAACCACTATGGTCGCCTCCCTCATAGACTGGGGCAATTGTCCCTCCTCCATAGCCGTCTGTAGAACCTCCCGCAGTCTGGGTAGCATCACCTCCCCCAGAAGCTTATATACTTCTACCGACAACCCATCCGCCCCAGGAGCCTTGTTATTAGTCATGGATGCCATGGCTTCCTCTAGTTCCTCCAACGTCAGTGGTCCCTCTAAACTATCCCGGTCCAGGGCACTCAGCCTGGGCAGGTCAGCGCTAAGCAGAAAACTGTCAATGGCGTCACTAGGTACCCCAAGTTTGGATGTGTATAAGTCGCGGTAGTACTCCTCAAATATCTGCAGGATCCCCTCTGAGTCCGTTGTCAGAGGACCGTCCGGACGAGATAGCCCATAGACATAGCTCGATGTTCTCTGAGCTGCCACTATAGTGGACAGCAGGTGTCCTACCTTCTCGCCTTCCTCAAAAAAGGTTGTCTTTTGAAATTCTCTCTTCATCTCCGCCTTAGCCAAAAACAAGCTGTCCACCTCATCCTGAGCTTTCCTCATTTTCTGCTGTGCCTCGGCGGTGGGCCCCACCATCAACTCCTCCTCTGCTCTTCTCAGAGTATCCAATGCTCCAGCTTCTGCTTCTCTACTCCGGGTCTTACATCTTGATATTTCCCTTATCAATAACCCACGCAAGAACGCCTTGGCAGTGTCCCACACCATTCCTGCCCCTGCACTACCCACATTGTGTAGAAAAAATTCTTCCATCTCCTCAGCTATTTTGGGCATGTCTATCTTATCCAACCATACGGGATGTACCTTCCATTCCCCACCTGATCGCATTCCACCCGCTCCCATCTGCAACTCCACCAGCAAAGGGCCATGATCAGAGATGACCCGGGGCAAGTACGCAACCCCAACAACTCTAGAGTCCAGCAGCGTGTTCCCTATAGCCAGATCTATTCGAGACATAGAACTGTGCGAGGAGGAGTAGCAAGAGTACCTCCTCACCCCAACATTCCTCACTCTCCACAGGTCCACCAATCCCATTTCTCCCATAAATCTAGCAAATTGTGTCTCCTCGTCTCCCGTGTGTCCACTATGAGTCCTGCCACATCTGTCCCACCGTACATTCATGACATTATTAAAGTCTCCAATGAAGAGAATAGGAACTCCAGCCCAGCGCCTGGTCAGGTCTATGATTTCCTGCAGTTTTGCTCTGTTGTACGGCGGCGGGAAGTAAACCGCCACCACACAAAGCAGCCTCCCATACACCTTACACACCAAGAAGACATACTGCCCTTCTTTGTCCAGTTTAACCTCCACCTCCTCAAACGGTACCAGAGTATGCACCAGTATCGACACCCCTCTCGCATATGTAGAGTATGTAGCATGATATGTCCTCTGGAGCCATGTTCTAGCCAGGACCCCAGTGTTTCCTTTGGTCCGATGAGTTTCCATGAGACATATCATGGAGGGTTTAGAAGTCATGGCATAGCGCAGAGTAGCTGCCCTCTTACCCCTGTCCGCCAGTCCTCTCACATTCCAGCTCAATATTTTAAGTTTCTCCGCCATCCTGTTCTCGGTCGAATAGTTTCCCACAACTTGGAACATGCAGATCAAAAACACACCATCGCTCCCTAGCCTTTCCCCTCCCCTCCCCTCCCTCTATCTCAGAACAATTTCCCCCCCAATCCCTATCCCATTGAGCCACCCCACCCAACATTTTACCCTCTCACGTCTCCTCAACCTCGTTTATCGTTATCACCCTCTCTAGCAGAGAGTGGGGGAATACCACCAGCCAATACGTTATGCAACGTAACACAACTGTAACAATTGTTTAAAACGTAACCGTTATCTCAACCAAGGCCTCTCCCGCCTTTTGCTTTGAACTATGGAAAAGAAAGTCATTTTCCTCAACTCTTTGCCGTGACCGGGCCGCATAAGTTTCTAATGTCCCGTAACACCTGCAAAAATAAAAGAACAAGAATACACAGGAACCCATGCACCAATATTTCAACTCTCCTTATAGTCCCGGACTCTTCTGCTATTCTTTTCGATCCACTCCATGGCCTCCTCAGGGGACTGCAAGAAGTGGACTTTACCCAGCGCAACTAGTCTGAGTTTAGCTGGGTACATCATAGAATATTTCAGGCCCATGTCTCTCAGCTTCCGCTTTACATCAGAAAATCTCATCCGCAGTTTTTGGACTGTAGGGGAGTAATCCGAATAAAAGGAGATATGTTGTCCATCAATTGTCAAATCATGGACATCTCTAGCCTTGCGGAGTATAGTGTCTCTGTCCCTGTAATTCAACAGTCTGGCCAGCATGGCTCGGGGGGGAGCACCCGGAGGCTGTGGTCTCAGTGGGATCCTATGGGCTCTCTCCACCACGAAGACTTTGGACAGAACATTTGCTCCGAATTTAGACATTATCCACTGCTCAATAAATTCTGTTGGATTGGCCCCTTCCGCCTTTTCAGGGACCCCCACAATCTTAACATTGTTCCGGCGTGATCTATTCTCGAGATCATCATTCTTGGCCAGAACCTCAGCAAGCTGTTTGTCAAATTTAGATTGATTTGTCTGCAAAGTCACTATGTTATCTTCTGCATTGCCCACACGTTCCTCCACCTCTCCTGTGCGTACCTCAGCCTTCTGCATAGCTGCCTTAATCCCAGTAATCTCAGCATGAATCCCTGAGACCTGGTGAGTCAGTGTAGTTAAACTGTGTTTGCAATATGACACCACAGCAAAAATGTCCCTTAGTGAAGGCTCTCCTTGCACACTGCTCAATGCATCCACTGTGTCAGCAGCGATTGCTGCCTGCTGTGCAGCCTGGATGTCAGCCTCCTGGCTCTCCAAGTCACTGTCCTGCATCTCCACCTCTGCTCCAGCCCCAGCTCCAGTGTCCCCCTCCATACCTCCAGCGTCTGCTCTCCCCTCCTCCTCTCTCATCAACTTCTCCAGGCAAGCAGCTGCAGTCTGTCTTCTAGCACATGCAGAATTAGCTCGTGCTGCATCCTCCCGAGCCTCTCCACCATCTTGGCTTCTTCCTCCTCTGCCTGCACCTGGATCTCGCTGCCGTGTGCGGGTCATCTCGGGCTCCTGCAGCTCCAGGCCTGCTCCCAGCACCAACAGCAGAGTACCAGCAATGTTTCTGAGCACTTTGGGATCTCTGCAGGACCAGCCACCGGCAGAATCAGTGTGTGTCGGCAGGAGAGACCTCACACACACGTCCTCTCACATTGCAGGCTACGAAGCTGAATCACTAGCTCAGTCAGATGAGCCTCACGACTCCAAGAAACAGTTAGAGAAATGGTGTCAGGTGCTCCATGTAAGAACTGACAACACACCTTCTCACCAGAAACATTGAGTTTATCGAGAAGATCAGGAGAATGAACAAGTGTTTAGCAAGCATCCACTTGATTTTGGGAGGATTAAAGGGGTACAACATCACATACCCACAGGAAACCACCCACCCATTAAAGAAGGATACATACCTATACCACCAGCACACTACCAGAAAGCAAATGAAATGTTACAGGACATGAAGAATGCAGGGGTTATCAGAGATAGTTGTAGCCCCTGGGCAGCACCACTGGTCCTGGTTAAAAAGAAAGACGGTAGTATGAGGATGTGGGTGGATTATAGGCAAATCAATAAAGTAACACACAAGGATGCATACCCGTTACCCCGTATAGAAGAGTCACTTGCTGCATTAAAGTCTGCCAATTACTTCTCAACCTTAGATCTTACTAGTGGGTACTGGCAGGTCTCCGTTGCAGAAGAAGACAGTGAGAAGACAGCCTTCACGATACCGATGGGGTTATGCGAGTTCAACAGCATGCCATTCAGGTTATGCAACACACCAGGAACATTCCAGCGGCTGATGGAGTGTTGCCTGGGCCACAGAAACTTTGAAACCGTACTGCTATACCTGGATGATATCATAGTGTACTCCAAGACCTATGAAGGCCACCTGCAACATTTGAGTGAAGTGTTTGAGTCGTTGTCCAAGTAGGGCATGAAGTTGAAACCTTCAAAATGTCACCTGTTAAAACCCAAAGTCCAGTACCTTGGGCATGTGGTCAGTGCAGAAGGCGTAGCACCGGACCCAGACAAAATCACAGTCATCAAGGACTGGCCAGCACTAACTACCTTCAGAGAAATCCGCCAATCGCTAGGACTGGTCGGGTATTACAGGAGGTTCATCAAGGGCTATACGAAGACAGCAGCGCCCATGCAAGATCTCCTGGTAGGACAGTCCAAGAAGGGCAAGATCAGAGGTCCTCCATTCTGATGGGGGCAAGAACAAGAAGAGTCTTTTCAGCAGCTGAAAGATGCCCTGACCGGAGAAGAGATCCTGGCCTACCCCGATTACAGTCTATCGTTCCTGTTATACACCGATGCCAGCAACGAGGGCTTAGGAGTTGTCTTGGCACAGAGACAGAAAGGCAAGGAGAAAGTGATAGCCTACGCTAGCAGGAAGCTCCGTCCAACAGAGAGGAATCCAGAGAATTACAGTTCTTTCAAGCTGGAGTTCCTAGCCTTAGTCTGGGCAATCACAGAACGGTTCAAACATTACCTGGCATCCTCCAAGTTCACTGCTTTCACCGACAACAACCTTCTAACCCATTTAGAGACTGCAAAGCTGGGAGCCCTGGAGCAGCGTTGCATGGCCAGATTATCCAACTACGACTTCACTGTCACGTACCGGGCAGGTCATAAGAATGGCAACGCTGATTCCCTGTCCAGAATGCCTAATCTATCAGACGTGGGAGAAGACGTGGATGAACTAGAAGAAGTAGAGTTACCGGCCTTCCACCGTCCAAACACATCCTCATGTCAGCAGGCCCCGTTACACATAGCGATATTTAGGTTTTGTGAAGTAGCAGCAACCTCGCCAGTGATATCGCTGTGTATGACACTTAGCAGAGATCGGCCCCCTGCTGGGAGATCGCTGATCGTTAATGAATGGCTTGGACCATTTTTTGATCTCCCGCTGGGCATGCTGGATCAGTGTGTGACAGGGGCAACAACCAGCTAGCTCCATGCTTCGCCTGAGAACCAAACATCCCAACGACCGTCGGGTGTTGCCGCATCGCTGGTAAGTCTGCCTGTGTGGCATCTCACCAGCGACCACATAGTGACGCACCAGCGATCCCTGCTAGGTCGTATCGTTGTCAGGATCGCTGGAGCGTCGCTACGTGTAACAGGGCATTGAGAGTGCGAGTTCCTGGGCCAAACCTTAGTGAGGGCAATCTTGGGTGAATATTCCTGAGTGGGGGATGTACATTGTGAGTTAGGCTGGAAACACGACCTCTCCCTGTCAGGACGGGAGTCTGGAGTTGCTGACAGGGAGAGGTCATTCAGGGTTATGATCCGACACTTGTCCGAATGACTCGTATATCACATGGACAGTGTGTTTCCAGCCTGAGATAAATTGTAGACAGACTAGATGGTCTTTTAGTGGTTACCCCGGTCACATCAGCTTCGGTGAGGGAGGGAGTGACACAAATCACACACGGCTCCTTACACCTCGTACACATGCAACTCTGCTCTTTATATGTCGTAGACACGTGGCTTCACTCCGTACACCTCGTACACACACGGCTCCGTACACCTCGTACACACACGGCTCTGCTCCGTACACCTCGTGCACACACGGCTCCGTACACCTCGTACACACTCGGCTCTGTTCCGTACACCTCGTACACACTCGGCTCTGTTCCGTACACCTCGTACACACTCGGCTCTGCTCTGTACACCTCGTGCACACTCGGCTCTGCTCCGTACATCTCATACACACTCGGCTCTGCTCCGTACACCTCGTACACACTCGGCTCTGCTCCGTACATCTCATAAACACACGGCTCCGCTCCGTACACCTCATACACACGTGGCTCCGCTCCGTACACCTCGTACACACGTGGCTCCACTCTGTACACCTCGTACACACTCAGCTCCACTATTAACACCTTGTACACACTCTTGTCTGCTCTCTACACCTCGTACACACTCGGCTCTGCTCCGTACACCTTGTACACACTCGGCTCCGCTCCGTACACACTCGGCTCCGCTCCGTACACCTCATACACACTCGGCTTTGCTCCGTACACCTCGTACACACACGGCTCCGCTCCGTACACCTCGTACACACTCGGCTCTGCTCCGTACACCTCATACACACTCGGCTCTGCTCCGTACACCTCGTACACACTCGGCTCTGCTACATCTGTGGAGCCCCCACGGGACGGGGGTACTCGGTACCGGACCAGACGGTACTGGGGAAGTCACGGGTGGCTTGGTCCGGACCGTGTCCCTGGGCCCGCACAATAAGATGGGGAATATTTACAAGGGGATTTGTCACGGGTGACGCCACCCACTTGGTGCGGCCAGCGATGGGGCCGCCGCTGCTGCAGAACCTCCGGGGGTGATGGAATGGCAGCGGAGATGGTGTAGTTCCAGTGGGGAGAACTGTATCCCCCGGGGCAGTAAGGATTAAGTCTATTGGGTGTAGTTGTAGCACACTTACTTGCAGGCACTGCAGGGATCTCTCCTCCTGGCTGGTGCTGACAGGCTGGATCTGTATGAGGGAGAATGGTATGCAGATAGAGGCAGACAAGAGAGGCAATTCAGGGTTTTCCAAAGCTTTACTCTTAGTTGTTCTCTCTCAGCAGGTTACAAGTCATTTGCAGTTCTTACAGCACAGTTACAGTTCTCAACACACGGTTGCATTCTCCCCTTTCCGGGTTCCCTTCTCTTCTGCAGCCAGGCCTCTCTCTCCCTGTGACCCCTCACACAGTCTGTTAGTGTCCCTTTCCGGGCTGTTACGGTCTCCGTCTGTACGGGTTGGTGTGTGAACACTGGACAGTATGGCGGTGACTCGGGCTTCTGTGAGTCCTAGTACGTCACTGAGCTGCCTGTCCTTTGGGTTAGGGATCTCAATCTGGAACTCAGACCCCTCGTCGTGTTGTCTGGGGATGCCGGGTGAACTACGGTCCCCTCTAGAGCTGACACTCTACTTTAGCCCAGTCTCCAGTAGTCCTCAGCACGAGGCTCTACCAGGCTCCTTCTCTGTGTTCCTTCTGGTATTCTAGGAGGGCTTCTCCACCTGCAGTCAGTGGCTTCAGCTGCTGTCTAGGGCACGGGTTCCACCGTCCCTCTCTGTCCTGTCACACTCCTGGTGGCATCGGCATCGGATGGGCTTTCTCTCCCCTCTGGCTCACACTGGCTCAGTACAGATTCTGCGCTCCTACCGTGTTTCCCCGATAGTAAGACCCCCCCGAAAGTAAGACAGGGTGGGGGGGACGGGGGGGTCTGCTAATGTAAGACCCCCCCCCGAATGTAAGGCAGGGTAGGGGGGAGGGGGGGTCTTACTATCAGGGAAACACGGGGGGGGAGGGGTACACACATGCATACACACACACACACATCCATACATCACACACACACACACACACACACACACACCCCCATACACACACACCCATACCGCTGCACTGCCGGTACTTACCGGCACAGCTGTTCGGTGTCCCCGTCCCTGGTGTCCCCGGTGCTCCCGGCGTTCCTCAGTGTGGTGCAGCCTCATAACGATGTCATCCGGGCTGCCGAGCATATCCCGTTCATAGCCCGTCCATTCACAGCCCCCCGGCCCTCTCTCTCTAATCACGGAGCTTCCGGAAGCTCCGGTATCCAGGCAACAGCAGCATGACAACGTCTGGCCAATCAGAGGCCAGAGCGTCATCGCAGCGGCTATGCTGATTGGCTCAGACGCCTGAGCCAATCAGCATAGGCGCTCCGAGACGTTTTGGCCCGACGTCATCACGCTCTGCTGTTGCCTGGATACCGGAGCTTCCGGAAGCTCCGTGATTACAGAGAGAGGGCCGGGGGCTGTGAATGGACGGGCTATGAACGGGATATGCCCGGCAGCCCGGATGACATAGTTATGAGGCTGCACCACACAGAGGAACGCCAGGAGCACCGGGGACACCAGGGACAGGGACACCGAACAGCTGTGCCGGTAAGTACCGGCAGCGCAGCTGTATGGGGGGGGGGGGGTATGTGTGATGTGTGTGTGTGTGTGTGTGCAGTGTGAATGGATGGATGGATCTGTGTATGTATGGATCTATGGATGTGTGTGTGTGTGTGTGCGCAGTGTGGATGGATGGGTGATGGCTGGGGCCGCCAATGTAAGGCCCCCCCCGAAAGTAAGACAGGGGGCCACTTTTGGCCCCCAAAAGAATGTAAGACAGGGTCTTACTTTCGGGGAAACACGGTAGCCTTGCACTCATAGAGAGCATGATTGTCCTTCAGTCTTTACATCTCAGCCTACCTCGGCCTACTGCCTTCCTTCACTCCTCCCCCTCACTATATACTGTCAGTCACCTGACCTCTGGTGTGCCCAACCCACTCCTCTGAATCCACCACCCCTCCGATCTCATATAGTCTCTAATCTCAGGGCTGGATGTAACCTTCTCTGACACGTCGGTTGTGTGGGCTGTGAGGGTGTTGTTGTTCAACAATGTCCTACCTGCCTGGCTGCAGTTCCCTTTGTGGCCTCCTGGACGCAGGGGCGCCACATTCTCCCGGAGTTAGACCAGCGCGTCCTCGCGCTGCCCGTCTTGGATTACCCTGAAAACATTTTTATTTTATAACAGTAAACATTAAGGATTCTTGGTTTCTTCCCTTCCGGGAGGCACGATTCTTGTAACGTTACGTTAACTATAAAACAAGTGCATGGGTAAATACTCGTCATTACCCTTTTCTGTAAAATACACATTATAAAAGCATTACTTTGTATCAAAAGTATAAAAGTTCTTCTTTCAAAAAGTGCAAAAAGTCTCAAAAAGTAGCTTCAAAACAGTCAAAGTCTTGAGTTCAAAAATGCAAAGTCTCATGCATTAACTCTCATGTGCAACTGGTCTTAAAACCAAAGGGGAGCACACAAAGGTGCTCAACTATTTACAAGGAAAGTTCTTATCACATCATCGTCCGTGCTATTAAATGTTCTTTTCAACATATAAGACAAACAGGGGAATGCTAGCATTCACTCAGGTAAGGTAGGGGATCAATAAGGAACAATGTACATTCACACTTACAGTTTCTTCTTCTGTTCAAGGACCCGTGTTCATTCCTTCTTTACTTGTTTCCAAGGCAACACTTGTGGCACTGTCTTTCTGGGAAACACTTCCAGGTGCTGTAATGCGTCGATTAGCAAGTAGCTCTCTAGGGTTTGAGTGATAGCGTCTTTCTTTAGTGGTAAGGTCTCTAGAATCACCACAGGATCCGTGTTAACAGCCACGTCCGTGTAGCTGGTTTCCTCGAATTCGTCTCGTACTTCGTAGTACTCTGCAGTTGAGGCTTCATCCTCTTTCTCGGATTGCAAACAAAGTCTTTTGACCTTAAGGCCGTACGGGCCACGCTCTCCTTGGGCGATGTAATACGATACCCACTCTCCTATCTCGACCTGTCTGTCAGGATGGTCTGGCGGGAGTTGTTCCTCCACTTCCCTCTTATTAATGAAGATGTCTAATCTCACACCGGGTTCGCGAGCAAAGGCATAGCCCCTTTCTTCTACAATTTTAACGATCTGGCCTTCATGCCGTGGGGACTTCTGGATTTCGCGGTCTCGGCGGGCTGCATTTTTGGCCTCTTTAGCGCGGGCCACCATCTCCTGCTTTTGCACCTGCCTCTCGGTTTCCTCCTTCTCCCACTTCCTAATACATCTCCGGATGTATTCCTCACGGGTAATCAATTCTGCGGGGCCTGGCGCTCCAGCGGGGTCTCCTATGAAGCCCATGAGATCCTCACAGTCTCTCTCCCGCTCTCACCAGCAGCGGAGCTGCTCCCCTCTCACCTCGGTGGAAGTCGGTGGTGGTATCAGCGGTTGCGGCAGTCTCAGGAACCCTTCCGGCAAGGCTCCAAGCGGATCGGCTTCCTTCCAGGTCTTACTCAGTACGGCTGGTGGGGTGGTTACATCTACCAATATCGCGGTACGGCCCTCGGCCTCGCTGTCCGCCTGCTCACGTGGTTCTCTGACCCAGCCGGGTCGCTTAGACTGGGCTTCATAGCCTTGGTGGTGGCCGATATCTATTTGGATCCAGGTCCGGTTCTCTTCCTGGGCCCGTCTCATCCGTGGGGGCAGCAGCCGCAATACACCCCTCCGGGTGTCTAGGAAATAGGGACGCTCCTCGCCGCCTTCAGCCATCTCAGCTCGATCACAACTGGTCTTTCCTTGGCCGGGTTCCTCCACTGGGTCGTCTTGTGGGCCCTCCGGGATCACATGTGGTCTCTCGTGCGCAGCTCTCTTCTGGGCGTCCTCCGCTTCCGTCCTCGTGTCTCTGAATGGTGACTGCTTCTCTTCCGGTTGCTCGCTCCGCCCCCTCCTGATGACGATTTCCTTCTTCTCGGTTCACGCCAGTTTCTTGGTAGGAGGGTCTAGGGGCGGCGGCTCTTCTTTGAGAGTGACAGCTGGCTCTCCCGGAGTTAAGGAGAGCCAGGGCGGGACCTTCTTTTCGCGCCTTGGACCGGACCGGCCCACGATGGGAGTCTTAGGAACGCCTCCTCTGCACATGGCGCTAGTCCCTTGTGGCCGCCATTAGGGTCAGATTTGGCGGGAAAAGTCCAGAACACAGGGTTTAGGCACACAAGGTCCAATCCTTTTGGACCGGGTAGATCCTGTTCGTGACGCCAGGTTGTGGAGCCCCCACGGGACGGGGGTACTCGGTACCGGACGGTAGTGGGGAAGTCACGGGTGGCTTGGTCCGGACCGTGTCCCTGGGCCCTCACAATAAGATGGGGAATATTTACAAGGGGATTTGTCACGGGTGACGCCACCCACTTGGTGCGGCCAGCGATGGGGCCGCCGCTGCAGCAGAACCTCCGGGGGTGATGGAATGGCAGCGGAGATGGTATAGTTCCAGTGGGGAGAACTGTATCCCCCGGGGCAGTAAGGATTAAGTCTATTGGGTGTAGTTGTAGCACACTTACTTTGCAGGCTGTAGGGATCTCTCCTCCTGGCTGGTGCTGACAGGCTGGATCTGTATGAGGGAAGATGGTGTACAGGTAGAGGCAGACAAGAGAGGCAATTCAGGGTTTTCCAAAGCTTTACTCTTAGTTGTTCTCTCTCAGCAGGTTACAAGTCATTTGCAGTTCTTACAGCACAGTTACAGTTCTCAACACACGGTTGCATTCTCCCCTTTCCGGGTTCCCTTCTCTTCTGCAGCCAGGCCTCTCTCTCCCTGTGACCCCTCACACAGTCTGTTAGTGTCCCTTTCCGGGCTGTTACGGTCTCCGTCTGTACGGGTTGGTGTGTGAACACTGGACAGTATGGCGGTGACTCGGGCCCCTGTGGGTCCTTAGTTTGTCACTGAGCTGCCTGTCCTTTGGGTTAGGGATCTCAATCTGGAACTCAGACCCCTTTAGAGCCGACACTCTACTTTAGCCCAGCCTCCAGTAGTCCTCAGCACGAGGCTCTACCAGGCTCCTTCTCTCTGTTCCTTCTGGTATTCTAGGAGGGCTTCTCCACCTGCAGTCAGTGGCTTCAGCTGCTGTCTAGGGCACGGGTTCCACCGTCCCTCTCTGTCCTGTCACACTCCTGGTGGCATCGGCATCGGATGGGCTTTCTCTCCCCTCTGGCTCACACTGGCTCAGTACGGATTCTGCGCTCCTAGGCCTTGCACTCACAGAGAGTGTGATTGTCCTTCAGGCTTTACATCTCAGCCTACTGCGGCCTACTGCCTTCCTTCACTCCTCCCCCTTCCTATATACTGTCAGTCACCTGACCTCTGGTGTGCCCAACCCACTCCTCTGAATCCACCACCCCTCCGATCTCATATGGTGGGGTTACACGTCCCGATATCGCCGCGATATCGGAGGCAACGCCGCGGGAGCGCGCATTTTTTGAGCGCTTTTCCCGATATCGCATCGGCGGTTTACACGCTGCGATATCGGGAAACAACGTCCCTCCGATGTGTACGCCCACCAACCCAGTAACGACCATTTAACATGGGAGTTAATGGGTGAGGTGCGAGTACAGATCGGAGTTGGGCTGTCACACGCAGCGATCCTGCTACAACGGCCATGCGATATCGGGCGGTTGAATAGCTCGGCTATTCAACTCCGATATCGTTTTGGCATCGTTCCAGCATCGCGTTGTACGCTCAAACCGTACAACGCGCAAACGATATCGGGTCCAACTCGCGACCCACGTGACTTTTTGTCGGAGTTGGGTCGGAGTTGGACGCCGATATCGCAACGTGTAAACCCACCAATATAGTTCTAATCTCAGGGCTGGATGTAACCTTCTCTGACACGTGGGTTGTGTGGGCTGTGAGGGTGTTGTTGTTCAACAATGTCCTACCTGCCTGGCTGCAGTTCCCTTTGTGGCCTCCTGACCCCACACATAACCTTCACCTTATTCAGCACCATGACAACTGAGGAGCTGATCATGTGACCCCTGACTCCTCCCCTCCTTGTGACATCATCACAGGTCCTGTAAGCACAGAGCATTTCATCTTCCCCCATTCAGGTCTCTACAATATCGGATCCTCTCAGATCTTCTATAGAAGAGAATTCTCCTGATTGACCATCAAGGATGGATCTGGACAGGGACAAGATGGCGGAGAGGATCTTCCACCTCACCCTAGAGATCCTCTTCCTTGTTACTGGAGAGGTGAGAGATTGTGATGACAATGTCACATGACATCATTCTTATCTATGGACAGAATAACAGATGACAGAACTGGAGAGGTGAGGACTCTGGAAATGTCTGGAGACTGGAGATTTATTAATGTGTCTCTCCATAACCAGGATTACACAGTAGTGAAGAGCTCTAGTGATCTGTGCTGTCAGGACCCTGTGTCTGAGGGAAGAGCCCTGAGCCCAATCACGGGGCCTCCACCTCACCCCCTGATACATGAGGACATCAATGACCAGAAGATCCTACAACTCACCTACAAGATGATTGAGCTGCTGACTGGAGAGGTGACACTGCTGGGAATGCTGCTGCTGCTGGGACATTATACAGTAACGCTATGAAGGGATCGGGGAAAGATGACAATGGTATCATTGTATGTGTCAGGTTCCTATAAGGTGTCAGGACGTCACCGTCTATTTCTCCATGGAGGAGTGGGAGTATTTAGAAGGACACAAAGATCTGTACAAGGACATAGTCATGATGGAGGTTCCCCGGCCGCCCCTCACATCACCAGGTAATAGACAGGACTAAATACACACGGCCTATAATGATCTGTATGTAAAGAATGAATTCAGTCCTGTATGTGTCTCCTCCAGGTCTATCCAGTAAGAGGACAACACCAGAGAGATGTCCCCGTCCTCTTCTCCCACAGGACTGTAAACAAGAAGATCCCGATGTTCCTCCGGATCATCAGGTAGATGGAGAGAAGGTGTGATGAGATCTCCCTATGATGTGTAGACGGCTGTGAAGGTCTTGTGCTCAGTCTTGTTTTATCCTCCAGTATTCTATGTTTTATACTTGTGTAATGAGAACGGTGGAGATGGCAGATTACAGCTGATCATAGATGGGACTTCTCCATCTGTCTGTGACTTTTACAATCTTTGTTTCAGGGTGAAGATCTGCCCCATATTAATACTACAGAGACATATGTGAGGGGTGATGATGATCTGCCCCATATTAATACTACAGAGACATATGTGAGGGGTGATGATGATCTGCCCCATATTAATACTACAGAGACATATGTGAGGGGTGATGATGATCTGCCCCATATTAATACTACAGAGACATATGTGAGGGGTGATGATGATCTGCCCCATATTAATACTACAGAGACATATGTGAGGGGTGATGATGATCTGCCCCATATTAATACTACAGAGACATATGTGAGGGGTGATGATGATCTGCCCCATATTAATACTACAGAGACATATGTGAGGGGTGATGATGATCTGCCCCATATTAATACTACAGAGACATAATGTGAGGGGTGATGATGATCTGCCCCATATTAATACTACAGAGACATATGTGAGGGGTGATGATGATCTGCCCCATATTAATACTACAGAGACATATGTGAGGGGTGATGATGATCTGCCCCATATTAATACTACAGAGACATATGTGAGGGGTGATGATGATCTACCCCATATTAATACTACAGAGACATATGTGAGGGGTGATGATGATCTGCCCCATATTAATACTACAGAGACATATGTGAGGGGTGATGATGATCTGCCCCATATTAATACTACAGAGACATATGTGAGGGTGATGATGATCTGCCCCATATTAATACTACAGAGACATATGTGAGGGGTGATGATGATCTGCCCCATATTAATACTACAGAGACATATGTGAGGGGTGATTATGATCTGCCCCATATTAATACTACAGAGACATATGTGAGGGGTGATGATGATCTGCCCCATATTAATACTACAGAGACATATGTGAGGGGTGATGATGATCTTACAGATGACAGCGCAGGTGAGTAGTTTCCTCTATAGTTACTTAGTCACCGGTTGATACAATTACATGCTCCATTTTGTAGCTTCTATTGAGTCTGTTCTCTGTTCTTCCTCACAAGCTTCGCTCTTCTCAGCAGTCTATGAAGTAATTGGTTCAGGTGTCAGGACCTGGACATCCACTGATCTGTTGGCAATTATAGAGGATCTTTATATTATTTTTCAGCTTAAACTGTAAATATCACTAAAAAGGGCAGAGAGACTGATCACAACTATTGCTCTCTCCACTGTATTACGGATATATGGGCTATTGAATTTTAGGGTGCTCAATATGCAAATTTCCCCTTCAACCAAAGGGACAATAACACAGATTCATCTGTGGGAGGTGAGGAGGTGTTAATTTGTTCTCTCTAAGGACACTGTCAACCATAGAAAGGCAGAATCAAAGAGGAGGAGAAAGAAAAGCCCACAGAGGATGTAATTACAGACATTTTTATCTTGATCTCTCTGAGAACTCTTCCTCCTCTTCCTCCTCTTCCTCCTCTTCCTCCTCTTCCTCCTCGCTGCCTCCTGTGATTCCAGGTCTGGAGAGGAGGAGATCTGCAGTGTGGAGCCTGGAGCAGTGAAGATCATGGTGTGAGCAGCATTGTCACATACAGCGCTCTGGACCTACTGCAGTGATCGGGGCCGACCATCAATACCATCAATCTCCTTATTCCCCGATACCTGTAGCAGGTCCAGAGCAATATATGTGACAAACGCTGCTCACACAATGATCTTTAATGCTCTGGCAGCAGGTTCTTGTGGGATTTTTTAATATTTTTCCCCAGTGTAAGCTATTTTTCTTGCCTGCAAACAGCAGAAGAAAATACATAATTTTAATAGTGAAAAATTTAGAGGGCATCTGTTAACATCCCTTCTAGAAAAAGAACATTTATGGGCCGAGAAGAAGCAATGGCTCCTTTCAGCCGTCCAAAAATGATCCTGTATTGGGAGTTTTTTGTTAGATTTACTTGGTGCAGGGCAGGATTCCTTCTCAGGAGAAGCTCAGTATGGAACATAATAGACAGGCAGGAGATGTCTGGCTGTTTAGGAGCATTAGCAGGAGTAGAGTATGAGCATAATGGATGCAAGAGATGTCTGGAGATGTAGAGTCTTTAGCACTGGCGTCTTCAACAGTGCAGTTGGGATCATGATAAACAGGTAGGAAGTGGCATCATGGAGCTTTAATAAACAGCCCGTCCACACCTGTAGATCTAATCATTGAAGTTAGCTGTTTACTCACCTGTCCTGTCCAGGCTCGGCTCCTTTCCTCTATGGCCGTCACCCTTTGTTGGGCTTCACGTCAGGTTTTACAAGTTGTTGGATGCATCTCTGTGACTTCAACTCCCTAGGCCATTTAGATACACCCTGGACTTCAGAATCCAGTTATGTGGTTACTCCTCCATTCTTTCACATTGTGCTTTTCTCTTCCAATTCTCCTGTGATTCCTATATCCTCTTAGTCCTGCCAGTTAACCCTCTACTAACCACCTGAATTATCCCATTGGTTGCAGTAAGTAAATGAACTGTTCTTGTTCATATTGTGCATTTATCCTTGCAAAACACTGGCACTTCCTCTGCTTTCCTCTGTGTGCTGCCTTGAACTAGCCATGTGCCCCTGGTCTTGGTCCTATGATCTACCACATGAAGTCCAACCAACAAAGCCAATGTCCTGCTTCCCCGCACCTGCCCTGACTCTTAGGGTACCGTTACACATCTCAATATCACATACAATTTCACGTGAGCGCGCACGTTTTTGGCATTTGTCCAAGATCGCGTAGTAGATGTCACACAGGGAGATATCGGCAACTAGGCTGTTGTACGCAGCTTTTGTGCGCTGGGTATGAGCAACCCAGGGACTGAGCATTAACATTGTACTGAATAGGGGAAGTTGCAAACAAGATCGTAGTTGCACCGTCACACAGCACGATAAGGCCACATCGCATATACAATATCGTACGGTTGCAGGGCTTGCACAATCTTCTTGCAACATCGTACCTACGATTTTTTCGCGTCGCATTGCCCATTTACACGACACAACGCACAAACGATATCAACTGCAACGACCGAACCACGTGACTTTTTGTCGATGTTGCATTGCGATATCGCGACGTAACGGTACCCTCAGTTTTGTGAAGCCGCTTGCAATCTCATCATTAGGTGATTTTTATCTTGGGTTCAGAAACAGGTGATAACCAGAGACCAGCAACCATAAGAGGAGAACAACACTGCTTGGGGGCCGGTTTTCTTTTGGAAGTTAGATTTTTATTGGTGACCTTTCGTGGTACATAACATCACTTTCAGTGTAAGATTTGATCACAGTCTTGTGTTATACGCTGAGCACTTACAACATGGTTTACATGTAAATCCCACAAAAATGTGATTCAGACTAAATCCCCGATGGAACCACTCACTATAAGTCGGATGGAGACATTTTAAACTCCATCTGGCATTTGTTTTGGTGGTGTTCATCTTTTTATACCTTTTTATTAAATAACTATATTGTTACGACCATCCGCTGCTGGTAAGGCAGCACCCCGAGAAAAGGCAGCACCCCAAGACCCTTTACCCCCTATACAGAGATCTGTGATTACAGCGGAGCCCAAGAGGTAGCTGCCTGTGATGAGCAGCGGACCGGAGCAGGAAGGTTGCCAGGAAGGGAATATTAAATAGGACCCAAAAGCTTAGTCAGGAATCAGGGTCAAAACCAGGAGGGCAGCTAAGGTACAAAATCGTTAGGCTGTAGAAGAGTCAATAATCCAGGCAAAACATGCACTAGATCGCTGGGGAAGCCAAGACTATATCTGGTGGCCAGCAGAACAAGATCCGAGGTATTTGAAGGGCGCGGTTACCTCCCATAGGTTGAAGCTCACAGCCTGATGACTTTACCTGGACCGCCCCTAGAATCAGGCCAGATGGTGATACACCACTGGTACCAACCACCCCACTTCTGATAGAAGAGCGAAGCCTGCACCTACCAGACGCCTCTGCAGGACCCTCTCTTCTGGTACCAGCATCACCCACAGGAGAAACACAGCAATGTCCAGTGACAAAGGCAGATGTCAAAGGAGCAAGTCCACATGAGGACATAGCCCTCCTATCACCGGCACCACCAGCATAAGTAGCCCGGCGCCTCCCAGTGGCCGAGGCAGGAACACCAGCCACCGAGTCCAACGGCAACTTGACAAATATCCAGTACATTAAACCATTGTACATCCAAATTTTTTACATGACAGTTTATCCATAACCCAAAAGAACCCCCACACTCCCACCTTACCCTACGACAGCATATAATACACAAATAACTGTATAGTTGAATTACACTGTATAACATCAAGATATGGCCATATTTCCATAGACTTTACTTCCGCCTCCTGAGCTCCAAAAGGCTTTATCTGTAATTTAGCCAAGGAACCACAGTTTCCTATACATGTTAATTCTGTCTCTTTTACCAAAGATGCCTTTTTCAATGCGGACAATGTGTTCAACTTGTTTGAGGTTTTCTCCCCTATTTGGCGGTTCCACTCTAATCTAATACACAGAAATATATTGCTTGCAATTCACTAGTTGCAGTGAAATCTTGGACACATTGTTCCATTTTGTTGCCATGTACAAGTGGAACAATGTGTCCATGATTTCACTGCAACCAGTGAATTGCAAGCAATTTACAGTGTTGGCCAAAAGTATTGACACCCCTGCAATTCTGTCACATAATACTCAGTTTCTTCCTGAAAATGATTGCAATCACAAATTCTTTGGTATTATTATCTTCATTTAATTTGTCTTCAATGAAAAAACACAAAAGAGAATAAAGCAAAAAGCAAAACATTGATCGTTTCACACAAAACTCCAAAAATGGGCCGGACAAAAGTATTGGCACCCTCAGCCTAATACTTGGTTGCACAACCTTTAGCCAAAATAACTGCGATCAACCGCTTCCGGTAACCATCAATGAGTTTCTTACAATTCTCTGCTGGAATTTTAGACCATTCTTCTTTGGCAAACTGCTCCAGGTCCCTGATATTTGAAGGGTGCCTTCTCCAAACTGCCATTTTTAGATCTCTCCACAGGTGTTCTATGGGATTCAGGTCTGGACTCATTGCTGCCACCTTAGAAGTCTCCAGTGCTTTCTCTCAAACCATTTTCTAGTGCTTTTTGAAGTGTGTTGTGGGTCATTGTCCTGCTGGAAGACCCATGACCTCTGAGGGAGACCCAGCTTTCTCACACTGGGCCCTACATTATGCTGCAAAATTTGTTGGTAGTTTCAGACATCATAATGCCATGCACACGGTCAAGCAGTCCAGTGCCAGAGGCAGCAAAGCAACCCCAAAATATCAGGGAACCTCCGCCATGTCTGACTGTAGGAACCGTGTTCTTTTCTTTGAATGCCTCTTTTTTTCTCCTGTAAACTCTATGTTGATGCCTTTGCCCATAAAGCTCTACTTTTGTCTCATCTGACCAGAGAACATTGTTCAAAAACGTTTTAGGCTTTCTCAGGTAAGTTTTGCCAAACTCCAGCCTGGCTTTTTTATGTCTCGGGGTAAGAAGTGGGGTTTTCCTGGGTCTCCTACCATACAGTCCCTTTTCATTCAGATGCCGACGGATAGTACGGGTTGACACTGTTGTACCCTCGGACTGCAGGGCAGCTTGAACTTGTTTGGATGATAGTCGAGGTTCTTTATCCACCATCCGCACAATCTTGCATTGAAATCTCTCGTCAATTTTTCATTTCCATCCACATCTAGGGAGGTTAGCCACAGTGCCATGGGCTTTAAACCTCTTGATGACACTGCGCACGGTAGGCACAGGAACATTCAGGTCTTTGGAGATGGACTTGTAGCCTTGAGATTGCTCATGCTTCCTCACAATTTGGTTTCTCAAGTCCTCAGACAGTTCTTTGGTCTTCTTTCTTTTCTCCATGCTCAATGTGGTACACACAAGGACACAGGACAGAGGTTGAGTCAACTTTAATCAATCTCAACTGGCTGCAAGTGTGATTTAGTTATTGCCAACACCTGTTAGGTGCCACAGGTAAGTTACAGCTGCTGTTAATTACACAAATTAGAGAAGCATCACATGATTTTTCTAACAGTGCCAATACTTTTGTCCACCCCCTTTTTTATGTTTGGTGTGGAATTAGATCCAATTTGGCTTTAGGACAATTCTTTTTTGTGTTTTTTTTTTCATTAAAGACAAATTAATTGAAGATAATAATACCAAAGAATTTGTGATTGCATTCATTTTCAGGAAGAAACTGAATATTATCTGACAATTGCAGGGGTGTCAATACTTTTGGCCACAACTGTATCTCTGTGTGTAAAGGTACCTATAAAGTATTCACCCTAATCGCCTCCACATACCCCAGCAACAATACTAACGGCTCCCTAGGAATCTCCCACCGATATGCCCAATCTACACAATTAAGAACAGTTCTCCAGAAAGGGTGTAGTCTCGAACATGTCCACATCATATGATAGATCCCTGCACTTGCAGTCTGACATCCAGGACACTCCAAAGTGGGTCTCGGTCCTGCTTTAAACAGCAGGTCAGGCGATTTGTAAACTCTATGGATAGTGAACAGCTAAGAAAGTTTCTTTTTATACCTTCACACATCTTTGGCCATCCATACCTCTGAGCTAAAAAGACGCCTAAAGTGATGGGACATTGCCAGAATAGAGGCCAGACAAAGTTCAAAGTGACTCCATCAGACTCATTAAAATGAGTAGCTCCACAATTTTTTCACTGTCAGGTTCTGTCCGGTGTTTTGCAGGATGCCTGCCTTCCTCTGGATCAACATGTTAGGCTATGGGTTGAACTAGATGGATTTAAGGTCTTCCTTCAACCTTAAATACTATCTTACTATGTGAGAAGTGGACAGCCACGAGCAAGAAGAACCTGCTTTTTGCCGGCTTCATTGCCGGCGCTGACCAGTGCTGAAATGTCAGCACCGCTGCTGCAGGGGAGCTGGCCGCGGTTCTGAAATTTCAGCCGTGGAGCTCTCCAGGTGCTGAAATTCAGCGGCTGCTGCTTTTAACAACCGCCGCTCTTTCAGCAACAGGCGTCTGGGAACCGGCACGATTTTCTGCCGGATATGGGCACCGGATCCGGGAGGATCTGGTTTTGTCTGATTTTTGCATTGGACACAAAAAACGATGCAGACTCCGTTTTTGTGTCTGATGTAAAAATCGGACAAAACCGGATCCTTGAGGAAAACCTGCAAACCGGAGGGCAAATATGGCCAACTCGGCGCCATAGGGATACATGGGGTGCAAATTCGGACCCGAAATATTGTGGTGTGAAGCCGGCCTTTATCGCAGTTTTTGGGAATGACACAGAGACCACGTAAGTGCTCTGCAGGGAGCACAGGAAAAGTGAAAGATAAATGAACACATAGACAGCAGTACAAGGACAGCTCTTATTTTTACACCACTTTTTGTGCTGTATGAGTGATGGACGGCTTTATTCTTGAAGTCAGTGTGATTACAGCAATAACAGATTTATATCGTTTTATTTTTTCTGAGTTTCTAGTATCACATGCTAAAAAATGCTTTTTTTTTTATAAATAAATAAAGATTTTTTTGCCACCATGTTCTGGGAGCTGTAACTTTATTTTGTGGAATGGGCCATATTAAGGTTTGTTTTTTGCAGGACACTTTGGCAGCTTCAGTTCCACCATTTTCTTATACATATGACTTCTGGCGTCTTCCCCTCATCCTTTAAACATGCCTCGATCACACCCATCCTCAAAAAACCCTCCCTTGAGCCATCCTCTGTATCTAGATATTGTCCCATATCACTTCTCCCCTATGCCTCAAAACTGCTGGAACAGCATGTCCATCTTGAACTGTCCTCCCACTTCTCCACCTGCTCCCTCTTTGACCGGTTACAATATGGCTTCCTGCGACATCATTACGCTGAAACTGCCCTAACTAATGTCATCAATGACCTAGTTACCACCAAAGTCAAGCGACACTACTCTGTCTTCCTACTCTAGGACCGGTCCTCTGCCTTTGACACAGTGGAGCTTTCTACTGCAGATTCTCTCATCACTTGGCATCCCAGTCTTGGCCCTATCTTGGATCTCTTCATACCTAACTGACCGCACTTATAGCGTCTCCCACTCTCACACCACCTCCACATCTTGCCCCTATCTGTCGTAAAATCCCAGGGTTCATTTTTTGGAACCCTGCTCTTCTCAATTTTCACCTTCGGCCTGGGACAGCTCATGGAGTCCCACAGCTTTCAGTATATGCTGAAGACACACAGATTTACCTCTGTGAACCCGATATCACCTCCTTACTAACCACAATCCCACAATGTCTGTCCACTATTTCATCCTCTCACTGTGCGCGCTTTCTAAAATTCATCTTTCTTCCTCCTTCACCTTCTTCCCCCCCCCAACAAACCTATCCATCAAAGTCAATGGCTTGTAAGCTATAAAAACTTTAGGTTGGCATTGCCTAGCGGACGATGTGGGAGGAAGCAGCAGGGAGTTTTCCCGACTTGCATTTATCCTCTACATTCCGTTATCTGTGACTGCACATCGGCCGTCACGGTTGGAGGCAAACTCTGGTACCGGCGGCTAGCACCTTGAGACCCCGGGGTGCCGTGATGACCCGCAGGAGACATCGAGACATGGGAGCAGGTGACGGAGGTGGCTCCCAAGATGGTGATGCCGCGAGGGACACAGCGGCACGGGAAAATGCAGCCTGCCAGAGGAAGATGGCGACGGCCGCTAAGCTTGAGCGGTTTGCAAGGGACCAGTATGGACGGTACAGAAGGAGACCAGGAGCCGGCAGGGGAGGAGGATACACAATTGGAGGGCAGGCTGAGGCCCAGGACATGGCAAATTCAGGCGCAGAAGAGGCTGCAGAGGGCCAGGAGGAGCAGGAGCCCACAGAAGAGCCTACCTTGAGGGACTTTTTTTCACTAGTCTCCTCTTGCAACTAGACTCTAACCTTGATGGCTAAGCAAGTGCAGAGGCTGCAGGGGAAATGGCTAACATTAATGTAGCCCTGCAAAAAAACAATAAGCGTGTGGGTGCAGTGGAGGAGAGGGTTAGCACCACAGAGGATCAGATCATTAAGCTGCAGAAAGTTGAAAAACAGTATATTCATCAACTGGCTGAAGTAGCGGCAAAAAACGACTATTTTGAAAATTGTTCCAGGAGAAATAATCTCCGTATAGTGGGCATCCCTGAGAAAACAGAGGGGAGAAATCCTGCTGAATTCATTGAGTCCTGGTTACAGGGGAAGTTTGGAGAACACACTCTCACTAAAGTCTTTGCAGTAGAACGGGCCTATAGAGTACCAATGCAGCACAGGCCACCTGGGTCTGAACCCCGCACAATGCTGGTCAGGATACTGAACTATAGGGATCGAAGCATTATCCTGAGAAAGGCAAGGGATCCTGAAGATCCTGTGATTGATGGGCAGAGGATTGCCATTTACCTGGATTACTCCGCCGCAGTACAGAAACAAAGAATGCGGTTCAGCGGAATAAAGAGACACATGCGTGAACTTGGGGTGCAATATTCAATATTGTTCCCCGCAAACTTACGGGTGGTAGCTCTGGATAAAATCCAGTTTTTTACAATCCCAGAGGACTCCACGCAGTAGCTGATATATAGGACAAGTCTGGCTCAACTGCAAGCGTAGGTGCCCAGGGAAGGAGGAATAACTATATATAAAGCTTAACCTGGCACTCTACTTAAAAAAGCAAGAGAAGGTTGATCTTTTTGGTGTTTTTTATTTGTGGAGTTTGTGAAAGTTCATCAATCATCAAACGTTTCGGCTCATGCAAGAGCCTTCATCAAGTGATTCTTATATGCAGTAGTGGGAGTGTTACTCCACTTTTTAGCTCAGTTAGATAGGTGTATGCTGCCCTTGGAGGCCTCTGTTTGATAGGGAATACAGTCGGAGATCCAAATTAGTGGATACACAGATGTGGTCTGGCTGAGCGTATGGGGGGTCCATACATCAAGGTCCATCACATGGTTAGCAGAAAGGCAGTTTATGGCTCCTGTCCTTGTATTGCCACCAGCCCTCCAGCATGACTGCATGATGCACAAAACTTCAATACAAGGACAGGAGCCATAAACTGCCTTTCTGCTAACCATGTGATGGACCTTGATGTATGGACCCCCATACGCTCAGCCAGACCACGTCTATATGTATTCACACAATACCCTATATCTCCTCCCCTCTCCTGCCATAAAGTAAACATCATAACCATACATCAGAAATCTTTTGCAACAATAGAAGAATTATCAGAAATATATAAATCACATCCCCATATCACAGCTCCTCTGCTCCACCAATAAGGGTGATCAGCCCAAACTCCCCAGTGCCAATCTCTCTCCCCCCCCCCCCCATAAGGTCTTCAGCATCATAACCTAAGAACGGATATCAAATAGAGATAAGGGAAGCGAGAGGTAAACTATTGACAAGAAATGCAGCAGGATTGTAAACTTTGTCCCAGTTGGTCACCCAAGGGGTCAACGTAAAAGCTTGTCATCTAGTAAAGATATCGCCACTTCAGTCATCTTTAGCCTGAAGTCTCTTTGCATTAATGTCCAGCCACTGCGTGGGTTGCAGGTGTGTAGTACCGACAGTACTTTACTAGTACAAGGATCGTTAGGGTGTTAGGCAGCAGAGACACACTCTCAGGGAGAGCAGTGAAATTAATGGGGTTGAGGGTGAGACAATTGGGAGGGACACGGGGGATAAGGAGGACACGGGGGGAACGGGCAGGTAGACAGCAGGTAAGGGAGGGTGCGATGTCTTTGATTATGAGTCTTAGCCACCATGGGAGGTCGTATTAAGGTGCTCAGCTGCTCTCTTGGTCATGTCCATCAACCCTCGGACATTCCAGCTATCTCACAATATATCTTGGACCAAAACCCGTCAGTGGTGTGCTTGATGGAGACTCATCCGGTAAGGGACAAAATGGAGGTATTACAGAGGAGGTGGGCACAGGAGTCTTATCATGCTACGTTTTCCACATACTCCAGAGGGGTGTCGATATTGATTCCCATGTCTACAAGGTTGGAACATGTGGAGACTCATCTTGATACCGAAGGGCAGTATGTGATCCTGGTATGTAGGCTCTTTAGCCTCTTAATAGGTATTATAGCCATGTACATGCCGCCACCCTACTCGAGTAAAAAGATTAGGGAGGTAATGGAGTGGATGGGTCATTTAGGGGGCATTCCAATACTACTAATAAGAGATCTTAATAATATACAGGATGACTACTGGGACGAAAACAACCCGGACAGAACACGTAGCCACACGACACCATTCGGCACCTACATTCATGAGAATGAGAGATATGTGGAGGGTGAGAAACGTAGGAGTTCGGTGCTTCTCTTGTTATTCGCCCACTCATGACACCCTATACCGAATAGATATGGCATTGGGTAATGACCTTCTGGATGCCTTAGTGGTGAAAGTGGAGTACTTACCGAGGGCAATATCAGACCATAGGCCAGCATGCGTACACATCCAGCCAGCGGGACCACGTACCGGGCAACAAAGGGAATGGAAGGTGCACCGAACGTGGCTGCGTAGTATAGACATGGGGAAAATGACATCAGAGATTGAGGAGTATTTTGAGATCAATGAGGGCTGTGCAGACCCACCCATGATATGGGACACTATAAAAGGGATTGTTTATCAGAGACATTAGTAAATGTAAATCTATCACGAGATGTTTGGAACAAGAAAAGTTGGTGGCACTGAACACGGCAGAGAAGGAAATGATCAGGATTTCAATTAGATAAAGCAATGAGGAAGCAAGAGTTTCGGCAGCTAGCATTTTACGATGAAGGGGAAAAAGTGGGCCACATGCTGTCCGCTGGTGGCTGCGGCCCAGAGGAAAACTCCATTTGTACACTCCATATATAACAAGCGTGGAGACTTAATCACAGACAATGCTAAAATAGGTTCTGTTTTTACGGACTTCTACAGGGAGTTGGATTCCTTTAGGGCGGTGGCAACCACCGAGGATATAGGCGCCTTTCTGGAAGGCACGGATCTGCCCAAATTGACAACCACAGATAGAGAAAGCATGGAAGGCTCCTTAACGTGTGAGGAGCTAAGTGCCGCTTTGGCTTCCATGGCCAATGAGAAAGCGCCAGGGGCAGGCGGGTTTCCGACAGAAGTTTACAAGTGCTTGGAGGAAGTGTTGGTGCCAAAGCTTAAGGTTGTCTTGGAGGAGTCAAAGGGGAGAGGACTTTTGCCAACATGAGGGGGGTAGAAACATGGGAGACCCTTCCCTGAATGCAGCAGATACGCTGCATTCAGTGGTGCATTGAGTTTGGAAAGCACCAGGGAGGTGACAGGTCCTCTTTAGTTTAGAACATGACCAGAATATGTTTTAGATTACCTGTGTAACCACGATTTCTCCAGCAGTACACAGAGTGCTGGGGGTCTATCATATACAATTTTAAGGGCACATAGTACCATTTTGTAGGTATTTTATACTGCGCCTCTATCAAACAGACACAAGATAGGAATGAGTAGTTTCCAAAATGTTGGAAAAATGTTCGCAATTTATCTCCCTTTCCAAGCCCAAATCTTTTTTCCAGTTTAGTGTTTTCATTTAGCTGCTACAATATCGTCATTTAGAATTTGATATATTTTATTTGTCTTCCGAATTGTATTATTTTTTTGGCTGTCGTAATCGTTCTACTACATTACTAGGCAGAATAAAGTCCATTTCATTATTCTTTAGTATCTTATTAATTAATCCTCAATTCTTCTCTTCAGATCTAGGAATATTATATTGTTTTTCAAGGGAGCTTAAAAGACCTTAGTTTCCCTCCGTCTAAAATATCAGACGCCACAACATCTCCCTTTTCCTTCCACCAGTTGATTTTAACCCTTGAGGATATGGCATTAAGCAATACTAAGGAAATCCTGAAAACCTGCACTGTTGGCGGCCCTTGAGGCCTGGATTTGGGGACCTCTGGCCTATAGAGTCGCATCACCTGTCAAGCCATTGCTCAATCATTGATCATTGCACAGCCCACTCATTAACAAGCACACCTGAGCAACCATATCAACTGTATAGTGTTTAGAACATGGACCTGGGTTAACCCAAACACATTACAACAGGTGACGCCCATAGGGGCAATCAGAACATAGCACGTCCCACCTATTGTGTGTCAGTATCTAGAACTGCCTAATCTCCGCCCCCAATGTGCCACTGTTATTTATGTAGTGAGGTGCTAATCACTGCTACGTCAACATATGAAATACACTTGTAATGGCGTCACCTGGAACGCCAGCATTAAAGATAAAGTCCGGAAAACCGGAAGTGACGTCTCATGAGACGCGAACATCATGAAGGAGCATCCCAAATCCCGCGCAGCGGAAGTGACGCAGCGTCACATGACCGGCCGAGACACCCAAACCAGTCACGTAGGACGCACATGTCATCAAAGTGCAGCCCATTCACAGCGCGATGAGGAAGTGACACGGCGTCACATGTCTGGCGGAGTCACCCGAACCGATCACGTGGAATGACACATCATCCAAATGCGGCCCAATCACAGCGCACACCGGAAGTGACATCGTCACGTGACCAGCCAAGGCAACCTGGTCAAGTGACCACTACATAGAAAACCTCATACAGTGACGATCCCTAAAAAAGGCCTCTCGTTTGTACAGAGCTCAGATTTTGATCTTTTTAGGTCCGTCAAGGATCTTAATCTTTTTCTGCATAAGCTGAGGTGGCGTAAAGTTTTCCTTAAACAAACGAATAGGGAATGTGAGGATCTTGGTATCCCTGAAGACATGTTTCTTGATGGCAAAAGATCGACAACAACTGTAACAACGGGGGAAGGACAGTTTACCTCCTTGCAAAATAAGAGTAAAAAAAGTGCTCCCTCTACGGCTGATGCTTCAGCCATAGATGTCTTTGCTAATCTCATAACCAGTGACTTGAAGGAGTTGTCAGTAGGGAAACTGTATACTAAGTATAATCTCTCAAAGGGTGAGATGTCAGCTCTAAAGCCGGCATCACACACGTCAATGTCGTCAGCGATCTGATCGCTGGCGACATTGACGGCTGATCGCTGGTCACACAGGCAGACTCACCAGCGATAAGTGGACCAGTGACATTGTGGAAATGATTTAAATATCGTTTCCATGATGTCTTGCTCCTGCTGCCAGGCTGCAGTTAGTGGGAACAGGCTGGTATCCATGGTAAACTGCAGGTATCTAGGCAGCGTGCGCTACCTAGATACCCGATGTATACCTTGGTTACCAGCCTTCTCTGCTCATCGGCTGGTATCCAAGGTGCACAGTGGGTAACTAGGGTCCCTAGTTACCCGCTGTGTACCTTGGATACCAGCCAGTGAGCAAAAGGCTGGAAACCAAGGTATAACCCAACCCTAGTCCCTGAGGAAGGAGCTGGGTTTAGCTCAGAAACATGTCGGATTGGAGGAATAAAGCTACATTTCCAGATACTCCAGTGTCCTGGTGTTCCTTTGGCAGCAGCGCGGATCGTGTGTCACATCGTCCTACAGAGCATATCTTATTCCAATGTCACTCAGCAACAGCAGGATGACATCAAGTGACCTACAAAAGGAATGGCAAATGGCAGCAGGGGTGAAGTGCATGGCAAGAACAGTTCATAACAGGCTCCTAGAGGCTGGGCTCAAGTCATGTAAAGCTAGAAAAAAAGCCTTTCATCAATGAGAAGCAAAGGAGAGCCAGGCTGAAGTTACTTAAAGACTATAAGGATTGGACCATAGAGGATTGGAGTAAGGTAATCCTCTCTGATGAGTCTAATTTTCACCTTTTCCCAACACCTGGTCGTCTAATGGTTAGATGGAGACCTGGAGAGGCGTACTAGCCACAGTGTCTTGCACCCACTGTTAAATTTGGTGGAGGATTGGTCATGATCTGGTGATGCTTCAGCAAGGCTGGAATTGGGCAGGTTAATCTTGTGAGAAGGACGTATGAATCAAGCCATATACAAGGTCATCCTTGAAAAACACTTGCTTCCTTCTGCTCAGGCAATGTTCCCCAACTCTGAGGACTGCTTTACCAGCAGGACAATGCCCCATGCCACACAACTATGTCAATCAATGTATGGATGAAGGAGCACCACATCAAGACCCTGTCATGGCCAGCCCAATCTCCAGACCTGAACCCCATTGAAAACCTCTGGAATGTAATCAAGAGGAAGATGAGTAGTCACAAGCCATCAAACAAAGAATTGCTTCAATTTTTGTGCCTGGAGTAGCATAACCCAAAAGCAGTGTGATAGACTGGTGGAAAGCGGCCAAGACGCATGAAAGCTGTGATTAACAATTATGGTTATTCCACCAAATATTGATTTCTGAACAATAGTATTGCAGTTTCTAAATTAATATGAACTTGTTTTCTTTGCATTATTTCAGGTCTGAAAGCACTGTTTCTTCTTTATTATTTTGACGATTTCTCATTTGCTGGAAAAAAATTCTAAATTTTTAGCAATGTACATTTTACTCAAACCTATAAAGAGAAAAATCAGAGAAACTAAAAATTTCGTAGCGGTCTCTTTTTGCCAGAGCTGTATAATAATAGTAAGTTAATGATAGTTTTAACAATTTAGATGCTGCTATTGCAATTAACAGCAACATCTAAGGTTTTGATTGGCCCTGATTGGTTCCAAAAATGATTCAGGCCAATGCAACAGGGTGGCAGCTGTCATATGCTGGATTTTTGGCCACTGGGAGGGGGGGGGGCGCTACACACTTAATTGTCAGCACCATGAAAAGGTTGTGCTAAGGATTAAGGCCCCTTAACATTCACTGTCAAAAGATGTCAGCAGATGTCAAAGGTTTAATATCACAATCTGTTACCCCTTGCACTGTTTTCTGTAGTTTGTACCCCTATTTATTATCTAAAAATTGAGTTTCAATACAATTTGTTTCAAGAGGCAGCATTTCTGAAAAATAATATATGTTTTTCTTGTCAGGTGACTGTGCATCAGAGGGATATCTGCCACCTACTAATTTTGAAGCAGCTGATTATGGAATCACACCATATATTTATGAAGATCATGACCTATTTCCAGATATACTACACGCTCTTCACAACAAAAATCTATCTTCTATTCCTAATCAACAGGTCCTATCTTCTGATCCATTACAGACTGTTAAGCAAAATGAAAATAACCAAAGGGATGCTGAACATCAAAAAGCTCATACAGGGAAGAAACCATTTTCATGTTCAGAATGTGGGAAATGTTTTACCAAGAAATCAAGTCTTATGGTACATCAGAGAATTCACACAGGGGAGAAGCCATTTTCATGTCAAGAATGTGGGAAAAATTTTATTTACGAATCAGCTCTTGTTGCACATAAGAAAAATCACACAGGGGAAAAGCCATTTTCTTGTTTAAAATGTGGAGGATGTTTTAGCCAGAAATCACTTCTTACTGCACATCAGAGAACTCACACAGGGGAGAAGCCATTTTCATGTTCAGAATGTGGTAAATGTTTTACCAACAAATCACATCTTACTGCACATCACAGAATTCACACAGGGGAGAAGAAATTTTCATGTTTAGAATGTGGGAAATGTTTTAGCAAGAAAGAAAATCTTACTGTACATCTGAGAATTCACACAGGGGAGAAGCCATTTTCATGTCAAGAATGTGGGGAACATTTTACTTACAAATCAACTCTTATTGCACATAACACAAATCACACAGGGGAGAAGCCATATTCATGTCAAGAATGTGGGATAAATTTTACTTACAAATCAGCTCTTATTGCACATAAGAAAAATCACACAGGGGAGAAGCCATTTTTTTGTTCAGAATGTGGGAAATGTTTTGCCATGAAATCACATCTTACTGCACATCACAGGATTCACACAGGAGAGAAGAAATTTTCATGTTCAGAATGTGGGAAATGTTTTACCCACAAATCACATCTTACTGCACATCACAGGATTCACACAGGAGAGAAGAAATTTTCATGTTCAGAATGTGGGAAATGTTTTAACAAGAAAGAAAATCTTACCGCACATCAGAGAATTCACACAGGAGAGAAGCCATTTTCATGTCAAGAATGTGGGGAACATTTTACTTACAAATCAGCTCTTATTGCACATAACACAAATCACACTGGGGAGAAGCCATATTCATGTTCAGAATGTGGGAAATGTTTTACCAACAAATCACATCTTACTGCACATCACAGAATTCACAAAGGGGAGAAGCCATTTTCATGTAATGAATGTGGAAAATGTTTTAGCTGCAAAAAAAGTCTTGATTCACATTGGAAAGTTCACACAAGGGAGAAACCATTTTCTTGTTCAGAATGTGGGAAATGTTTTAATGAGAAGCAAACTCTTGTTAGACATCAGAGAAGTCACACAGGGGAGAAGCCCTTTTCTTGTTCAGAATGTGGGAAAGGTTTTATAGAGAAATCACATCTTACTGCACATCTGAGAATCCACACAGGGGAGAGGCCATTTTCATGTTCAGAATGTGGGAAACGTTTTACCCAGAAATCACATCTTACTACCCATCTGAGAACCCACACAGTTAAAAATCCATTTTAATGTCCAGAATGTGGGGATTGTTGTTCCTGTGAACCAGCTCCTCAAAGAATACACACAGGAGAAAAGCCATTTTCACCCTGAGAAATACATTTGAGAATGACTTAATACCTGTCCTGCCCACTAGAATTCTGCTGCTAGAAAATGTATTCGCTCCACTGAGATAACTCCTCTCACATAGTAAGACTACCGGGTTTGATGGGATTAATAGGGTATAATATATAAGATTGCCTCCCAGATGTCCTAAAGTTCTGAAAATACTTAAAGGCTTTGGTGTCACGCGGGATTCATGCAGAAGTAATAGTGGTCTACTTAAGTTTTGGTAAAAAGTTCTAAACTTCCGGTTGTGTTGTTCAAGGTATAGGAAGGTGGGAGGAGAAGGCAGGGGTGTAATTGAACTTAAACTGAAAATGTAAAAGAAAAATCTATGTAATGTCTGTATTGTTACATTGCAGTTATTAATAAAAATGATCTGATTAAAAAAAAAGATGTGATGTTTTGATCACGTCTTATTGCACTTTATTGCAATGTTGCTGGGACCATAAAATGTAGTTTTGGCATTTTTACTTTTTCTTTCCGTTACGCACTTTACCAATTTGGTTAACTGATTTTGAGTGGGCATTTCTGAATGCAACAATACCAAATATGTTCTTATCTCCATATATATACTTTTATTTTCAATGAGTCAAAAGGGCAGTGGCGGACCTTTACCCCCGGGGCCCTGGTGCAGACTGGGAGGTGGTGCTGGTGGTGCTGGCGGCTGCGGATCTCCTACCTGCTGAGCCACGCCGAGTGCGCTTCTGGGAGCTGGAGGGGCAGAGGAGAGGAGGGGCGGGATCAGGCAAGGGAAGCGGGAAGCTTTCTGCTTCCCTTGACTGACCCTCCTCTCCTCTAACAACGGCTTACGGGGGTCAGCTGTGGGGCCCCCTAGACGGTTGAGGCCCTGGTGCAGCTGAACCAGCTGCACCACGGTAGTTCCAACCCTGCAAAAGGGGGTGAATTGAACGTTTAAGTTTTTTTTTTTTTTAATATTTTTAAGAACTTTTTTTTCTTTACACTGTCTCGTTACTTCACATACCCCCTTAGGGTGACTCAACACTGCAGTGTCTGATTGCTCCTGCATTACAGAACTATGACGATCCATGGCTCTGCTGCACTGCAGAATTGATCACCTTCTGTGAGCGACACTGCTCACAGGAAGTGAGTCATGACAGCGTCATCATCTGACCCCGCACTGTCATGGCAACTCAACAACGCCCCGAGATCGTGTCATGGGGTCGCCAATGGCAGTGGGGAACAGTGCGATCCCAGCTGCTGCCCCTTAGATTGCGCTTTCAAACACTGGGGTTAACAGGAGCGGGCGGATCGCTGATCTGCCCTCTCCTGTGAGCTAAACATGTTGGCTGATAAGATCGAATGATATGAGCTCAGCCTGTGATCTATCACAGAGGTCCCCAACTCCAGTCCTCAAGGCCCACCAACAGTTCTTGTTTTCAGGGGATAATTTAATTACTTGCACAGGAGATGATTCCAATCCGTGTGCAATGCTAAGGAAATCCTGAAAACATGCACTGTTGGTAGGCCTTGAGGACTGGAGTTGGGAACTACTGTTCTATCAGACATTTCCAAATTTGTGTTTAATAAACTTCAACTTTGAGTCAATTGGTAGCACCGAGTGTAAAAAATATAAAAAACGACAATTCTCAAATACACAATCACATTTTCTCTAGTCTCCTTCCACGACAGCAGCATTGGAGGTTGTGTCTCAGCCCCAATACGGGACAGGAAACACAAAGGGGTTAAATACCCCTTCCCTTACTACAACCACCAATGTTTTTCCAGTCCCCTATGGGGCATGACGAGGTTTCTGATGGTGCTGCTGTGGCCGGCAGAAGTTCACTCACCATGCCAAGCAGCTGAGGTTGGGGCTCCGCTCTCGACCTCCATGTGCTTCTCCTGTCTCCATAGTTCTTATGTGACTTGGGACCTTTCTGCTCCACCTGCCCCTTTCTCGGGGGGCAGAGCGGTGCTGTGATGTGTGGCTGGGGGCCTCCTGCAGCTCCCCAGAGTCCTCCTGCTCTGCATTCTGGCTTGGTCTGGGAACCCACGCGTACCAGAAGTGACGTCACCCCGATCTTCCAGCTCACTTCCGGGTTGTGTTACACGGTGGAGCGCATGCACTTTTCGGCATGGCTGGGGCTGTGCCACTGGCTCCGAACCCACTGGCATGCTGAGATGATCCCCTCAGGGTTCCCCCCCTGATGACCGGTGGGACGAGAGGCAAACAACTAGTGTGATGACCGGTGGGAGGAGAGGCCGGGACCGCGGTTGTGTAATCCTGGTCAGGGGATGCCTCCAGGTAGGATTCTGTTTGTGTCCCTGTGTGACCATTGACAGTAGTGACTATGGACGGTGACAAATCCTCCTCCTCTGCATCTGCAGAGTCCGGTGTCCCCCCCTCCTAATGTAAGTAGTGGATGAAGGTCTCTTTTGACTTGCACTATGGGTGTCCCATTGAGAGACTTTGTTTCCCTTTCTCTCATTAGTGAGATAAGGCTTCTGCCCCTAAAAAGGATAAAGGTCCCATCCGCAATTGTCAGGTATTTTGGACGAAGTACCTTAATGTCCGCGCTGCTGCCAGAGAGGAACATACACCAACGACACTGGGACGTCTGAGTACTGGTAGTAGAGGTTTATTTCCAACGCGTTTCGGAGCCACGTGCCGAGCTCCTTCCTCAGCCCTGAGGAAGGAGCTCGGCACGTGGCTCCGAAACGCGTTGGAAATAAACCTCTACTACCAGTACTCAGACGTCCCAGTGTCGTTGGTGTATGTTCCTCTCTGGCAGCAGCGCGGACATTAAGGTACTTCGTCCAAAATACCTGATCACAGCACCGCACCTCGTGGAAGTACAGTCCCTGCAGCAGCTGCATTGTTCGAGCGATTACGCTGGTTGTGTGCTACACAACCTGACCAGGTGAGCAAATCTGATTTTTCACATTTACCTGCCTATAAAGGATAAGACCCTATGTGCGCATTCTCAACCCTCTAGATATACCATCCGCAATTGTGGTGTTTGTGCTACCAAACTTCCCTGAGCATTTAGGAAGAAGCTTTGCCAGCCTTGCACTGATGAGAATATTGCGTGCCGAACAACCTTCTCTGTTGGACAGCATTAAAACCTTCATCTAACAAGAGTTTGAACCCTCTATATCTTTCCTTTCCCAGGCTCCTTTAGTTAAACCTCCTCCTTCTAAGGAAAGGAAATTGGCTCCTCCGGAGTCGGACTCAGACTCGGGAGAGATCCGTACTTCTGAGAATGAGGGTTCCACTTCCACCCCTAAAGTGGACAGTAAAAAATAATATAAGATATGGAGGAATTACGTAATGCGGTGAGATTCACCATGGGGATAGAGGATGATGAAATTGAACAATTAGTCAGGATGAAATGTTTGGAAAGTATCTTAGCTTCCCTTCAGAACTAAAACAAAAATAAAAAAAACAAGTTCCCTATAGATGGCGATTGTTCTAAGTGGTAGGTTCCCAGAATAGACATTCAGGTCTCTAGAGTAGCAAAGAAGACTGCTCTTCCATGGACTGCTCTTCTCGATTGAATGATCGAGAGTTTATTATAGAAGTCCTGGGACACCTTCATTAACCTGTTAATACCTAATCTGGCTTCCACCCGAGTCACCAGATCCTTGTTTAGTTGGCTCCGTACATTAGAAGAGCACCTCTCTCAGGGCCCTTCTGGGGACAAGATCCTTGACTCTCTCCCACTCCTACAGAAAGCAACAGAATTTCTTACCGATGCGTCTGCTCAGTCGGTACGTGTAGCAGCGAAGTCCACAGTCCTCTCTAACTCTGCTAGAAGAGCCTGCGCCTGAAGCCGTGGAGTGGTGACATTACCTTTAAGGCTAAGGTTTGTGCCATTCCCTTTCAGGTGCATATGGGACAGCTCTTGATGAAATCTTAGAAAAGACTCTCCCTTAACAGAAAACCCCTAGAAAACAGTTTCTCTTCCCTGCAGAGATCAACCTTCCCAATACAGAGACAAAGGCATATAGGGCCATTGGAGCTATCCGAAAGGTGGACAGGGCAAGAATGTTCTTGTCCCACTGCTACCAACAAACTCTTGATAAACAATGACTGTATCACTGTCGAGGGTCGACTGTCGAACTGGTAATCTATCTCCACAAACTAGTGGGTGCTCCGTAACATCTGTGATGGGTTACTCCCCCCCCACTGTTTGAGTTAAACCCCACAGTGCTTGAGAGTCACCTCCCTACCATCCCTGCATCTTCAAGACTCCCTACTATGGGGTCTTCGAGGCCTTCTTGAAACAAAGGTGACTTCTTCGGTTCACCTCAAAGATATAGGCAGGGGCCTCTATTCACGCCCTTTTCTGGTCAAAAAAGCTCAGAGGGATTACAGGACTATCATCACTCTGACACCCCAGAACCAGGTGATTACACACAGACGGTTGAAGATGGTATCCATTAAATCAGCTATCCTACTCATGACAGGATTAGGTGATGGCCACAAAAGATCTGAGGGATGCTTATTACCATATTCGAATTCACCTGGAACTCCGGAAGTTTCTCAAATTTGCAGTTTCCCAAGATCCAAGATACAAATATAATGTCCTCCCGTTCGGCATATCGTCAGCACCCTGGGTATTCACCAAGATTATGGCGACAGCCATAATCTTCACATGTGATCAAGGGATTTGCATCATTCCATATCTAGACGATTTCCTCATTGTTGCACCGTCTGTTCCTCAACTGAATCAAGACGTAGCAAAGGCCTTAGAAATCTTGATATCCCTGGGCTGGATCCCAGATCAGATATCTGCTGATAAGTCAGGACCGCGGTGCCACGGTCCTGACCTGTCAGCGGCTGCAGCTACGTGCGCTGCACACCGGACCGGAGGACATATTAGCCCTCCAGTCCTGTGTGGGACAGCCCCGGACCAGATTGTGCCACAGTGTGAAGGCACCCAAAGTCTCATTCCCCCAACAGCCATCAGATGTGTCTTGCCTCTGATTAAGTCTTCCAGTGGAAATCTATTTTTTATCTGGATTGACCTGTAACAAGGTAGGCCTACTATTACACGTGTGTTGTTTTGCCGCTTCGGAGCACTTTACCAGAATAACAAGCATTGTTCTTGACACGGATTAACTGAATTAAACTGTTGAAGTTAATTCCAGAAATATATCTATATGAGTAATTGTATGGAATCTAACTGACCTCTTGTTTCTAGACGAGTTACAACATCATCTCCAACCTTCTGATGAGCCCCGTTACATAGGATGGGGCGAAAAGCGTTAAGCTAAGGGAGAAACTCATTCATCTAATGCCAGGAACACGATATGGACCCGCAAGGAATACCCTGAGGACTATACAGTAAAATTCTGGACTATCAAGTTAAGTCTAATTCAGGACTCCCTTCTCCATTTTTGCCAGATAGGGCAAGTTCATGGTGAGCCACCGGTGAGTGGGGGCACCACGAATAGGGTGTGTACAATCTCCACTGGTAGGCAGGAGGAAGATATAGGGTCTTGATAAGATTTTCTTTGCGGTGGTATAACGATTGTGTTCCTACATGTGGTGTGTTGTGTTTTCACTGTCTGTCACATTTGTAGGTTTTTTTGACCTTTTTAATTCTTTGTAATAAAGAGATTTTTTTTATCATATTGAAGTTGGTAATTCAAAATGAATTACCGCTGGATATATAAAATTGGAAGTTGACCTCCACATAGACTTAGTGAGGTCCTCAGCTTTGTCCCTTTCCTTTGAACCTTAGGTATGACATTTTTTATTTTTAATTTTTGTCTTAACCCATTTTATGATTTTTATATTTTTTTAGACTTTTAGATGGGACCTTTGAAGAATCAAGATTGGACAACACGATGACCAGACATCATCTAGACGGAATTTTTTATCTAAATTTTTTTTTCCTTTGTTTCCTTCAGTGAAGATGTGTAATCATTAAGACTTGATGAATAATATATTACATCCATAATACTTTTTCCTTAATGTTTGTTCTTTTATTTATTTAATTTTTTTATCATTATTTTTATTATTTAGTTTATACTTTTCTCTTTAATTTTTTTATATTTTGTATGTTTTATTATTTTGTTATTATGTATCTGTTCACATAATTTTTCATTTTCACTGAATTATAATTATTTACCAATTTTATTTTTTATTAATGTATTATTATTTTTTCTATATTTTATTTGAAAGTTTATTATTTTGCTATTTATATGGCTGAGATGCCTATATCACTGATGGCAAGGTAATTTTGACACAATTGAAAAGTTATATGAATAATGTATACTTTTTTCATTATTAGTTTCCCCATATTTTCAACATTTTTTTATTTTTATTTATATTTTGTTTATGCAATTTTTCTTTTTTTTTCTCTTTTTTTATTATTTTTTATTTAATATTTTTTCCATTTGCAGCGCCTTGTGAAAGTATTCGGCCCCCTTGAACTTTTCAACCTTTTTCCACATTTCAGGTTTCAAATATAAAGATATAAATTCAAATTTTTTTTGTGAAGAATCAACAAGTGGGACACAATCGTGAAGTGGAACCAAATTTATTGGATATTTTAAACTTTTTTAACAAATTAATATTGCACGCCCCGCTTTGCAGTTTTTTTTCACCCCCTTGGGTTAATACTTTGTAGCGCCACCTTTTGCTGCGATTACAGCTGCAAGTCGCTTGGGGTATGTCTCTATCAGTTTTGCACATCGACTGACTGAAATTCTTGCCCACGTAAAAACCAGTTGGCCTGCAGCACCTCGGTATTTAATGGGGCGATTACCCTCATTTGTGGCGCTCGTCCATCCAGTGAGTCTATCCTGGTTCACATAAACCATTGAAATTTCAAAGACAGCGTCTCACAACAGCGGTGGTAAATTTCAACTTGCCTTTATTTCTTCCCCCATGCGACGTTTCGGACTATCTACGTCCTTTATCAAGCACCACATACACTGAAATCGTCAGCCTTAAAAAGTGTAATCCACGCCCCTCGATTAACAAACAACCAATACAAATCCCATTGCACCAATTTACAAAAAATACAAAGTTACAAAAGGTTAAAATATCCCATAAGATCATTTTCCCCAAGATTCTGACAAACCCTCACCGTCACAATGTAAATACAGTCCATCAGTCCAGTGACTGCGCCGCCAAAGTTCTCATCCTGCATGTGTCCATAGAGTCCATTGTAAACATGTCCACCAATCGGATTCTTTGTATATCACGTTGTCCTGGCGATCTTACACCAATCAGAGTCCAAGGCGGATAAAGCTTCACATCCCGCCAATCACATCTGTTTCCATATCGTGTATGTGCGGAAATCCATGTTCCCATTGGTCAAGCGATATCCGCGCATGCGTCCGTGTCTGATAGGCCAATGGAGCGGCGCTACCCCTCTCAGCCCTGTGCATTGATTATAGCGTTCCCGCATATTTAACCCCTTACCCTCTATACAAACATTGAAGCTTAAAAAAAAACAGGATTTATACAATCTATGGTCTCAAACATCCCATTTTCCCATATGCATTCAGGATCAAAGATCCAATTATCTCCTCGATGTCAATTCAATAAAGATAAATATACTCAAGGAAACCATGTTATTGATCATATCCATGTATCGTCTATTGTCCTCACCTATATCACGCCACAATCTTTATTTATATACCATTATAAATATGTTTTTTTCAGTATTATATACTATTTAAATGAACTTAAATCCAGCAACACCCTATATGTGAACCATGCACACAGGGTGTATATGCACGGCATTTATTATTAATGGATCTGGTACGTGTAGGTGTGACGATAGCGATTTATATTATTCGCACTATTATGATTTTAATCAAATATAGATATCTCAAGGTAAAAATGACCCATGGATATATTCAAACTCAATATATCAAGCACGACCCCATGTACAGTTGTGGCCAAAAGTATTGACACCCCTGCAATTCTGTCAGATAATACTCAGTTTCTTCCTGAAAATGATTGCAATCACAAATTCTTTGGTATTATTATCTTCATTTAATTTGTCTTCAATGAAAAAACACAAAAAAGAATTGTCCTAAAGCCAAATTGGATATAATTCCACACCAAACATAAAAAAGGGGGTGGACAAAAGTATTGGCACTGTTAGAAAAATCATGTGATGCTTCTCTAATTTGTGTAATTAACAGCACCTGTAACTTACCTGTGGCACCTAACAGGTGTTGGCAATAACTAAATCACACTTGCAGCCAGTTGACATGGATTAAAGTTGACTCAACCTCTGTCCTGTGTCCTTGTGGTGTACCACATTGAACAAGGAGAAAAGAAAGAAGACCAAAGAACTGTCTGAGGACTTGAGAAACAAATTGTGAGGAAGCATGAGCAATCTCAAGGCTACAAGTCCATCTCCAAAGACCTGAATGTTCCTGTGTCTACCGTGCGCAGTGTCATCAAGAAGTTTAAAGCCCATGGCACTGTGGCTAACCTCCCTAGATGTGGATGAAAAGAAAAATTGACGAGAGATTTCAACGCAAGATTGTGGGGATGGTGGATAAAGAACCTCGACTAACATCCAAACAAGTTCAAGCTGCCCTGCAGTCCGAGGGTACAACAGTGTCAACCCATACTATCTGTCGGCGTCTGAATGAAAAGGGACTGTATGGTAGGATACCCAGGAAGACCCCACTTCTTACCCCGAGACATAAAAAAGCCAGGCTGGAGTTTGCCAAAACTTACCTGAGAAAGCCTAAAACGTTTTGGAAGAATGTTCTCTGGTCAGATGAGACAAAAGTAGAGCTTTTTGGGCAAAGGCATCAACATAGAGTTTACAGGAGAAAAAAAGAGGCATTCAAAGAAAAGAACATGGTCCCTACAGTCAAACATGGCAGAGGATCCCTGATGTTTTGGGGTTGCTTTGCTGCCTCTGGCACTGGACTGCTTGACCGTGTGCATGGCATTATGAAGTCTGAAGACTACCAACAAATTTTGCAGCATAATGTAGGGCCCAGTGTGAGAAAGCTGGGTCTCCCTCAGAGGTCATGGATCTTCCACCAGGACAATGACCCAAAACACACTTCAAAAAGCACTAGAAAATGGTTTGAGAGAAAGCACTGGAGACTTCTAAGGTGGCCAGCAATGAGTCCAGACCTGAATCCCATAGAACACCTGTGGAGAGATCTAAAAATGGCAGTTTGGAGAAGGCACCCTTCAAATATCAGGGACCTGGAGCAGTTTGCCAAAGAAGAATGGTCTAAAATTCCAGCAGAGCATTGTAAGAAACTCATTGATGGTTACCGGAAGCGGTTGATCGCAGTTATTTTGGCTAAAGGTTGTGCAACCAAGTATTAGGTTGAGGGTGCCAATACTTTTGTCCGGCCCATTTCATTCTCTTTTGTGTTTTTTCATTTAAGACAAATTAAATGAAGATAATAATACCAAAGAATTTGTGATTGCAATCATTTTCAGGAAGAAACTGAGTATTATCTGACAGAATTGCAGGGGTGTCAATACTTTTGGCCACAACTGTAAATAACTCACGAAAGAATAACGTTATGTTAAAACCAAGTACACCAATATTTTTCTTATGAAATTCTCAGTAAGTTTGATGTGTCACATGAACCTCTACCCATTGAAAAAAATAAAGTTGGATCCAAAATGGCTGACTTCAAAATGGCCGCCATGGTCACCACCCATCTGGAAAAGTTTTCCCCCTCCCATATACTAATGTGCCACAAACAGGGAGTTGATATCACCAACCAACCCATTTTATTTAGGTGCATCCATATAAATGGCCCACCCTGTATAATTATACAGTGTGTAATGATTCTATATAATATGTGTTTCACTCTATGTATTGAACGACTAAAAAAAAAATAACTTTTTGATGACATTGTGATTCATTGAGATGCATCTGTATGTACCAGGGTGGGGACATATATACCAGGATGGGACATATATACCAGGATGGGCACATATATACCAGGGTGGGGACATATATATCAGGATAGGGACATATATACCAGGATGGTGACATATATACCAGGATGGGCACATATATACCAGGATGGGGACATATATACCAGGATGGCACATATATACCAGGGTGGGGACATATATATCAGGATAGAGACATATATACCAGGATGTGACATATATACCAGGATGGGCACATATATACCAGGATGGGGACATATATACCAGGATGGGCACATATATACCAGGGTGGGGACATATATATCAGGATAGAGACATATATACCAGGATGGTGACATATATACCAGGATGGCACATATATACCAGGATGGGACATATATACCATGGCAACATAGGACCCACCCCTATGCTTAAAAATACAATTAAACCCCATAAGATAAATGAGACACTCAGTCGTGTGTGGAATAAAAGTGGCCATGAAACTTTATTAAGGGTTACTTAATATTTGAAGAATTACACCAAAGAATAACTCCAATTTTAATAAATAACTCAATTTCCATAAATAATTCAAAATATAAATAATCCTTTATAACCATTTAACCAGAATCCGCTCATGGAAAAGAGCAATTGTGCCCACTCTAATAAAGTTGCATGACAAGAAAAAGAATAAACAAGAGAGAGACAAATAAAACAGGGAGGGCGGGCGGGCATCTTCTTGGCTTGCCACAGCAAATAATGCTTCTTTTCTGTCAGAAATGTGTTTATATAAGGGCTATTCCTGCCCAAAGCTTCCACCAATCAAGAGCTGTTACTAAGCTTCCTCATAAAGCTCCTCCAACTCATTGGCTACTCCAGTAGCTATGGTAACAATAGAAAGCCAGATACCTGTAGAAATAAAACTTAGAAACACAGTGTTAACCCTTTGTAATCACATAGCACAAATCATTTATGGTGTGCTGGTATGGGCCTAGTGTGGCCCAGTACCAGGTCAGCTCACCTAGCTGTTCACAGTTATAAAGCGACTGCACACTCCCGCTGTTTCTCCCTCCAGGACCCGTATTTAGAGGGGGAACTGGCTTAAGGTAACCAGTGGAGCTCCCCCTAGAGGCCTGGGGTGAAAAGGGGTGTAAAAAGGTGTTTGTTGTTAGTGAGTTCTGCTTGCTGTGTACATTCCATTTGTGTACCAAGAGTTCTATGGTGCCCCAACCAGGGTGCCACACTTTTCTCCTAAAACCGCAGCAAAAATGCTGAAGGCTTGTAACCACATATGGAAAAACTTGTAAGACTTCTTTTGTCATCAGTCTCTGCATCTCTTTTTTCCAACCTATACCCATAATCCTTGCCACCCGGTAATAGAGAAAAGATGTAAACATATTCTCTATTCCAGATCTTGTCCTTGATGGTCTGACTTAAGTGAAACCCTAGAGGCGAGATATCACAAGTAATTGCCTCCCTATAGAGGGATTCAGCCACCCCTGAAGATCTAGCAGGAGGAACAAAAGTCTGACCATCAACAGTCCTCCTAACCTCTGCCACTACCCTATTTACTATCTCCTGCATGAAAGCAGCAGAGGCACAGTCATATGAAAAGACAGGAAGAGGATTATGCACACCATCAGTAGTCTAAGCGTCCATAGGATGATCCCTGGAAGAGCTGGGCAGCTGGAGAGGCAGGAATCCGCGATATCCCTCCTGGGGAAGATCCTGAGGCAGCCAGGCACCAGATGGATCAGGGGCTTCAGATCCACGAATGAAGGAAACAGTATGCTCTCCCGTCGGGGGCCAGCAATAGCACTGCCCTGCCTCGTGACATCCGGAAAACTCCTGAGAAGACATCAGAGGACCCGGCAAATGCGACATCGACTGTGCTCCCATCACCTCATCCCTCCGGACTGGAACCTTTCTGTCAGTTATAGCAGTCCCCTGCAGGGGGCGCGATATCAACCCTCCATAATGGGATAAGGGACAGGAATCACCTCGGGTCCCACTGCTAGGCCGTGAAAGGGCCCTGGAGGAGCGAACTTCAGATGAGGAGCTCCCACTCACGCTCCTACGCCGTCGAGGAGTCGGGGGAGGGAGTGAATATGCTTCTCTCGGCCGCCTCACCCTCGGCTCACCTCTTCCCTCCGCAGGCACCGTTACCTCCAGCACTTGGGCAGAGGCAGGCACAGGAGGCTCCAAAGCAGCAGTCACAGCAGAAGAAGTGGGTCCAGGCTGCGATAAACAGATCCTCAGCCATTCCTCACCACCTTCTTCCCTCACCCGCGCCAGTAACTGGGATAACAGGGCATTCCATCTTCTTGGCTTGCCACAGCAAATAATGCTTCTTTTCTGTCAGAAATTTGTTTATATAAGGGCTATTCCTGCCCAAAGCTTCCACCAATCAGGAGCTGTTACTAAGCTTCCTCATAAAGCTCCTCCAACTCATTGGCTACTCCAGTAGCTATGGTAACAACAGAATGCCAGATACCTGTAGAAATAAAACTTAGAAACACAGTGTTAACCCTTTGTAATCACATAACACAAAGCATTGGTTCCATTTGCCATGAAACCCCCAGCTGAGGGCTGGTGCTTCACAGGATGGTGACAGATATACCTGAATGGGTGACATATACTGGTATGTGGACATATATACCAGGATGGGGACATATATACCTAGGATAGGGACATATATACCAGGATGCAGTGAATCTCTTGCCCCTCAGTAGAATTGCAGTGCAGAGCTGTTATTGCGGTGACTATACAAGATCAGCACAGACCTTTCCTGACTGTAAATAAGTGACTGAGCCCAGGACAATCCTGTCAGGACGTGTGTGTGTGATAACACTCAGTGCTGTGCAGCCGTCTGGTGCTGAGGAGCCACCGCCGCCTCCACCGCTGGGGATAATGGACCATAGAGGAGCTCAGGAGCCCATACAGGAGAAGATCACCACCTCATATGGATCCCACATCACTGAGCAGATCCCTGATCTCATAGATCCTCCCCTCCATGTGACATCATCACAGGTCCTGTAAGCACAGAGCATTTCATCTTCCCCCATTCAGGTCTCTACAATATCGGATCCTCTCACATCTTCTATAGAAGAGAATTCTCCTGATTGACCATCAAGGATGGATCTGGACAGGGACAAGATGGCGGAGAGGATCTTCCACCTCACCCTAGAGATCCTCTTCCTTGTTACTGGAGAGGTGAGAGATTGTGATGACAATGTCACATGACATCATTCTTATCTATGGACAGAATAACAGATGACAGAACTGGAGAGGTGAGGACTCTGGAAATGTCTGGAGACTGGAGATTTATTAATGTGTCTCTCCATAACCAGGATTACACAGTAGTGAAGAGCTCTAGTGATCTGTGCTGTCAGGACCCTGTGTCTGAGGGAAGAGCCCTGAGCCCAATCACGGGGCCTCCACCTCACCCCCTGATACATGAGGACATCAATGACCAGAAGATCCTACAACTCACCTACAAGATGATTGAGCTGCTGACTGGAGAGGTGACACTGCTGGGAATGCTGCTGCTGGGACATTATACAGTAACGCTATGAAGGGATCGGGGAAAGATGACAATGGTATCATTGTATGTGTCAGGTTCCTATAAGGTGTCAGGACGTCACCGTCTATTTCTCCATGGAGGAGTGGGAGTATTTAGAAGGACACAAAGATCTGTACAAGGACATAGTCATGATGGAGGTTCCCCGGCCGCCCCTCACATCACCAGGTAATAGACAGGACTAAATACACACGGCCTATAATGATCTGTATGTAAAGAATGAATTCAGTCCTGTATGTGTCTCCTCCAGGTCTATCCAGTAAGAGGACAACACCAGAGAGATGTCCCCGTCCTCTTCTCCCACAGGACTGTAAACAAGAAGATCCCGATGTTCCTCCGGATCATCAGGTAGATGGAGAGAAGGTGTGATGAGATCTCCCTATGATGTGTAGACGGCTGTGAAGGTCTTGTGCTCAGTCTTGTTTTATCCTCCAGTATTCTATGTTTTATACTTGTGTAATGAGAACGGTGGAGATGGCAGATTACAGCTGATCATAGATGGGACTTCTCCATCTGTCTGTGACTTTTACAATCTTTGTTTCAGGGTGAAGATCTGCCCCATATTAATACTACAGAGACATATGTGAGGGGTGATGATTGGATTATAAGTGCAGATTCCTACAGATGACAGTGCCGGTGAGTAGTACTTTCTATATTTTTTTATTTACCGGTTGGTACAATTACATGTTGGATTTTGTAGCTTCTATTGAGTCCGTACCCTGTTCTCTACCTCACAAGCTTTGCAATTCTCAGCAGTCTATTAAGTAATTAGTACGGGTCTCAAGACCTGGTCTTTCACCAATCCGAAGACAATTAAAGAGAACCTTCATAATATTTTTAGTTCAAACTGTATATTTCACTAAAAACAGAGAGGTGGATTTCAACAGTTTTGTCTCCACTGTATTGCGTTGATATGGGATATTGAAGTTTAGGATGCCCAATATACTAATTTCTCCTTCAGTTAAATTTGATCCTCTAAAAAATTGTATTATCAGCCGAATACTATACATAGTGATCTCCTGCTGTATGTGCTGTGGTTAGGCTTCCGCAGAATCCAGCATTTTAAACCCCTGGTTGTCATTGATAATAGTGACATGTGAGGAGTTTGACAACCAGAGATCTCACTTCATCACCCCATCACAGAGCGCCGATAGGTTATCATGACAGCTGGGGGTCTGCTGGAGATCCCCTGAGTGGAGACATGGGGTCAGTGGGTGCTCTTGTACACTGGCTCGGCTTCCTTTAGAAAGACCACATGGACCTGGGCTCATCCCAACTGAACAGTCCAAACTCCTTAACCACACAATAAGACTTTATTGAATCCCCAACAGTGAAAGGCATATAACACATACCAAGCAAAACACACAGTGTAACAGACAACAGAGTCTCACCCTCCCGCTGGCTCATTAGGGATTAGAATGTAGGTGCCTTTGGGGCTTCAATCCAGCAGCACCCTGCTTTCTGCGGGCACCCGCTGAGAAAGGAATAGTGGCAAGTTTAAGACCCTGACCGAGCACATTAAAGACTGTAGCCAGGTGACTGAATGGTCCCGACGTGGGTTTCCTCCAGTCGAATCCTAGAATTCTAGGCTGAACGCATGCAGAATATAACCCAATTTTGGTGCTCCTCTACTTGGTCCCAAAGCTCATAAACTGAAGCTCAAAACTCCGGGAGACTGAAGCAGGCATTTATATATATATATATATATATGTGTGTGTGTATATATATATATATATATATATATAATCTTGAGCACTCCTCTCAGAGTATTGGAGTATTGTGGTTTTAAAGGATAGGTGGATTAAGGCTGTGCTCTTATTGATTGGCATTTTAATTCTATATCTGCATATTTCTCCTTTGAGTGATGTAGACAGAGGGGGTGAAGTAATTTACATTCAATTAGGTATCCACAAGATAGGACAATGGGGTTCTAAGTAAACTGGCAAGAAACAATGACTTAACAAACATGAGTTAACAAACAAAAGACCAATACGTCTGGCCAAATTAAGAACATTGACTCACGATAATCCTTGAAAGGCATCATTGTCACACCCTGTGTCTGTCATTATGATACTTCTGTAAGTGAAGGCCTGTGATTTATGTTATACAGCGCAGTGCAGATGCACTGCTTTGTATAGCACAGGTGATCAATCACAACTTGAAGTCCCCTAACAAGACTAATATATATAGTAAAAAGTAAAAAAAAGTTTAAAAAAATGTGTATAAAAAAAGTAAAAATAAAACTGAAAAATTACACATTTGGTATTGCTGCATTCAGAAATACCTGATCTGTCAAAACATAAAATAAATGAATCTGATCAGTTAATGGCGTAACTAAAAAATAAAATTGATGGCAAAATGACCATATTTTTCTTGATATAAGATGCAATGGTCCATAAGACCCAGGTTTTAGAGGAGGAAAATAGGAAAAAAAATTTGAAGCAAAAAAATGTGGTCATGACGCACTATTATTGGGGGCGATCTGCTGCTGGCACTGTTATGAGGGGAATGTCCCCAAATTCTGTACTAATGACCCCCATTCTGGGTTTCTTTCAGGTATATCTGTCTCCCAACCTTGTATATGTTTGCCATCCAGGTATATGTCCTCATCTTGGTATATATGATCCCCCATCCTAGATTATATGATTCCCCTTCCTGGTATATACTGTATGGCGTCCATACTGTTATATATGATCCCCCATCCTGGTTTTTGGCCCTCATCCTAGAATATATGAATATATGATCCCCCATCCTGGTATACATATGGCTTCTATCTTGGAATATGGCCCCCATCCTGGTATTTATGGCTCCCATCCTGATATATAATATATGGTGAGCTATGTGGTAGGCCCCAGATGTTGCAGAGGGGCTAGCTGGGATATGTAGTTCCACTTGTGGTAATGTCACGGTAGCTGAAGTGGGTTGCTGGGCCCCTAAACACTTCCCTCATGTCCACAACAGTTGTCAATGCAGGAGATTGCAGTTATAAAGATGGCATATTCCCCCCTAGGGGCGCTCCTGTAGTTTCGATGCGTGGGTGCAGGTGCTGTAGCGCCCGTGATGTTGTGCAATTATAGGCAGGCAGACACACGGGTGAACTTGAAAACATAACACTTTACTTAAAGGGATTATGTGATGTCGTTTTTCAGTATGATACTAATACCGTGTTTTCCCGAAAGTAAGCCCCCCCCCCCGATTGTAAGGCCGCCTAGGGGTAAAGGGGGGGCCTGCTAATGTAAGGCCTCCCCCGAATATAAGGCCTTACAACCGGGGGGGCTAATGTAAGGCCCCTAGCGGGGGGGGAAGGGAGAGCGGGAGCGGGTCGCACGTCACGTGCGCCCGCTCATTAGATATGCACTGCATCCCCCTGTCTCAATCAGCGGCAGGTGAAGCAGTGCATTATGTATATGGGCCCCCTCCTGCTGGCACACTACCCCCCAGCCAGTGTTCTGAGGCCCCCACTGCTGCTGCTGCTGCTCACATCTTACCCTCCAGGGTCTTCTTGCAGCAGCCAGCGCATCGGTTCTCCGTCCTCAGCTGTCTCCCGGATCATGTGACCGGCCGGTCGCAATAGCGATGACGTCATGCGCTGCGACGGGTCACATGATCCGGGAGACAGCTGAGGACGGGATCGGAGGACCGACGCACTGGCTGCTGACAGAAGACGCTGGAGGGTAAGATGTGAGCAGCAGCAGCAGCAGGGGGGGCCTCAGAACACCGGCTGGGGGGTAGTGTCCCAGCAGGAGGGGGCCTCAGAACACCGGCTGGGGGGTAGTGTGCCAGCAGGAGGGGGCCTGTATGCCACACGGGCTGGGGGCTGTATACCACATTGGCTGGGGGCTGTATACCTGCTGGGGGCTGCCAATATAAGACCCACCCCTCCCCTGAAAGTAAGACAGGGGGCCACTTTTGGCCCCCAAAAAAATGTAAGACAGGGTCTTACTTTCGGGAAAGCACGGTAGTACCCTTGAATAATCCCTGGACAGCCACTTTAGAATATGTATAAATTGTTACTGTACCCTTTGCATTTCTCTTGCTATAAGCACCTTCACACCCTGCAGGTAGCTAGCTTCACTAGTCTGGCTCATTGCTTACACCGCTCTGCAGTATGGAAATGTTCATTTATTATTCACTCCTTCCCAAGCTGGCATTCCCTCCCTCCTCCCTGTGCTCTGTGTCTCACACCTGCTTTCATTTTCACTTTGGATGTGTGCTTGCAGAGAAGGGCAGTGCAGTGGTCTCACTACATGAATATTTATCCCTGGGGTGTGGTCTGCAGAGAACTAAGTGATCACTTACTGTGATTGACAGATGGAATTAATCTCTTGATTTGCAGCTTACAGAGGATGAGGGGTAGTATAAATAAAAGAAATGCATGAATAGAAAAAGCTTCACCAGATGAATTAGAAAATTATATCAGTTACATATGGATATTTGACCTGACAGGTGCCCTTTAAGTTTATAATAGAATACAGCCTGTCAAAGGCAAAGTGGCTGTGGTTCACTGTATAGGATACACTTGATATTTTGCGCATGAAAGATGGTGATTTCTCCTCATGAACCAAGCAAATTTCAGGCCTCTCAGGGCGGCTGGAGTACAGGTCTCTTCACTTGCTATTGGACATATTATGCACAAACCAGGTAATTCTATGCTGACGGAGGGATCTTCACGGCTCGGCTCCCCATGGCGATGGGGTATGGAGCTACTCACGATTCTGGCAATACTGTACCCTATTGCAGGGGGTCGGACAGACAAAGTCTGTGGTGTGTAATTCACATTGCACTGGTTCTGGCTGGAAGCCAATATAAAAAAAAAAAAACACAACAGAGAAAAAATGTTTTAAATACAAAAACCCTCTCTCCGACGTAGTCCACAGGCAGAGCAGGTTCAGCTTTGCTTCCTCGCTCTGAACAGGCAAGCATCTGTCCAGAGCGATAAGCAGACTGAGAGGTCAATTGAGTTCAAAGTTGAGCTATGAAATCGGGTTACCCCTGAGGTCACTGTGAACACTGCTGAGAATTGAAGCAGTTCTCGACAGTGCAATGAATATCCCCAGAAGTTAATGAGCGGCCCCAGAAGTAGGTGCGGCCGTGACCTCGGGACAGCAGGACGCGGACGTCGGGACCCTGTAAGTATAGTGATTATGTTTATTAATAATGTGCTTTGTTTTACAGCCCCGGACCCCAACTGTAACATGGATTTCTCAAGTAAACCCTTGATCGAAATCTGTGCACGAACACTAGGTGTTCGGTACAGACTTCAAATTTTACAGTTCAGGTTCGCCCATCCCCACTCAGCACCATAAAAACAGCACTGAGGATTAAAGCCCTTTAACTACTATCTACCATGAAAAGGCATGTTGGGTCATTAATATAATCTATTAGTCCTTGCACTCATTTCTGCAGTTTGTACCCCTGTCTTTGACAGCTACAAACTGAACTTCAATAACATTTGTTTCAAAAGGCAGCATTTCTGTAAAATATTATTTTTTTTTCTTGTCAGATGACTGTGCGTTAGAGGGATATCTGCCATTTACTACTGTTGAAGCAGCTGATTATGGTATTGCACCACATATTTATGAAGATCATAACATAATTCCAGATATACCACCAGACCTTCACAACAAAAATCTATCATCTAGTAGTTATCAACAGGTCCTTTCTTCTGAATCATTACAGACTGAAAATGAAAACAACAAAAGGGATGCTGAACATCCAAAAGCTCATGCGGGAGAGAAACCATTTAAATGTTCAGAATGTGGGAAATGTTTTAACAGGAAAGAAACTTTTACTGCACATTATAAAATTCACACAGGAGAAAAATCATTTCCATGTTTAGAATGTGGAAAATATTTTACCATGAAATCAAGTCTTACTGCACATCTGAGGAGTCACACAGGGGAGAAGCCATTTTCATGTTCGGAATGTGGAAAATGTTTTAGCAAGAAAGAAAATCTTACTACACATCAGAGAATTCACACAGGAGAGAAGCCATTTGCATGTTCAGAATGTGGGAAATGTTTTAACAAGAAAGAAAATCTTACTGCACATCAGAGAATTCACACAGGGGAGAAGCCATTTTCATGTTCAGATTGTGGGAAATGTTTCAACAAGAGGAATAGTCTTACCGCACATCAGAGAATTCACACAGGGGAGAAGCCATTTTCTTGTTCAGAATGTGAGAAATGTTTTACTCGCAAACATGATCTTGTTAAACATGAAATAACTCACACAGGGGAGAAGCCATTTTCATGTTCAAAATGTGGAAAATATTTTACTCGCAAAACTGATCTTGTTAAACATGAAATAATACACACAGGGCAGAAGCCATTTTCATGTCCAGAATGTGGAAAATGTTTCAACAAGAAAGATAGCCTTACTGCACATCAGATAATTCACACAGGGGAGAAGCCATTTTCATGTTCATTTTGTGGGAAATGTTTTAACAAGAAAAGTAATCTTACTGTACATCAGAGAATTCACACAGGGAGAAGCCATTTTCATGTTCAGAATGTGGAAAATGTTTTACCATGAAATCAAGCCTTACTATACATCAGAGAATTCACACAGGAGAGAACCCACAGTTATGTTAGTTATGTTGGAATTAGAAATGGGAAGTGTTTTAGCAAGAAAAATTATCTTATTGCACATCAGAGAATTGACACGTGGGAGTAGCCATTATCATAACCAGAATGTGGGAAATGTTATACTTGAAAACCTAATCTCATTAAACATGAAATAATTCACGCAGGGGAGAAGCCATTTTCATGTTCAGAATGTGGGAAATGTTTTACCAAGAAATCACATCTTGCTGTACATATGAGAATTGATACAGAGTATAATCCATTTTCATGTGCTCAATGTGGAAATTGTTCATCCTGTGGAGGGGCATCACGAAATGGCTACCTGGTCTTCACTAGAGCCTCTGGGGGTGAGGTTAGACTTGCGCCTCACATAGCCAGCATAGCAGCAGAAGTCCAAAGGGGACTAGATAAGATTACATCTCTCAGTCGTTTTAGATCAGATATTTTTATTAACCAGAATAAAATCTTAATACAAAACATTAGCATGAATTTACATATTTTAAATGTTACATTCCCCCTCCTATCCCACCCACCTCCCCTTGTAGACAGCAAATACATCATCTTCTTATATTAGGAGCAAACAGTAACAGATCCATACATTATACAGTCCGATGCCACATATCATATAGCTGGAATAGGAGTCCGTTCTTTAAACCAGCACCCGGTATTAACTCCCCTTGCCACTCCTCACCTCCTCCATGCATTCCATAAGTTATGAAATACTGACATAGAGTTCCTCTTGTAATAGATACTTGTCTTGCTAAATTTACCTGGATCGGGGCTGAGCCCGTATTTACGTAGCGCTCACTGACTTACTAATCAGGCATGAGTGATAACATTCTCTATAGCAAGATTACATTTATTTGTTTGCAAAGTAGCACATGAATTGTCATCAATTGAATACAGGCTTAATATAAAGTATACCAATTATACCTAGAATTAATTATAACGAATAAGCGTCAATAGTTTACTGTGTATTGTAGCTGCTTCACCTTTGTCATCGGGGAGGTCACGATCAGCGAGAAGGGACCACGGCTTGCTTCACAGAGACGTCCGTCCATGTTGGCCTCTGGAAAGGTTTTCCCCCCCTCTCACTGACTGTGACTTCCTTCAATTTATACTTTTAGAATATCTCTGATCATGCGCTGATGGCATGATCCAGCCGTGACCATCAGCCACAAGATAACCCCATCTGTTTCCCTGGCCCAGGATGTGGTTTCCTGTCACAGGATGTGTGTTTCTCATCTCATGATTTCATCATAACAGCATAATGTCAAGAAGAATTCACCCTTTCATATTTCAACAGAGTACTGATCATTTATTGAATATTGAATGATAAGACCTGTGGTCACTATATTCTAATTATGATTACCTGTTCTATACCTATTCTATCCACATTCACACGCCATTCTTTTCACATTGGTATCACAATACTTTCCTAAAGCCATATTGTATAGTCCACTTTCTTAATATATTCTGTCCTAGTGGAGGGCTCAGCCCAGATCCAGTTCTTGGCAATTAGTTTCCTAGCCATGAATAATAATCTGGCGACTGCCACCTTCTGTGCATTATTCATTTCAATTCCTTCAACATAACCCAGTATACACACCAACGGAGTACGCGGCACCACACATCCATACCTTCCTTCAATCAGACGAAGTACTACTACCCAAAACCCCTGTAATCTCGGACACTCCCACAACATATGCAAAATACCCGCTCCCTCAGTCATACATTTCGGACATTGAGCTAGTTCTCACACCAACCCTATGTAAGAATTCCGGGGATCTATAAGCTCTATGAATAGTATATAGTTGCAACATCCTTTCCGGTTCACTTAATGACAATTTGGGAATATATTCCAAGACAGACTCCCACACTGCATCATCAAATACACCTACTTCTTCCTGCAATTTATCTTGTGCCCTAATCGGAGGCCGCAACAGAAAAGTATGAAGAAGATCTTTATAAACAGTGGAAATAACCCTTTCATGGACCCCTCCATGCAAATGTAATCCAAAGCTATGTCCCTCTGCACCTCCAATGCACTTAAACGGATTTGTCGCCCATAGATAAGATAAGATAAACTTTATTGATCCCGGAGGAAATTACAGTATTACAGCAGCAGAACAAATATCAAGAACATTTCACACTTTACAAAATAAGTCTATCTGGACAGCAGATGTGGGTAGACTGGTACATGTACCTCACCTATTCCCCCCATACACATAGAACTTCACATAGTCTTGGGACGCTTTACACTTATACATTTGTTAAACATCCCCACAGCTGTCGGAACAAACGATTTTCTGTATCTTTCCTTTTTACACATTAGTTGGATTAGACACTTGCTGAATGTGCTCTTCTGCTTCGCAAACAGTTCAGAGAGCGGGTGTGTATTGTTGCTCATTATAGCCTTGCACTTCTTATTAATTCTATCCTCTAATACCTCCTCGAAAGTCCTAAGTTGTAGACCCACCGCCGCACTAGCCTTCTTGATAAGTTTATTCAGCTTATTAGCGTCAGCTGTGCGCACACTACTACCCCAGCATATTATTGCAGCAAAGATTGCACTCGCCACAATAGATTGGTAGAACATTTCAAGCATTTTGCTACACACATTAAACAACCTTAACTTCCTTAGGAAGTAAAGAAAATTAAGGTCGTTTAATGTGTGTAGCAAAATGCTTGAAATGTTCTACCAATCTATTGTGGCGAGTGCAATCTTTGCTGCAATAGGCATGATGAACCCTGATGTAGCGGAAACAATCCGTGATCGGCAGCTAAAATTCAGCCTGTAAGGTTTCAAACGTTTTTAAAATTGTGATTTACTACATAGCAAATCCCTTTACGAGACCAATCTCTGTGATCCCCCAATTTATTAAACTCACTCAAATTATCGTGGCACCCCATGGAGGAAGCCAAGTTGTCACTGTCCCCTGAGAACGCCTCTATTTCAGGTACTCCTGAAGGCAAGCAGTGTGTACACTTGCTCAGCAGAGAACATTTTGCAGGCCTTTTTTTTAGCTATATCAACAAAAAATGAAGTAACCCTAAACTCAATTCTAGTTTTTTTCTTTTACCCTAACCTTAGTTTATTCTTGACTAACAAAAAATAGACTAAACCTAATCTAACACTATATAATTTTTAAGATAATTGTTTTTCCCTAACCCTAGTGTTGAACCCTTACCCTAGCTAAGAAAAAGATTTTTAAAAAAGAAAGAAAATATTTGATTAGGGGAATAATGGAGGTGGGGACAATGGAGGGTTGGATGATCACGGTGGGAAGGAGGAGATAAGAAATTTACAGAACGTTTTTATGATTTTTCCTTCTCTAATGGTGGCACTTAGACTTTCTCTCTTCTTTCCCAAAACAACTACAAGGGAGAGGGGAGAGAGGCAGACCTAAGTGCTGCCATATTTGCTAAATATTGACAATTTGATCTCTGTGATAGATCCTAGGCAGCAAATGAGATCTTTTTTACGGTTGCAGACTATGGCCGACACACTGCGTATGTGGCTTGCAATTTACAAGAAGAAGAGAAGGGGGACCCACCATCTTTATTCAGGTACTGGGGGCTAGCCAGGGCCGCACTGTGAGCCCTGAGTATCAGGCGTCAGCAGCCGCAGCCAGGGGGAGCGGAAGTGGAGAAGCATCACTGGGTACGATGCGCCCTCACCCCCCCTCCTGCTCCTAACTCACGGCTGCAGAGGGCGGCGGTGCCTGCTACCAACGGCACTTCCCCCTCCCTCCCCCCCCCACTCCTCACATACGGCTGCAGAGGGTGGCAGTGCTCGCTACCAACAGCACACACACCCCCCGCTCCACACTGCAAGGCCCAGGCGGCAGGCGGGGCATGATGCACCCCTGGGGGTAGCACCAGGGTAAAACAACACCAGACGCTCTCTCATCTCATCTGACGTTTGACCAGCCATCAGATTGGTGAGAAGAGATGGTGTGCGCCAGTATCAGGGGAGGGGGGGGAGGGAGTAGGTTGAGGAGCTGCCGACACTGGTGGAGATCCCAAGGGGACTGAGAAATGGGACAAGAGAATGTCACTTCTATCCGATCTGACATGTTTGATCATGTAAGATTGGATAGCAATGCATAGGAGGCAGCGGCTTGCAGCACGCTCCGCTTCGTATTGTTCATTATTATTTATTTATTTAGCGCCATTAGATCCATAAAATTGGAGACTTCACAATTGGATTACATCTTGTAAAGACGCGGCTTGGCTCCGTACACCTCATGCATAGGCGGCTTGGCTCCGTACACCTCGTACACACGTGACTCATCTCCGTACACCTCGTACACACTCGGCTCCACTGCATACACCTCGTACACACGCGGCTCTGTCCGTACATCTCGTACACACGCGGCTCTGTCCGTACACCTCGTACACACGCGGCTCGTCTCCGTACACCTCGTACACACGTGGCTCCACTGCATACACCTCGTACACACGCGGCTCCACTGCATACACCTCGTACACACGCGGCTCCGCTCCGTATTATTTATTATTATTTATTTATTTAGCGCCATTAGATTCCATGGCGCTTTACATATGAAGAGGGGAGAAACGAGGACAAATACAGAACTTGGCCAATCTAGTTTTACAGATACAGGAGGGGAGGGGACCCTGTCCACAAAGGCTCACAGTGTACAAGAACAGGCGAGGAAACAGTAGGAGGGGGAAGAGCCGATCGTGTGACGGTGCGGCGGCGGGTCTCATTGTAGGCTGTAGGTTTGACGGAAAAGGTGAGTCTTCAAGTTTCTTTTGAAGTTACCAAGAGTAGGCGAGTGTCTGAAAGCGCTGCCTCCTCTGCATTGGATAGAAATGCAGAGGAGGCAGCGGTTTGCAGCACGCGCCACCGTATTGAATGCTCCGGAGGAAAGGATTTTTCCAGTACTGGGGTTCTTAGGGGCCCTACAGGTTAACATTTCTCTTTCATCCGACATGTTTGATTATATCGGATGAAAGAGAAATTATTTTTGCCTTTTATTAATGTGATGGCCAATAAATGGTATGTACCAGCCAAGTTGGCAGTGATATGGTTAATAAAGTGGTTTGTTTAGCTGTCATTGCGGACCAGGACTTTTCCCAACGTTTGGTAAAAATAGAAGCCTAAAAAAACACAGTAGATACACAACAGCCAGCCCTGGAATTGCTTATGCATGTACTGTATACATGGGTATAGAGGAGATATATATACGCAAGCATGTACATCACGTTACCGGGATAAAACTGCAGGATTCACAATTTCAAGGGTCTCAACTATCCCCGGTAGCTGACTGTTCGGAGATTTTCAGACACGGGATGGGTGGGGGGGAGTTTGGGGCACTAGAGTATTTTTTCTGCATCTAATTGTCAAAGAGGAAGAAGTATCCTGAGATGCCAATGTCTATGGCCGTCGTCCTCACCTTACATGTGTTGTCCGGCTGTTTCAGGACCTGCAGCGTCTGCCCTTCTCTCCATTGTAGTAAGCTGCAGAGCGATGAGCAGATCCTGATCAGAGGGAGAAGAGAGCGGCCGCACAGAGATCGGGAGGACGAGATGTGATGGTGAAAACACAGGAACGAACGTTGTAGTCACATGGGGGTCAGTGGGTGCTCTCGTCCGCTGGCCCAGCTGCCTTTAGAAAGACGGCATTGATTAGGTCTCATCCCAACTGAACGCACAAACTCCTTACTCGTGGGCGGAACACTACTCAGACAACACAGGGTTAGGGAACCACAATAAGAAGACTTTATTGGATCCCCAACAGTTAAAAACATATATTCTGTGTTTAGCTTGGTTATGTGTTATAACAAGCAACAGAGTCTCACCCTCCACTGACTCACCAGGGATTACAAAGTTCTGCTGTAGCCAGGTGACCAAACTGTCCCAACCTGGGTTTCTTTCTTAAAATGTCTCTGGTGCTTCTCTAGTCGAGGCCGAGGTCCCTAGACCGATGTCCATGTAATCCTATACTCCAGGTTCGGGTCCCCTAGGTTGGCATCGGAGCACCTAGGCCTCGGGTTATGGCCTGCCAATCGGATCCGCAGATCCTAGAATTGGTACCATGTAGCATGTCAACTGGTCAATGAAAAGACCTTCTTTTATACCCCTGAGGACTCAATTCAAAACATTGGAGACTTCACGATTGGATTACATCTCGTAGACACGCGGCTTGGCTCCGTACACCTCGTACACAGGCGGCTCGGCTCAGTACACCTAGTACACACGCGGCTCGTCTCCATACACTTCGTACACACGCAGCTCCGCTCCGTATTATTTATTATTATTTATTTATTTAGCACCATTAGATTCCATGACGCTTTACATATGAAGAGGGGAGAAAAGCGGACAAATACAGAACTTGGACAATCTAGTTTTACAGATACAGAAGGGGAGGGGACCCTGTTCACAAAGGCTCACAGTCTACAAGAACAGGCGAGGAAACAGTAGGAGGGGGAAGATCCGATCATGTGACGGTGTGGCGGTCAGGTCTCATTGTAGGCTGTAGGCTTGACGGAAAAGGTGGGTCTTCAGGTTTCTTTTGAAGTTACCAAGGGTAGGCGAGTGTCTGATGTGCTGGGGAAGAGAGTTCAAGAGTATGGCGGATGCACGGGAGAAGTCTTGAATGCAGTTGTGAGAGGATGAGATAGGGGGGAATAGAGAAGGAGCTCTTGGGAGGATCGTAGGTTGCGTGCAGGCAGGTAGCGAGAGACCATGTCGGATATGTATGGGGGGGGGGACAGGTAATGGATGGCTTTGTATGTCATGGTTAGTTTTAAATCGGGATCTCTTGAGAGATGGCGAGCCAGTAAAGGGCTTGGCGGAGGGGAGACAGAGGAGTAGTGTGGAGCCCATTGGGACGGGGTGCTCAGTACCGGACCGGGGTATCACGGAGGTTATCACGGCAGTCTTGGTCCAGACCATGTCCCGAGCCTACAAGTAAAGGGGGGTATTTACAGGGGATAAAGTCGTGACGCCACCCGTGGTATGTGGTCAGGGTAACCACCGCTGCTGCAGAACCTCCGGGGATGATGGATGGCAGCCTGTGATGTAACGGGCACGAGCTTGGTCAGAGCACGGTCCAAGTCCACGGGCAGAGCTTGGTCCCCGAGGCAGTAATGATAACAGTTTATGAGGGAGAGTAGGGCTCAAGCGCAAATGTGGTACTCCACTATGCAGGTGTCACAGAGGGGTACTGCACCCATAAAAGCGGTGCAGATACTCCTGCGGCAAGCAGATTCTAGGATGGCGGGTGGGACCCATAGACCAGCACCCCACACTAGATCACACAGTGGGAGCTACCCGGGAGGGAACAAAACCACTTCCAGGGGAAACTAGAGGAGAGTTCAGGCAGTGAGCCTGAGGGAGAAAGGAGGTCTTTCAGCAGAATGGCAAACTAGGAGCAAGAATAGTCTCCCTCTTTTTGGGTGAGAGGGAGAGAGGGTCTGGAACAGTTGGAGAAGGAGGAAGATAGAAAGAGTGAAGGACCAGGAGAAAGATCCCAGGCGCAGACAGCCAGTTGGGGAAGGAAAGGACTTGAGAAGGTCTAATCACAACAGCTTACAGGGCACCGGAGTCCGCACCTGTGGGATCCTCCAAGGACCACAAAAAATCCGAAGACCTGAGGAGTATAGATAGACTACTCCCAGGCTCTTAAGCGACCAAAAGAGGGTACCAGGCACCGCTTGATGGTTCGGCGGCCAGCAGAAGATAACCCGACGGGAGCGAGAAGAGAGAGACAGCAGGAGGTCAGATTCACTTTATGGGATCAGACTTCATATAAATTACTGGGAAGCTGGAAGGAAAAGACGGGAGAAAAAGGCACACACCGAGGGTTCCATCCTACCACCAGGGATCCGCTTGCAGCCACCCGTTAGCTACTTGTCATTATAACATCTTACTGCACTGAGAACTGTAACTATTGCTGCTAATGTTTCCAGTAAAGTACCCATAGTGAAGTGAATCTGACTCTGCTGCATCTCTTTTGCATGAACTTATTCATTCACAGGAACGCTGCCCTGGAGGTCCAGTCTTACCTGCGGAGGACTTCACCATCTCAGCCGCAATCCCATCCACCTCCAGCGGACTGTGGCGGCACTGGTGCTACTTCACCAGAAACTGCAGGTGGCGTCACGACAACAAACTGTATATAATCCCCTGTATAAAAAAACCCTTTTGAAAAGATACCAAAGACACGGAGTCTGGCGCGGCCGCCATCCCCGCGACAACCGGAGAGTTAACCCTTGCCGCCTGACACCCGAGTACCCCAAAGCCTGGGCGCTACACAAGGATTACACAGACTCACGATTTTGTAGTTTTCCAAGTCTTTACTGTAGATGACATTCAGCAGAGTACTGTCCACGGAGTATGTACCGGGGCCGGGTTGCTTCCCACCGTGTCCGGGTCCTTGGCTTCCTACTCCTGCGCTGTGTGTGTGTGGCCCTGCTGCCGCTTTAGCTAGGCTGCCGGCCCTGTCTCCCCTCACGGGTACCAACTTACTAGGCAACTTGAGTCTTATCTTTATGTTCCTGACCCCGCCGTGTTGCTTCGCTGTGGTACAGTGAAGATGTCGGATCTTCAATCATCCAGTGTTCACTGTGCTGTTTGTGCGCTCCTCCGGGGTGAGTTTAGGGTAACTCGGTGTCCCGGTATGTTCCTCTGCTTCTCCTTTTCCTCAGACCCTGGCTCGGCCTGGAACTGGACAGTGGACTATGGGGTGAGCCTAACACAGCTCTTTTACACCCAGGTCCATTCTTCCCTCAGTGCTGCCCCACACTGAACTAACTGCCACTTCCTCTCCACACCAGATTATATAGGGAAGCAGCTTTAGCTCCCCTTTCTGGCCTGGAGGCGCTAGTGTGGTGTTGTGGGTTGTGTGGGGAGGTAACCCTTTGTGGTGGTGTTACTGTGGCACATGAACCCTGGGGTGCCACAGTAGCAGGGAAACGGGTGGATTAGACGAGCAGCGGAGTTTAGCATAGATTGGAGACATGCAAGGGAAGCAGTGGGGAGGCCGGGTGGAGAAGGTTGCAGTAGTCAAGGCGAGAGATAATGAGAGCATAAAACAAGGGTTTTAGCCGTGTCCTGGTCAAGGAAAGAGCGGATCTGGGAAATATTTTTGAGCTGGAGCCCGTAGGAGGTAGCGAGGGCTTGGATGTGAGGTTTGAAGAAGAGGGTGGAGTCGAGGGTAACTCCAAGGCACTTGGCGTGTGGGACTGGGGAGAGTGAGCAGCCATTGACAGTGATGGATAGGTCTGGTGCAGGGGAAAGCGACTTGGCGGGAAGACGATGAACTCTGTTTTTTCCATCTTCAGCTTGAGGAAGTGAGCAGAGAAGAAGGATGACATGACGGCGAGGAATTGTGGAATTGTGGATAGTAGGGAGGCTATTTCGGGCCCAGAGAGGTAGATTTGGGTGTTGTCGCCGTAGAGATGGTACTGAAGTCAGTGGGACTCGATGAGTTGTCCAAGGTCGAGGGTGTAAATGGAGAAGAGTAACGGTCCCAGAACCGAGCCCTGGGGGACGCCGACAGATAGGGGATAGGGCGAAGAGGAAGTATGGGTGTGGGTGAAGCTGAAAGTCCGGTCCTTTAAGTATGAGGAGATCCAGGAGAGGGCAAGGTCCGTGATGTCGAAAGATTCCAGGATCTGGAGTAGAAGGTAGTGGTCGACAGTGTTGATGGCAGCAGATAGGTCAAGGAGGAGGAGGATGGAGTAATGTCACTTGCTCTTTTCGGTCAGTAGGTCCTTGGTAACTTTGGTTAGGGCTGTTTCCGTACACCTCGTACACACTCAGCTCTGCTCCGTACACCTCGTACACACTCGGCTCCGCTCCCTACACCTCGTACACACTCAGCTCTGCTCCGTACACCTCGTACACACACAGCTCTGCTACATACACCTAGTACACACTCGGCTCTGCTCCGTACACCTCGTACACACTCGGCTCTGCTCCATACACCTCGTACACACTCGGCTCCGCTCCCTATACCTCGTACACACTCAGCTCTGCTCCGTACACCTCGTACACACACAGCTCTGCTACATACACCTAGTACACACTCGGCTCTGCTCCGTACACCTCGTACACACTCGGCTCTGCTCCATACACCTCGTACACACTCGGCTCTGCTCCGTACACCCCGTACACACTCGGCTTTGCTCCATACACCTCGTACACACTCGGCTCCGCTCCGTACACCTCATACACACTCGGCTCCGCTCCGTACACCTGGTACACACTCGGCTCCACTCCATAGGGCGAGGAGGAAGTATGGGTGTGGGTGAAGCTGAAAGTCCGGTCCTTTAAGTATGAGGAGATCCAGGAGAGGGCAAGGTCCGTGATGCCGAGAGATTCCAGGATCTGGAGTAGGAGGGAGTGGTCGACAGTGTTGATGGCAGCAGATAGGTCAAGGAGGAGGAGGATGGAGTAATGTCACTTGCTCTTTTCGGTCGGTATGTCCTTGGTAACTTTGGTTAGGGCTGTTTCCGTACACCTCGTACACACTCAGCTCCGCTCCGTACACCTTGTACACAGTCAGCTCCGCTCCGTACACCTCGTACACACTCAGCTCCGCTCCATACACCTCGTACACACTCGGCTCCGCTCCGTACACCTCGTACACACTCGGCTCCGCTCCGTACACCTCGTACACACTCGGCTCCACTCCGTACACCTCGTACACACTCGGCTCCACTCCGTACACCTCGTACACACTCGGCTCCGCTCCGTACACCTCGTACACACTCGGCTCTGCTCCGTACACCTCGTACACACTCGGCTCCACTCCGTACACCTCGTACACACTCGGCTCCGCTCCGTACACCTCGTACGCACTCGGCTCAGCTCCGTACACCTCGTACACACTCGGCTCCACTCCGTACACCTCGTACACACTCGGCTCCACTCCGTACACCTCGTACACACTCGGCTCCGCTCCATACACCTCGTACACACTCGGCTCTGCTCCGTACACCCGTACACACTCGGCTTTGCTCCATACACCTCGTACACACTCGGCTCCGCTCCGTACACCTCATACACACTCGGCTCCGCTCCGTACACCTGGTACACACTCGGCTCCACTCCATAGGGCGAGGAGGAAGTATGGGTGTGGGTGAAGCTGAAAGTCCGGTCCTTTAAGTATGAGGAGATCCAGGAGAGGGCAAGGTCCGTGATGCCGAGAGATTCCAGGATCTGGAGTAGGAGGGAGTGGTCGACAGTGTTGATGGCAGCAGATAGGTCAAGGAGGAGGAGGATGGAGTAATGTCACTTGCTCTTTTCGGTCGGTATGTCCTTGGTAACTTTGGTTAGGGCTGTTTCCGTACACCTCGTACACACTCAGCTCCGCTCCGTACACCTTGTACACAGTCAGCTCCGCTCCGTACACCTCGTACACACTCAGCTCCGCTCCATACACCTCGTACACACTCGGCTCCGCTCCGTACACCTCGTACACACTCGGCTCCGCTCCGTACACCTCGTACACACTCGGCTCCACTCCGTACACCTCGTACACACTCGGCTCCACTCCGTACACCTCGTACACACTCGGCTCCGCTCCGTACACCTCGTACACACTCGGCTCTGCTCCGTACACCTCGTACACACTCGGCTCCACTCCGTACACCTCGTACACACTCGGCTCCGCTCCGTACACCTCGTACGCACTCGGCTCAGCTCCGTACACCTCGTACACACTCGGCTCCACTCCGTACACCTCGTACACACTCGGCTCCACTCCGTACACCTCGTACACACTCGGCTCCGCTCCGTACACCTCGTACACACTCGGCTCTGCTCCGTACACTTCGTACACACTCGGCTCCACTCCGTACACCTCGTAAGCTGAGGAGCTGACCATGTGACCCCCTGACTCCTCCCCTCATGTGACATCATCACAGGTCCTGTAGGCACAGAGCATTTCATCTTCCCCCATTCAGGTCTCTACAATATCGGATCCTCTCACATCTTCTATAGAAGAGAATTCTCCTGATTGACCATCAAGGATGGATCTGGACAGGGACAAGATGGCGGAGAGGATCTTCCACCTCACCCTAGAGATCCTCTTCCTTGTTACTGGAGAGGTGAGAGATTGTGATGACAATGTCACATGACATCATTCTTATCTATGGACAGAATAACAGATGACAGAACTGGAGAGGTGAGGACTCTGGAAATGTCTGGAGACTGGAGATTTATTAATGTGTCTCTCCATAACCAGGATTACACAGTAGTGAAGAGCTCTAGTGATCTGTGCTGTCAGGACCCTGTGTCTGAGGGAAGAGCCCTGAGCCCAATCACGGGGCCTCCACCTCACCCCCTGATACATGAGGACATCAATGACCAGAAGATCCTACAACTCACCTACAAGATGATTGAGCTGCTGACTGGAGAGGTGACACTGCTGGGAATGCTGCTGCTGCTGCTGCTGGGACATTATACAGTAACGCTATGAAGGGATCGGGGAAAGATGACAATGGTATCATTGTATGTGTCAGGTTCCTATAAGGTGTCAGGACGTCACCGTCTATTTCTCCATGGAGGAGTGGGAGTATTTAGAAGGACACAAAGATCTGTACAAGGACATAGTCATGATGGAGGTTCCCCGGCCGCCCCTCACATCACCAGGTAATAGACAGGACTAAATACACACGGCCTATAATGATCTGTATGTAAAGAATGAATTCAGTCCTGTATGTGTCTCCTCCAGGTCTATCCAGTAAGAGGACAACACCAGAGAGATGTCCCCGTCCTCTTCTCCCACAGGACTGTAAACAAGAAGATCCCGATGTTCCTCCGGATCATCAGGTAGATGGAGAGAAGGTGTGATGAGATCTCCCTATGATGTGTAGACGGCTGTGAAGGTCTTGTGCTCAGTCTTGTTTTATCCTCCAGTATTCTATGTTTTATACTTGTGTAATGAGAACGGTGGAGATGGCAGATTACAGCTGATCATAGATGGGACTTCTCCATCTGTCTGTGACTTTTACAATCTTTGTTTCAGGGTGAAGATCTGCCCCATATTAATACTACAGAGACATATGTGAGGGGTGATGATGATCTGCCCCATATTAATACTACAGAGACATATGTGAGGGGTGATGATGATCTGCCCCATATTAATACTACAGAGACATATGTGAGGGGTGATGATGATCTGCCCCATATTAATACTACAGAGACATATGTGAGGGGTGATGATGATCCTACAGAGACATATGTAAGGGGTGAGGATTGCATTAAAGTGGAGATTCTTACTGATGATAGCGCAGGTGAGTAGTACCGTCTAAACATTTTATTGAGCTGTTGGTACAATTACATGATCGATTTTCTAAGCTTATAATCAACCTGTATCATAAAGAAAAAGAAAAAACTTTTTTTGTTAACTTTATTTAACTTGGCTCCTTACAGAGTCCGATGGCTCCTGTTGTTCACAGTTGTGATGATGCACAACTCTAAATAGCAGAAATAATCACTTTCTGTGAATGCAGGCCCTCGTCGGGCATCTACAAGAAGTGAGTCATGACACCATTCAGGGTTCTCACAGGACTCCTGCCTGTCATGGCAATACATCGAGGCCCCATGATCGCATCATGGGACCTCCAATGTGGGTGGGGAATAGCGTGATCCCCCGCTGATCCGCCCACACAGAGGCGGACACAGGCTGCAGGGGACCCCTGTACAAGAAATCTTTCTGGGCCATCCCATACTACAATAAACTTGTGTAAACATATATTGTGCTATGTATTACTTTTAGAATATAACCATGAAATCTAAATACTTATGCAAGTTACATATTTAGCAACTGGAATATAACAACGCAGTCATGCAATCGAGGTATCTTATTTGGATGTGCAGTCATTACTTTACATATTGCAGACCTGTGTACTGTGGCTGTGTACAAATGGAACAATGTGTCCATGATTTCACTGCAACCAGAGATCTGTTCAGAAGTTAGTCACAGATATCTGTGTGTGTAAAGCGGCCCTAAGAGTTGTTACAGGGCTAGTTCTAAGAACTGTATATTTGGTGAGCATGATGCCCGTGTCAGACAGCAAACTGACCCAATACTAACCAGAGTACCAGGGTACATAAGACATTTTACATATGGTGTTATGTGCTATGTACAGACCAGGCCATGTTCATAAACCAGTCAACTTCAACTCAACCAACTTGCTGCATCGTACTGTGTGACATCGCAATAACGATGTCATGGACGACTTCGCCCATTTACAGCAATGAGCAGGGATCGTTCGCGGGGTTTGCGAACGATCCCTGCTCACAACATCGTTGGTGAGTTGTTCACGATATCTAGATGTGTGACTTCTCACCAACGATGTGGGAAAGATGCCAAAAATAGGGCGCCTCATGATTGTTTGTTAGTCGTGCCCTGTAACGGTACCTTAAGTCACTTCTATTTATGTTATTAACCGCATTTTTGGCTCTCCTAAGGTTCCAACTTGGGTACCTGTGTTTACTTAGTCTGTGACCTACAGAATATAATTCCTGATTTAGTCATGCAGTATCGGAGTAGTTTCTTTTCACACGGATTAGTTCTCCGATAGGGAGAATTTTCATTACATGCGAAGCATTACACAAATGTACAAATGTGCTTGAAGAATAGCATTTGCTTCTGTTGGCTTTATGTAAGGGCCCCGTTACACGGGGCGACATCGGCACCGATGACAGAGGTGACGTGGGGGCGCGGCCTACCGCCGGTGTCATTGCCCCTACGTCGCCTCATGTGAAGGGGCGATGTCGCCGGTGGCTGGAGGTCACCTGGTTTCAGAGCAGTGCTCTGAAACCAGGCATCCATCATGGGGCGATGTGCACACATCGCCCCATGTAACCGGGCGCCGGCGACCTGTCAGGCGATGGGAGCCATAGGCTTCCATTGTCCTGCATCGCCGCCGGGGTTTCCAGACACCCCGACGGCGATGCCGCCTGACAGGTCGCTGGCGCAGGGCTGGTGTTGTCGCCCCGTCTAAACGGGGGACAGCAACGCTGGTGGGGGCGGCAAGAGCGTGCGCCCCCCCCATTCGCCGCCGACATCCCCAGCCCCGTCGCCCCGTGTGACGGGGCCCTAAGAGTTTATGGAGACAACAGAATCAGTTTGTCTAATAAGTGTATCATGCCGGGAAGTGCATTTAAGATTAAAACAATTATAATTGATCTAATCATTGTATTTCGGGACATCAGATGTGTAACCTTTCCATACTATCAATGCGTCATTGATATATCTTACTATTCATTCTATAGACTTTTTGAATCGATTGGATTCCGTAAAGATGAAGATTCCTTCCCAGTATACCATTATAATATTTGCTAGTGAGATGTACAATTTCGTGCCCTTGCTCACTTCTTGGGTCTGCAGATAAAAAATATAATTAAAGGAGAAGTAATCCATATTCAATAGAAACTCTACTGAAGCCACCAAGATAATAATGCAAGACTGGAGAATATTTACAATGATGATGTAAGGATTATGTTAACCCTGCTGTTCTGTTCCATCAAAAATGACCAAATTTGAAGTTTTTTATTTCATGTGTTTGTGAACAGCCATGTTCACAGACAGAATAATAATGCAACAGGTATTCAAATAAAACAAATTAACTAAAAATCAACACTTTAATAGGCCTGGTAAACAGTGACTGGAACATTATAGTAGACCCGAAGAGAACAGCAGGGTTAAACCTGTAACTGCCACTCTGAAAGATAGTGACAGATAAAGACATATAAGATCCGCTGTTATCCAACTAAATCCTTCTTTCCACACAAATTCATCAAACTGCACTGACAGATTTTGTGTCGCATATAAAACCTGGGATAAGATGTAAAAGGGGCTGCAAGTGTGCATCCACTGAGACTCCCAGATTTTCATTCAGCGTCCCTATCCATGCTATTATTGCCCTAAATTGGGAAGGAACGATGTTTTATCACTTGGGTCGTTCCAAGCACAGGTAACCTCAATTATGTGTTCAGTTTTATTCTTTTTTGCTCTTGTTTAAAACAAAATATTTGATTTTAGTGGCAAAACAAGCTTTTGTGTTTTCTGTGAGCTTTCTTTGCCTTTTTATATCACTTTTTATTTACCTTTTCACTTAGTCCTACTGTGGGACATGAATATTTTTTACTTTGATCTTTGGTTTTAAGCACTGCAGTACTGGTGTACTGCAGTGCCTGAGATCTGTCAGTTTCTCAATGACCACCTCTTATACCCTAACTATAGCTGGGGCTAACATGACTTCTGGGTGCGATGGCAGCTATCATCAACCACGATTACAGGGACGGGAGGGAGCAATACTTAGAGGGGTGTTTTAACCCTCCTTAAACCATTAAGATGCTGTTGTTGCAATTAACAGCATCATCTAAGGGATTAATTGGCCCTGATATGTTCTAAAACTAATTTGAGCCAATGCCACAAATTGTCAATTGTAATATGCCGGATTTTTGAACGCTGTGGGGTTGCTACACACTTAGGGTGGGTTCACACTGCGGTCAGGTCCGGTCTGGGGTGAAAACCCCGGATCGGATTTTGGCCCCATAGTATCCGGCTGCCATCTCGCCGGAAGAATCCGGGAGAAGTGGGATTTTCCTCCCGGATCCAAAAACGTTGCATGCAACGTTTTTGGGTCCGGGGAGTCCGATTTGCACCTACCTAATTGGTGTCTCCCGGATCCTTCCGGGGCAATCCGGCACTCCCTTAACATGGGAGCCTATGGCCTGATCCAGGAGGATCCGTGAGGATCCGGGAACCGGATACCGGCGGCTGGACGCCGCTGTTATATTTCAGGTCCTGAATAATCAGCAGCGGCATCTGCGGCAGGATGCACACCGGACCGGAGGGCATATTAGCCCCCCAGTCCTGTGTGCTGATTCGGTCCGCGGCTGTCTGGGGCATCCCGGACAGAACCGGACCAGATCACGCCACAGTGTGAAGCCGACCTTAATCCTCAGAACCATGAAAACGTTGTGTTGAGGATTAAGGCCCCTTAATGTCCACTGTGAAAAGGCATGTCATGGGTCATAAAGGGGTCAATATAATCTATTATTCCTTCCAATGGTTTCCACATTTGTTCTCCTGTCTTTGTCAAGTACAAATTGAATTTCAATACAATTGGTTTCAAAATGCAGCATTTCTGAAAAAAAACTTTTCTTTTCTTGTCAGATAACTGTGCACCAGAGGGATATCTGGCATTTACTAATTTTGAAGCAGGCGATTATGGTATCACGCCATATAAATATGAAGATCATGACATAATTCCAGATATACCGCCAACCCTTCACAACAAAAATCTATCATCTATTCCTAACCAACAAGTCTTCTCTTCTGATTCAATACAGACTGTTAAGCAAAATGAAAATAGCAAAAAAGATGCTGAACTGCAAAAAGCTCTTATGGGTGATAAACCATTTTTATGTTCAGAATGTGGAAAATGTTTTACCATGAAATCAAGTCTTACTGCACATCAGAGAATTCACACAGGGGAGAAACCATTTTCATGTCCAGAATGTGGGAAATGTTTTAACAAGAAAGAAAATCTTACTACACATCAGAGAATTCATACTGGGGAGAAGCCATTTTCTTGTCCAGAATGTGGGAAATGTTTTAACAAGAAAGAAAATCTTACTACACATCAGAGAATTCATACTGGGGAGAAGCCATTTTCATGTCCAGAATGTGGGAAATGTTTTAACAAGAAAGAAAATTTTATTGCACATCAGAGAATTCACACAGGGGAGAAGCCATTTTCATGTCCAGAATGTGGGAAAGGTTTTACTCGCAAACCTGATTTTGTTAAACATGAAATAATTCACACAAGGGAAAAGCCATTTTCTTGTCTAGAATGTGGGAAATGTTTTACCAAGAAATTAAGTCTTACTGTACATCAGAGAATTCACACAGGGGAGAAGCTATTTTCATGTTCAGAATGTGAGAAAAGTTTTAACAAGAAATCAAATCTTACTGCACATCAGAGAATTCACACAGGAGTGCAGCCTTTTTCATGTTCATTATGCAGGGAAAGTTTCAACAACAAAGATAGTCTTACTGCACATCAGGGAACACACACAGGAGAGAAGCCATTTTCATGTTCAGAATGTGGGAAATATTTTACTCGCAAACATGACCTTGTTAAACATGAAATAATTCACACAGGGGAGAAGCCATTTTCATGTCCAGAATGTAGGAGATGTTTTGCCATCAAATCAAGCCTTACTGTACATCAGAGAATTCACACAGGGGAGAAGCCATTTTCATGTCCAGAATGTGGGAGATGTTTTTCCATGAAATCAAGCCTTACTGCACATATGAGAATTCATACAGGAGAGAAGCCATTTTCCTGTTCATTATGTGGGAAATGTTTTAACAAAAAAAATAATCTTACTGCACATCTGAGAATGCACACGGGGGAGAAGCCATTTTCATGTCCAGAATGTGGAAAGTGTTTTACCATGAAATCAAGTCTTACTGTACATCAGAGAATTCACACAGGGAAGAAGCCATTTTCATGTTAGTTATGTGGGAAAAGTTTTAACAAGAAAGATAATGTTAGTGCAAATCAGAGCATGCACACAGGGGAGAGGCCATTTTCACTCTCAAGAATGTGGGAAATGTTTTACTTGGAAACTTGATCTAATTAAACATGATATAAGTCACACATGGGAGAAGCCATTTTCATGTTCAGAATGTGGGAAATGTTTTCCAAGAAATAATATTTTGCTGTATATCTAAAAATTCATACAGAGTATAATCAATTTTGTTATGTAAAGAATGTGGGAATTGTTCATCCTGTGGAGGGGAATAACTAAACGGCTACCTGGTCTTCACTAGAGTCTCTGGTAGTAAGGTAAGGCGCCACTCCAAGGCATTCCTGAGCCTGCATCAGCTACAGGAGAGTCAGAGTGCAGGAAACATAAGGTGGAACCAAGACACAGGAGCAAATAGGACGTGGACAGGAGAAACTGAACAGGTACAGGTAACAAATGAGGAGTAGCGTGGAGAGGTTAGGGAGAAACAGGAGCTAAAACACAACAAGCCAAGACTAAAATGGACTGACCAGACAGACAAACAGAAACATTTTATAGATTAATAGTAACTGAAAAATGACAGTAAAGGTTAAGATAATGTCAAAGATCAAACGATTTATAACAATAAATAATAATGATGTAATGCAATGTACCTGTATGCAATAAACATCAGTAAGTAGAATGTATAGAACAATCCTTAATTGTAAATACTTTACCTTTATGTGAACACTGTAACTCCATCTGAAAGGGGTAGACCAGCACTTCTCTGGTACATACTGTATGTTCGGGACAGTTGCTGAGACAAATGTCAGACTCCAAGCATGTCATGTCTAATAATTAACTATAAATACAAAAAAGGGGGGAGACAAGAGGCGCAATAGTGCCTATCACTAGTGACACTGTGTGAGTTTATCAATAGGTGTACACACTCCTGGTCCAGTTGTGTGGCCCACAACTGGTTTATAAGCATCAGTTTAAAGCTGCTGCAGGACCTCCACCAGCCACTCGCACGTGGAAAAACGCTCAGATATTGGGAAGATGGTGTACCACGGTCCGCGCTGCTGTCTCAATGGAATCACAAGGAATGTAAGGTTCCAAGAAGTCACGAGGAATGCAAGGTTCCAAAGGTAACAATCTCCTTTATTCCACCAACGCGTTTCTGCGCCTCTCCTGGCACCTTCATCAGGGTACCCTGATGTACCTAATGATTCGAAGAGCCATATCTCTTTTATTTTTTCCATCAATATAAACATATTAAGGCTTGTTTTTTGCGGGACGAATTGTACTTTCAGATGCAATCATTTATTTTACCATATAGTGTACAGGAAGATGGGAATAAAATTTCAAGTGGGGTGAAAATGCAAAAGTGCAATTACACGTTTCTTTTTTGGGTTTTTTATTCGCCATGATCACTATATGGTAAAACTGACGTTACGGTGTAATGCCCCGAGTCGGTACGAGTTAGTAGACACCAAACGTGTATACCTTTACTTATATCTAAGTGGTGAAAAAAATTCAGAGGTTTGATGTTTTGATTGGCCATTATTGCATTTTATAGCAATGTTGCGGCGACTAAAAAAAACCGTAATGTTGGGATTTGGCCCTTTTTTTCTGTAAAGCAGTTTACAGCTCTAAATAATTGATTTTATATCTTGATAGATCGGGTGTTGTGTCCCACGAATGGGAACAACCTGTTGTATATATTTCTCTGCATTTGTGTATTTCCTCCAATCAGAAAATTCCCTGTTGTTGCTAGGTAGACTTAAGAATTTTGTCCCCACTCTTTTTCCTTAGTTGTGTCTGTACAGGACGTCCCCCCTTCTTCCCCAGTTTAGTCTGTAGAAGCCATTGCTCAAGACACGTGTACACCCTGTACAGATTAATCCTTTTTACCTATCGTTATTGAGACTAATACAAGATACGGAAGAAAACTACAGTGTTCTCCTGTCTTACTACAGCTGCAGTGGTGATCGAGTTGAAACTGTCTGTTGCCCCTGATGGGGTAAGTACCGAGCATACAATTATCTAAGGGACTAGTAATTAGAGCGCTTAGATTTACAGCCATCAGATGGGGACAGAACATCGGGCATTTCTGAACGCTGTGATACAAAATATGTGTATTTTTGTTGTTAATACTTTTATTTTGAATGGCGGGGGGGAAAGGAGGTGATTTCAACTTTTGTGGGTTTTTAAAATATTTTTTAAAAACTTTATTTTTTAAATTAATTCTTGTTTTTACACTGCCCCATGGGGCGCCACAGTGCTGCAGCATCCGATCGCTTCTGCCATGTCTCGAGGAGCTGCAGCACATCGGGACATGACATTTGGTTTTACTTTCAGTGGTTGGCAGCGCTCACCAACCACTGAGAGGAAGTGAACCGTGATCGCTTCCAGGTTCACACTAGGATCGGGGCCATAACTTGAGCACCAGAGATCTCGCGATCTTATCGCAGGATCTCCGATGCAGGTGGGGAACAGCACGATCCCCGCCGCGGCGGTTTTCGATCCTCATGTCAGTGAATGACAGCGGGATTCAAGGGGTTAAAAGCTTCGATCGGTGCTGGAAGTCCGACATCTTAGCTGATGAGATCTGCTGAGATTTTGAGTGAATGATGTGAGCTCCGTGTCGGGGTTAAGCATAAAAGCATCTACCCACACCTGATGCCAGATCGCGTAGGGTACTTTTACATCAGCGGTATTGCTACTTCGCGGTAGATCCGGCAGATGTCGACCCCATGATGTCTCATTGAATATGGCAGCACAGTTTTTAACCATTCATCTTCTCTACTTTAATTTTCTAAGGCTGACTTCACACCACGGTAAGATCCGGTCCGGGATGACCCTGACAGCCCCGGACTGGATCAGCACACAGAACTGGAGGGCCAAATGTGCCCTCCGGTCCAGTGTGCAGCCGGATGGCTGTAATTGCAGTCGCAGCTGCTGATTTTTCAAGACCGCGGTCAGCATGGAGCTAGCCGCGGTCCTGAAACAACAGCGGCGTGCAGCCGCCAGTGTCCGGTTCCTGGATCCCCCCGGAACGGGGCAATCCAGCCCCATAGGCTCCTATGTTAGGGAGCGCTAGACTACCCCGATCCGGGAGGATCCGGGCAAATCCGGGATCCGGCAAATTGGGGAGATTTTTCTCCCCGGACACAAAAATGATGCAAGCATCATTTTTGTGTCTGTAAAGCATAATCCGGATTCCACCGGAGAGATGAAACCGGATAGCAGAGAGCTGCCATCCGGCTCCATCCGGCCCCATAGGATACTATGGGGCCAAAAACCGGTCCAGGGCTGCCTGGTTCACGCCGGACAGCCCCGGATTGAATCACACCGTGGTGTGAAGCCAGCCTAAGATTATGATCTTTGGGTTTTCATTAGATGTAAGCAATAATCATCAACATTAGCCGAAATAAACACTTGAAATAGATCACTGTAATGACTCTATAAGATATATGTGTTTAACTTTTTGTATTGAATTACTGAAGTAAATTAACTTTTTGATGATATTCTAATTCATTGAGATGGCAGAAATAGGATCTGCTACAAAGAGCCCGACCCAGCTCGATAGGTAAAGCAGTGACTCATTACTACCACATCAGTGTTGGATCAAAAAGGCTTTCCCAGAATTGGCTATAGCCACTCCAAAGGAATTCCAACCTTTGACCTCTAACTCTCCTAGAGAGATCTGGTGTTACAGCAGAGGACCAGACTACTGGTAGGCGAAGTCAAAGTGGCCGAGTCACAACTAGGAGGGCAGTCAAGGCACAAAATCAGAAGACAAAGAATGGTCAAGAAACAAGCCATGGTCAAACAACAGTAATTCAATGAAGTAGAAGATAGTACAAGCTAGTGCTAGAGGAGAAAAACTGGAAGTGAGTCAGCTTCAGCGGTTTAAATGGCTTAAAGCCCAACCAAGGGCTCACAGAAAGGAGCAAGGACTAAGCAGCACCAACAGATCCAGCAAATAAAACAAGATCATCTCTTGCAACAAAGGCGAGGCACCGCATATTCAAAATGTGAAGTTGGGGTTAGGAGAGGCGAGATCAATCTAAACAAATCAACAAGCTGGGTCAGGATGAGAAGAGTCAAAACGATAGTGCACTTAGACAGGGAACTAGTGACAAACTGATGCTAGAAACTAAGATCAAGCTAGAGGTGGAGGGAGGAGCTGCCTGATATATCCACTGCTGGCAGGGAATAGGCTAGGGGAGAAAAACTGCAGAATACCGATGTAATCTCCTGCAGAGTCTGGCCACACTTCTCTGTAGGTGGAGGCTCTCTAGCTACAGGAGGATGTAGCAATACTTGGAATGTTGCACAAGGCAGCTCCGTGAGATAGTCTGAAACTCACAGGAGCAGAGCAGTGCCTGCAGTGAGTTGGGCGGTGCTTACAAGCTGTGCGAGTCACTGCTATGACACATACTAATGGCATTGGTTACAGAAGAATTTATAAACTACTGAAGGCTCCAGTGAGCACTGTTGGGGCCGTTATCCAGAAGAATGGGCCAAAATTACATCTGAACAATGCAGGCTGCTAGTGTCTATTCAGGGGGTGTCTGAAGCTTTATCACCAACAAAGGCTTTTTACAAAGTATTAAATAAATGTCAGTAACGTGTTCAATACTTTTTCCCTGTGTCATTTCTCATTACACATAATTTATGGACATCTATGGTTTGATTTCTTTGCCTTTTTGGATTGGATGGGTTGTTACCAACATCTGGGGAGAAATTAATTTCAATAATACCTTTTTGAAATATATTTACTTTGAAAATTGGTGACGTGTTCAATACTTATTTCACCCATTGTATATAACCATTATTACATTCCTTTAAGATGTAGTGATTGGTCAGCTCCAGACATGTGACTGATCACATGGCCGTGACATCATGAAGGCTCCTTTCCCTCATCATCACCTTCCATCTCCTGTCTGTCCTGTAGGAAGCTGCAGAGCGATGAGCAGATCCTGATCAGAGAGAGACGTGAGCGGCCGCACAGAGATCGGGAGGACGAAATGTGATTGTATTACTAGGGCTGAAGGCACATCGTCATGCATCAAACACGGAGCGTGTTTAATGCATGACAGTTATGCAAGTGTTATGCCGCGGGGGGCAGCAGAGTGAGGGGGGGCCACAGGGAGAGAGGGGGGGGAGGAGCGCCTACATCCTGCCCCCGCCGGCTCCATCCTTCCCCCTCCCCCCCATCCTGCCTCTCCGTCTCCATCCTGCCCCCCCCAAGGCTCCATCCTGCCCCCCGTCTCCATCCATTATCCTCGTCTCCATCCTGATCCGCACCCCCCCCCCCGCTACATCCTGCCCCAACCACCCCCTGGCTCCATTCTGCGCCCCCCCGGCTCCATTCTGCTCCATCCTGCCCCCCCGGCTCCATCCTGCCCACCGCGCTGCTACTCTGCCCACCCTGCCCACCGCGCTTCTGCGCTGACCACCCTGCCCACCACACTCACTGCTAACCACTGAGCCACCGCGCAGTGCTAACCACTGAGCCACCGCATGCAGTGCTAACCACTGAGCCACCGCAGGCAGTGCTAACCACTGAGCCACCGCATGCAGTGCTAACCACTGAGCCACCGCATGCAGTGCTAACCACTGAGCCACCGCATGCAGTGCTAACCACTGAGCCACCGCATGCAGTGCTAACCACTCTGCTGCGAGCAGGAGTAAACCATGGAACAGCGGCCGGGTGCGGGCAGGAGGGGCCACCTCTTGCCCTCACCCCGCCGCTGTTCCCCGGCCCCCTCCTGCCCGCACCAACCCGCTGTCCCCGAGCCCCCTCCTGCCCGCACCTATCCGCTCTTCCCTGGCCCCCTCCTGCCCGCACCCGCCCGCTCTTCCCTTGCCCCCTACTGCCTGCACCCGGCCCCCTCCTGCCCGCTGTGCCCTGGCCCTCTCCTGACCGCACCCGCCCGCTGTCCCCTCCTGGACTCCGGCACCACTGCTCACTGGCACCGTTGCACACCGGTACTGCTGTAGGTATCTACTATATAATTGTCTACTTTTGTCTGTTTGTCTATAACGCAAATCCTGCGTCGCTGGTCGTGGCGGCTGGCCTGACCAATCAGCAACAGGGACAGTTTGCCCACAAATTGGCGCGGCATTTCAACCACGCTTTGCTGATTCGTTGCGCCCGGCCGGTTGCCAGCAATCATCGATATTGGCGCAGGATTTAAACCCAGCTTCCCTTTGCATTATTCTTAAATCTTCATAAACTACATACATACTCTAGAATACCCGATACGTTAGAATCGGGCCAACATCTAGTACAGCATAAGAGCACTCTGGGCGGGATCTGGTGCCTACGTGATACCATCTGACCTCAGCTTCCAGGCAGAGCTCACGAAGATGCCCAAGAGCTGAGAGATCTGCACCACTCGCAAGGAACAGAGTAGGAGGGTCCCAGAGGTGGGGTAACAGCAGCGAGGGGTTTAGGTCCTGGGAGGGGGGTATACCTCCCGGACCTAAACTAATTTCTCATAAAATGATTATTTTGGTGTCCGGGTGGGTAGAGGGACAAGAGCCACATTCACCCCTTCACTAAATGCAGCATAGGCGCTGCTGAAGTTGGCTTTTAGTTTACTAGGCCCTGCGTGGTGACAGTTTCCCTTTAAAACTTTTTTCTTATTAATAGTATTGGGGGACGCAGGACTCTGTGTTTCTGCAAGGCCACCAGGAAGTTTGAAACTGCATAAAAAATAGTTGTCTCCACATTTCGGGCCGTGTTCTGTCCTCGGACTCTGTGGATCAATTTTAGCCTTGTTTCCATAGGAGTCAGGCACAACTTGTATCCAGTGTTCTGCATGATTTATTATTTTTTTTTCTGTTCTAGGTATTGTGGATTTCCCCCATCTACAGCAGGGTCACTGTGGAGAACATTTCATCACTGCTCGTCTCTACAATCCATGTGAGGCCGCTGAAGAGGTGACACTGTGGGAGCCTGACAATGTCAGATGAGTATATTCACTCCAAACAACCCTCCCTCTCTCTATCTCTTAGCTTGCTAGGGTTTGCTGTCTTGGGGTCTCTCGCCCCTTTATTTTCTTTTGGGCAAGCTTTCTCCCCTCCTCCTCCTTTTCCGCCTATCTCCCCCTCCCCCTCCTCCTCCTCCTTTTCCGCCTTCTCCCCCCTCCTCCTCCTCCTGCTCCTTTTCCGCCTTCTCTCTCCTCCTTTTCCGTCTTCTACCCCTCTCCTCCTTTTCCGCCCTTCTCCGCTCCCTCCTCCTCCTTTTCCACCATTTCTCCGCCCCTCCTCCTTTTCCTCCTTCTCCGCCTTTCTCTGCCACCCTCCTCCTCCTCCCTCCTTTTCTGCCTTTCTCCTCCCCCTCCTCCTCCTTTTCTGCCTTTCTCTGCCCCCTCCTCTCGCCTTTTCTGCCTTTCTCTGCCCCCCTCCTCCTCTCTCCTTTTCCGCCTTTCTCCGCCCCCTTCCTCATTCTCCCTCCTTTTCCTTCTTTCCCTGCCCCCTTCCTTCCGCCTTTCTCCACCCCCCTCCTCTCCTTTCTCCGCCCCCATCTCCTCCGCCTTTCTCCACCCCCCCCCTCCTCCTTTTCCATCTTTCTCGCACTCGCCCCCTCCCCTTTCTCCGATTTTATTTTTTTGCAGCCACCAGGTCACCTTGCTGGTATCGTCACAGGCACCTCCTGGGCTCTGGTCATTTCACATATTCTTCTCTGGGGATATCGGTCCTCCGGCGTTATCTGGACGGCTCAAATGGACACTACCTTCCTGATGCCGGCATATCTCATGGCTACAAGATTGCATGTCCTCGAGTTGCAGAAGATATACCCGCGCTCGTGTGTTCTCCAATGTATTACACGATAAATTTTATAAATACAGAAATCAGATTTTTCAACAATCTTTATAACTGAAGCGCAGGGGACTTGGGTCCTAAAGGATTTTGCTTTCATTGTCACTTATCTCTGGTGTCACTTGTTTATATATTGATTTCTAAAGTTGATTGTTCTACATTTGTATAAAAATATGTATAACTTTCTCCTTTTTGTTACAATTATTTTATATATTTGTTATAATAAAACTGAGAGCAATGGGCAGAATTTTCATATCTATAATCGGTGGCGTATCTAGGGGGGCACTGGTGGGACATCTGCCCTGGGCACAGCAGGCAGGGGGCACCGTTGGGCCTTTTGATGCAGCGCCCGAGATATCTTCCCGCCGGCTGCATATGTTGCCTTCCCACCCATAGTAGGAGGCTGCTATTCTCGGACACGTCAGCTGCCAGTGGGTCAGAGAAACTGCCACATGCTGGTTTCCTGCAATCAGTTTTACAAGTGTCAGACACTCTGTACATTAGAAGCAGCACACTTTTACCTGCAGTCCAGGTCAGGGAGACATCAGCAACGTGATCAGGTCAGTTGACGTCACTCGACAGTGCCTGCAGAGGTGACAGAAGGATGGTGTAAAGCCCTCTATACAGGAGCTGAAGACACTGTTCTCACGCCCTCCCTTCCTTTTCTGTAATGTAATCACTGAAAAGGAGAGAGGGTGGGGAGTGTAAGAGCAGCAAATGGGGAAAGAGTGTGGGGGCGATATATGTGAAACAAACAGGAAGGAGGAGGTGGGTGAAGAATATGTGAATCAAACGGAGGGAGAGGGTGACGTGCTTATTAAAAATCAGAAAGTAATGAAAAAAATGCGTGGCCAAAAATATTACCAATACAACTTGTCACGCACATAAAAAAGCCCTTACATGACTATTTTGGCACATTTACAGAAAAACCAGAGCTCTCAAAATAAGGCAATGCAAAATGTGAACCAAATCAAACAAGCAGCGTTTCTTCGTTTGTGTAATAGCAGCCAAACATAAAAATAAGATCTAAATCTGGTATTGCTGTGATTGCACCGATCCAAGAATAAAGCCGTCTAATCACCTATACCGCACAGTGATTGCACCGATCCAAGAATAAAGCCGTCTAATCACCTATACCGCGCAGTGATTGCACCAATCCAAGAATAAAGTCGTCTAATCACCTATACCGCACAGTGATTGCACCGTTCCAAGAATAAAGCCGTCTAATCACCTATACCGCACAGTGATTGCATCGGTCCAAGAATAAAGTCGTCTAATCACCTATACCGCACAGTATAAATTAAATAAATAAAAGCAATTCTTGACCTGCTGTAGATTTATTTTTCCTCCTAAAGATCTTAGTAATGGCCACTTTATACGTCCCGATATCGGCGTCCAACTCCGATAAAAAGTCACGTGGTTTGTGCGTTGGCCCCAATATCTTTCGTGCGTTGTGTGGTGTAAATGTCCAATACGATGCAGGAACGATGCCAAAACGATATCGGGGATCAAATGAGCGTGCTCTCCAACGGGCCGATATTGGATGGATATTGTGGCTGGATCGTGCTGTGTAAAAGCCCAACAACGATGTGGAGTACAACTTCCCCTATTCTCTCCCATGTTAAATGGTCGTTCCTGGGTCGGCTGTACAAGGGGGCGTACACATCGCAGTGGCGTTGCCTGCCAATATCGCGCTGTGTAACATCTCCTATGCGATCTTGGAATTCTGCCCAGAAAAAGCGCACTCCCGCGTCGTTGGATCCAATATCGGAACGATCTTGGGACGTGTAAAGTGGCCATTAGGCTCGGCTCGCACTTATCTTGTGCTAAACGCTGATCACTTACACCACGGATTATGTGTAAACATTTGAAATACTTTGTCCAGTGTCTCCCTCTGCCTCATTAAAGGGCATTTTCCATAAGGGATTGTGTCTGAATAGTGTCTGACCTATGATCTGACAGTGTCCCTATTTTTAAGCACAAAAGAGCAGGTGACCACAGGTTTGAGTCTGGAGCAAAGCTGTCGCCTCATTAGTAAATGGATCCACCTTGAGTTTCATATGAACCGTGTGTTTCAGATATATAGGAAGTGCTTAGCTTAGAGCACTGAATACATGTGAACTGATGCAAAATGTTATCTAAGGCCGGTTTTACATCACGATTTTGAGGCGTCAGAGTGTATCAGTTTCAAAACGGATGCGATTTGTGCTCCCATGTAGCCCTATGGGCTCGGATTGTGCTCGGATGTGTCCTTTTTGCCATCCGATTTAAGCAGCCTTCCGATTTATTCATGGAGCCAAAATCACAGCCTGCTGCGATTTTGGTGTCCGTGACTAAAATCAGACACCACGGATCCGTGACAGATCCGTGATGGCCCATAGGGCTACACAATGGGAGCCTATGGACATCGGATCCGATATCGGCTCCATGATTATGTACTGATCCTGCCCAGTACATAACCCTGCCTGTCCCTGTCACTCCCTGTCTGTCCCTCTTCTATCTCTGCTCCCCCCTATCCTCTCCCCCCTGTCTAATTCCCTGTCCTCTTCCCTCCGTTATCTAAAAAATAAAAAAAATCCTCCCAGAGGATACATTAGTGACTGTCGCATGGAGCCGGAGGGGAGAGGATAGGGGTGAGGACAGTGGGGAGCAGGGATAAAAGAGGGACAAATAGAGAAGATGCAGGGAGAACAGGATCCACACGGATCCTGCATCAAATCAGATCTGTGGGGATCCTGTCAAAACACAGATCCCCACGGACAGCCAGAAATCTTGATGTGAAACCGGCCTTATGGTGAGAAAAGTGATGGGTAATTAAGCTAATGAGTATTCACCTTCTTGCCCACTCCTCTGAACCCTGATCAACACCCACACTCTGCCTGCTATAGTGATAGAGGATCTTGATACACTGCAGCACTTCTAGGCTGAAATGACAAACGTGTATTTCTGTCACCCTCTGCTCAGGAGAGCCCTGGGGTCGTGGTGAGAAAGTGTCAGCTAATTAAGCTAATGCGTATTCAACTGCACTCTGTCTACTGTATTGATCGAGGATCGCATCGCACGGTGAATCTTCTGAGCTGAGGGTGACAGCTGGATAAAAAAAAAACAGTGTCAGACTCGGCTCCGGAGTGCTGTCGTGCATTGCTGTGCAATACTTCATCAACAGCAGGAAGACAGTGTCGTTCTGGTTTAAGTGGGGTGGGCAAGTGGGTGAATATTCATTAGCTGGCACTTTCTGACAGCCATCCACTGTGGCTCTCCTGACCTGAGAGTGTCAGTGTGCATTTCTATGCAGCTGTCACTCTCAGCTTAGGAGAGGCAGCAAAGGTTGCAATGAGAAAGTCCTGACAGTACCGTAATACAAGCAGAGTGTATGTCCGTGCAAGACTTAGGCTGGCTTCACACTGCAGTTTTTTTCCTGATCAGGTTCGATCAGGTTTGTGTGTCAAAACCAGGAGTGTCTCCAAAACTCAGAACAGGTGTCAATCTTTCAATTATTCTTTTTCTCTGCATGTTCTTCTCCTGGTTCCTCTCCTGGTTTTGGCACCCAAACCTGATCAAACCTGATCAGGAAAAAAACTGCAATGTGAAACCAGCCTTAGGGCGGCTTCACACTGCGGTGTGATCCGGTCCAGGGATGAACCTGCATCGTCCACAGATATGAGAGGAGAGGGAGGAGGTGCAGGGGACGGAGTAGAGAATTGAGAGTTTTGAATAGCTGTTTAGGATTGTGAGACAGGAAGATTATTAGAGATAAGTAGGTTTGTTTTGTGGCGGTGAGTGCAGACTTGAGGCTGGTGAGGGACTGCTTATACATGGCCAAGTGCTTGGCAGAATGGGATTTCTTTCATCTCTGGTCAGCAACCCTTAAAGCCCATCTCAGGTCTTTTGTGAGGCTGGTGTGCCAGGGCTGCCTGTTTGTGCGAAGTTTGTTGAATGTGAGGGGGGCAGCCAAGTTGAGGGCAGAAGTTACTGTGGTGTCATATAGGGCGGCAGCAGCATCTGCGTCATGTAAGGACGCTATGCCTGCGAGTGGGAGAAGGGATTCTGAGAATGAGTGTAGATCAATATGGTTGAGATTTCTTCAAGGATGAGTGGGTTTGTGGAGTGGGGGTAGTGTATTAGGAAAGGAGAGGGAAGAGAAAGTCAGTAGATTGAGGTCGGACAGGTAGAGGGGTGGGTTGGAGAGGTTAGTGAAGGAACATAGGCGGGGGAATATGAAGTTGAGTGTGTGGCCATCTTTATGAGTGGCAGAGGACGACAATTGAGAGAGCCAAAAAGGATGCAGTGAGTGATAGAAGTTTAGAGGCAGCAGGGTGGGGAGTGTCAATGGGGATGTTGAAGTCGCCCATGATGGTAGTGGGGATGTCTGCAGAGAGGAAGTGGAGTAGCCAGGTGGTGAAGTGGTCAAGAAAAGTGGAGAATGATCCTGGGAGGGCGGTAGATAACAGCTAACTGAAGTTTGCAGGGGGAGTAGATACGACAGAGAGTACCTTGAAAGAGGGGAGAGTGGCAGTGGGATTGGGGTAAAGGACCAATTGTCAGACAGGAGCAAGCCCATCCCTCCACCATGCTTGTTGTTAGGGCGGGGGGTATAAGAGAGACTGAGTCCACCATAGGAAAGTGCAGCTGGGGAGGCTGTATCGGGGTGAGCCAGGTTTCAGTTATGCCGATGAATGAGAGATTGTTAGTGGTGAAGAGGTTGTGGATGAAAGAAAGTTTGTTGCAGATGGAGCGAGTGTTCCATAGTGATCCAGGTAGAGGGATTGAGGGAGCTGGGGCTGGACGAATAGGTATAAGGTTATTAAGGTTGCGGATGTTAAAGTTGGAGTGTGGGAATCGGTTAAAAGTAACTGTGGAGATGTGATGAGGGGTCCAGGATTTGGAGATATGTCACCAGCAAGTAGAAGAAAAAGGGAGAGGGTCAGATGGTGGGGGTAGGAGAGGTTACGTGCATGTTTGGAGACAAAGGATTGTATGTTGTATGTGAAGAAATAGTTCTGTGGAGGAGGTGAGGTGGCTGGGCAGGATAGAGGGAGAGAGTATTACTTCATTACTGGGTGGATGGATAAATGGAGTTAGTATGAAATGAAGTAGTATAGGGGTGAGGGTAAAAATAAGAGGAAACATAGTTGCCATTAACTATGTACTGCAGCACGTAACTATGTACTGCAGCACGTAGTGATGAGGTGCAGCAGGGGTGAGAAGCAGCCAGGGGAGCAGATGCTGCCAGGGATCAGATGCAGCGAAGAGATGTGTGGTGGCGATGAAGTCGTGTCAAGTCAGGACCAAGTCTATAACACATAGGGATGAGGTATGGCACGGGATGAGATGCAGACAGGGATCTGATGTAGCCAGGGATTAGATGCAGTGGAAGGATGTGTGATGGTGATGAAGTCGTACAAAGTCAGGACTGCATGCGCAAGTGCAGCCAAGGTTCAGATGCAGCCGGGGATCAGATGCAGAAAGGGAACAGATGCAGCCAGGAGTCAGATGCGGCCAGGGGTCAGGTGCAGTCAGGGATCAGATGCAGCCAAGGGTCAGGTGCAGCTAGGGATCAGATGCAGCCGGGGATCTGATGCAGCCAGGGATCAGATGCAGCCGGGGGTCATATGCAGCCAGGGATCAGGTGCAGCTTGAGATCAGATGCAGCCAGGGGGTCAGGTGCAGCTAGGGATCAGATGCAGCCAGGAGTCTGGGATAACCAGGGATCAGATGCATCCGGGGATCAGATGCAGCTGCGGGTCAGCAGCAGCAAGAGATGAGCGGTGTTGATGAATCAATGCTAGGGTGTAGGCCGTTGGCGTTGTGCTGCTGGTGCAGGTATTCGGCAGAGGCTGGTGCTGGTGTGTGGCAAGCCCGCCGGTTGGAACTGTAAGGTGCTTCCTTGGGCCTGTGTCTTTGGTGCAGGACAGGGATGTAGGAAATAGGAGGGGTCGTGGCCAGAGCTGAGAAGCTCCGGGATGCAGAGGTAGCAGTATAGGTGGACAGGTCGGGATGGTGGTACAGCCGGGGCGGGCCATTGCTGAAGATGAACGGAACTGCCAAGCCAGGCCGGGGAGCAGACTGGGAGCGAAGGCCCTGCAGCGAGAAGTAAGGGACCCGCTTGCGCCATCATAGTTGCGACTGGGAGTGTGTACGAGTGTGTATGAGGTGTACAGAGCGGAGCCGAGTGTGTATGAGGTGTACAGAGCAGAGCCGAGTGTGTACGAGGTGTACGGAGCAGAGCCGAGTGTGTACGAGGTGTACGGAGCAGAGCCGAGTGTGTACGAGGTGTACAGAGCAGAGCCGAGTGTGTACGAGGTGTACAGAGCAGAGCCGAGTGTGTACGGAGCGGTGCAGAGCCGAGTGTGTACGAGGTGTACGGAGCAGAGCTGAGTGTGTACGATGTGTACGGAGCAGAGCCGAGTGTGTACGAGGTGTACGGAGCAGAGCCGAGTGTGTACGAGGTGTACGGAGCAGAGCCGAGTGTGTACGAGGTGTACGGAGCGGAGCCGAGTGTGTACGAGGTGTACGGAGCGGAGCCGTGTGTGTACGAGGTGTACGGAGCAGAGCCGAGTGTGTACGAGGTGTACGGAGCAGAGCCGAGTGTGTACGAGGTGTACGGAGCAGAGCCGAGTGTGTACGAGGTGTACGGAGCAGAGTCGAGTGTGTACGAGGTGTACAGAGCGGAGCCGAGTGTGTACGAGGTGTACGGAGCGGAGCCGAGTGTGTACGAGGTGTACGGAGCAGAGCCGAGTGTGTACGAGGTGTACAGAGCAGAGCCGAGTGTGTACGAGGTGTACAGAGCAGAGCCGAGTGTGTACGAGGTGTACAGAGCAGAGCCGAGTGTGTACGGAGCGGTGCAGAGCCGAGTGTGTACGAGGTGTACAGAGCAGAGCCGAGTGTGTACGAGGTGTACAGAGCAGAGCCGAGTGTGTATGGAGTGGTGCAGAGCCGAGTGTGTACGAGGTGTACGGAGCAGAGCCGAGTGTGTACGAGGTGTATGGAGCGGAGCCGAGTGTGTACGAGGTGTATGGAGCAGAGCCGAGTGTGTACGAGGTGTACGGAGCAGAGCCGAGTGTGTACGAGGTGTACGGAGCGGAGCCGAGTGTGTACGAGGTGTATGGAGCAGAGCCGTGTGTTTACAGCATGACAGCAGAAGGAAAATTAATCAAATTACATTATTTCCAAAAAAGTATTAAAATATATCCTGTATTACTTACTGTATTTAATTCAAAGTCCAGATCCACAGGTTTACAAACAGAATTCCTAATTGGAATATATGTGAGTATATAGAGAACAGACAAAATATATGAATTTACATTGTACTAGAATCACTGCTTTTGTTTTCCCTTTGAAAAGATTGTTTATAATAAGCGCAGAGTCAGTGGAATTTAGAATGTTTGTGTGAAGGTTACGCTCACAGTAACAGGGAAGGGGGAGGGCAGACGTGGGATTGGCAGTGGTAACTACTGCTTGTTAGAAGTTGTTTTGAGTCAGACTTCTGAAACTGGATGGAGTTTAAGAATATAATGTTGATTGTAATGTTTGCATTGTGATTGGGTGACCACCGGCAAAATGTCTAATAATATTATGCCCTAATGTCTTTGTTTGAGGAGAGATGCAGAATGGGGAAGACTTGGTCATTGCGTCTCTGTTCAATTAAAGCACATTATAGATTTGGATTAATGTTAACTGTGTCTTCTAAGGGTTTGAAATTTGCAAAAATTGTTGATGTTCTGTGAAGTTGGAATAGATAACAAGCTTCACTGACAGCAAAAGGGGGGGGGGGGTTGAACTGACAGGACAGCATTTCAGCTGGTATGACAGACACTGCTTTATGTTGGAATAGATCTTAGTGACAAAATTTTATGGGATTCATTCAAGCCTCTGAGACAGGAGTAAGTTTATGAAATCAGTGATAACTGTAATATTTGCATAATTGATAAGGGGTGTATACAGTTTGAAGTCTGCAAAACTTTTTGTTCTCCTCGTGGAATTCCAGCTATAACATGGGAAATGTGTCAGGTAGAAAATGAACATGTGAATTGTTTGATGGGCCACAGTGATGTTGTGTTCTTGTATAAGGTTGATTCAGAAAAAGTGTAAAGTATAGGTGCAAAAAGGTAATAATTACAGATATGCAGAGGAAGGGGTGGATTCAGGAATAGAGGTGTCTGCTACAGATAATTCTGATATACATGACAATTGTTGTTTTTTTGGGGGGGATTGCATTGTATGTTTTTCCCGTAGAAAATTATTGTTATATAATTATTCATCATTGTATGTTTTATTTTTTTCTACTTGCTTAGTCAAGTGTTCTCCGCAATTAGAATAATCAGGAAATTGAGTTTGCATTGACTGCCCAGGAGAGAGAGGTCCAGCTTGGGATGCCAGTATACTGAAGATAGGGTTAGCCACCTTTGACTGTAACTGGGGAAACCAGGACTAGCTAGAGGACGAACTAGTAAAGGTCTGGTTTGGGATGCCAGACTACTTAAGACAGGGTTAGCAACCTTTGACAGTTACTGGGGAAACCAGTGCTGGTTACTGGTTTGGATGACAGACTAGAGGATTACTAGTTCAGAGTGGGAGCAGAGAAGCAGGGTCAGTTAATGACGCAGCACAAATGTTATGGAAAAAAAAAAAAGAAAGAAGCAGGAAATGCCTAGATGGGTAAATTGGGCTGTTTTGATATGACCGTTGGAGGCAATTCATCCGTGTGAATGACCAGTGGATTCAGAGGCACAGATACAGGTACCAGGTGCCAGGTAAACTCCTGGGTCTGGGATTCTGAATGCCACAATCCCCTTATAGATTATAGATAACTAGCTGTGAGCCCGATGCAAATGCATCGGGATTCTAGAACGTGCATTAATTTGATTATAGTAGTTATAGCTGTTAGCCTGATGCAAATGCATCGGGTATCTAAAATATGTTTATTGTTTTTTTAAAGATTTTTAAATAATAATCGCATCATCAATAGCAATAATATAAGCCATAGCATTATTATTAGCAGTAATAGCAGTATTAATAGCATTATTAGCAGTATTATGAGCATTAATAACAATATTAATAGCATTAATAGCATTATTATTAGCATTAATAGCATTATTAATACCATTATTAGCATTAATAATAGCATTAATAACATTATTAATAGCATTATTATTAGCATTAATAGCATTAATAATAGCATTATTAGCATTAATAATAGCACTAATAACATTATTAATAGCATTAATAGCATTATTATTAGCATTAATAGCATTAATAATGCCATTAATAGGATAAATATTAGCATTGATAGCATTAATAGCATAATTAATAGCATTAATAGCATTATTAATAGCATTAATAGCATTATTATTAGCATTAATAGCATTAATAGGATAAATATTAGCATTAATAGCATTAATAGCATTATTAATAGCATTATTATTGGCATTAATAGCATTAATAATAGCATTATTAGCATTAATAATAGCATTAATATACATTATTAATAGCATTAATAGCATTATTATTAGCATTAATAGCATTAATAGCATTATTATTAGCATTAATAGCATTAATAATACCATGAATAGGATAAATATTAGCATTAATAGCAATAATAGCATAATTAATAGCATTAATAGCATTATTAATAGCATTAATAGCATTAATAGGATAAATATTAGCATTAATAGCATTATTAATAGCATTAATAGCATTAATAGGATAAATATTAGCATTAATAGCATTAATAGCATAATTAATAGCATTAATAGCATTATTAATAGCATTAATAGCATTATTATTAGCATTAATAGCATTCATAATAGCATTATTAGCATTAATAATAGCATTAATAACATTATTAATAGCATTAATAGCATTATTATTAGCATTAATAGCATTATTATTAGCATTAATAGCATTAATAATACCAGTAATGGGATAAATATTAGCATTAATAGCATTAATAGCATAAATAATAGCATTAATAGCATTATTAATAGCATTAATAGCATTATTATTAGCATAAATAGCATTAATAATAGCATTATTAGCATTAATAATAGCATTAATAACATTATTAATAGCATTAATAGCATTATTATTAGCATTAATAGCATTAATAATAGCATTATTAGCATTAATAATAGCATTAATAACATTATTAATAGCATTAATAGCATTATTATGAGCATTAATAGCATTAATAGTATTATTAATAGCATGAATAGCATTATTAATAGCATTAATAGGATTAATAGCATTATTAATAGCATTATTAGCATAAATAATAGAATTAATAGCATAAAAAATAGCATTAATAGCATTAGTATTAGCATAAAGAGCATTAATAGCAATATTATTAGCATGAATAGCATTATTAATAGCATTAATAGCATTAATAGGATAAATATTAGCATTAATAGCATTAATAGCATAATTAATAGCATTAATAGCATTATTAATAGCATTAATAGCATTATTATTAGCATTAATAGCATTAATAATAGCATTATTAGCATTAATAATAGCATTAATAACATTATTAATAGCATTAATAGCACTATTATTAGCATTAATAGCATTATTATTAGCATTAATAGCATTAATAATACCATTAATAGGATAAATATTAGCATTAATAGCATTAATAGCATAAATAATAGCATTAATAGCATTATTAATAGCATTAATAGCATTATTATTAGCATAAATAGCATTAATAATAGCATTATTAGCATTAATAATAGCATTAATAACATTATTAATAGCATTAATAGCATTATTATATAGCATTATTAGCATTAATAATAGCATTAATATACATTATTATTAGCATTAATAGCATAATTATTAGCATTAATAGCATTATTATTAGCAGTAATATCATTATTATTAGCATTTTTTTTTTAATTATTATTTTTTATTTAATTATTTATTATTTTTTTTATTATTTTTTAATTATTTTTTAATTATTAAATTTATTATTTAGGCTGAGACCCAGTTCTCTTTCAGGTCCGCTGAAAGGGCTGATATTATTAGCATATATTTATTTTTTTTATTATTTTTTTTATTTAATTATTTATTATTTTTTTAGTTATTTTTTAATTATTTTTTAATTATTTTTTTTATATTATTAAATTTATTATTTAGGCTGAGCAACCCAGTTCTCTTTCAGGTCCGCTGAAAGGGCTGATATTATTAGCATATTTAATTTTTTTATTATTATTTTTATTTAATTATTTATTATTTTTTATTTATTTTTTTATTATTTTTTAATTATTTTTTAATTATTTTTTTTTATTATTAAATTTGATATTTAGGCTGAGACCCAGTTCTCTTTCAGGTCCGCTGAAAGGGCTGATATTATTAGCATATATTTAATTTTTTTATTATTTTTTTTATTTAATTATTTATTATTTTTTATTTATTTTTTTATTATTTTTTAATTATTTTTTAATTATTTTTTTTATTATTACCGTATATACTCGCGTATAAGCCGAGTTTTTCAGCACAAAAAATGTGCTGAAAAGTCCCCCCCTCGGCTTATACGCGAGTCACTAACCAACAAGCACTTATGTGCTTGCTTGAAATGGCTCCACACAGCCCTCAAAGTCTCCCCCACTGGTCCAGCTTGTGCTGCTGACACCCCCGCCCAGATCTCCACAGCTGTGGTCACCATGCTAGGACCACCGGGGGTCCTGCTTGTGCCGCTGTTCCCCCCCCGCCCGCCCAGATCTCCCCCGCTGCGGTCACCTGTCCGGATCCCTCCATGCTAGGACCACCGGGGGTCCTGCTTGTGCCGCTGTTTCCCCCCGCCCGCCCAGATCTCCCCCGCTGTGGTCACCTGCCCGGATCCCTCCATGCTAGGACCACCGGGGGTCCTGCTTGTGCCGCTGTTCCCCCCCGCCCGCCCAGATCTCCCCCGCTGTGGTCACCTGCCCGGATCCCTCCATGCTAGGACCACCGGGGGTCCTGCTTGCGTGTAACATGGCCCAATCACCGCCGCAGCCCGGATCCCTCCACCTCACCTCAATCCTCCTCTGCTGCAGCCCGTCCATGATTCTCCTGGCTCCCGTCCATGATCCTCCTGGCTCCCGTCCATGTCAGCTCCTCCTGGCTCCCGTCCATGTCAGCTCCTCCTGGCTCCCGTCCACGTCAGCTCCTCCTGGCTCCCGTCCATGCGTCCCGGTCTCTGTAGCTCCGGAGAGAGGCACAGGGGCCCCAGATCCCTCCGCCTCGATCAGTAAAGTTAAGGGCCTGTATCCCTCCGCCCTACTATTGCAATGGGGAGGGTAATGTATCCCTCCACCATGCAATAGTAATGGGCAGGACAGTGTCCCTCCCTCCTCAATAGTCACTGTCCACCTGTAAAAAAAACATAAAAAAAGTCCCCTACGGCCAGGCATTGTCCTAAAACAAGGTGTGGCCGCAGGGGACTTTAATTACAGTTTCTGGCCCCAAGGAAGGAGGTGAGGAGCCATTGTGGGCTGATAGAGCAGGGAAAAGCTGGGTTGTCAGGGAAAGAATAGTAATACTATAATAAAGCAGTCTAGTGAGGGAAAGCTGGGGTTACAGTATATACTGTTATGGGAGCGCTATATACCAGTGATCGGGGCGATCACTGGTATATAGCGCTCCCATCACAGTATATGCCCTATTACAGGTATATAGCCACGATCACTGGTATATAGCGCTCAAATCACAGTATATGCCCCATTACAGGTATCTATATACCTGTAATAGGGCATATACTGTGATGGAAGCGCTATATACCAGTGATCGTGGCTATATACCTGTAATAGGGCATATACTGTGATGGGAGCGCTATATACCAGTGATCGCCCCGATCACTGGTATATAGCGCTCAAATCACAGTATATGCCCCATTACAGGTATATAGATTTTTTAAATTTTTCAGTACCGGTAGCTGCTGCATTGTCCACCCTAGGCTTATACGCGAGTCAATAGGTTTTTCCAGTTTTGGGGGCCAAATACACGGCTTATACACGGGTCGGCTTATACACGAGTATATACGGTAAATTTGATATTTAGGCTGAGACCCAGTTCTCTTTCAGGTCCGCTGAAAGGGCTGATATTATTAGCATATATTTATTTTTTTTATTATTTTTTTTTATTTAATTATTTATTATTTTTAATTTATTTTTTTATTATTTTTTAAATATTTTTTAATTATTTTTTTTATTATTAAATTTATTATTTAGGCTGAGACCCAGTTCTCTTTCAGGTCCGCTGAAAGGGCTGATATTATTAGCATATATTTAATTTTTTTATTATTATTTTTATTTAATTATTTATTATTTTTTATTTATTTTTTAATTATTTTTTAATTATTTTTTTTATTATTAAATTTATTATTTAGGCTGAGACCCAGTTCTCTTTCAGGTCTGCTATTTGTTCCCATTGAAATACATTAGCGGTGTGTCGGCGATTTTATGGCCGCCCACCTGGTTCTATTTGTCGGCCCTAAAATCGCGGACACACCGCTAATGCATGTCTATGGGCAGTCCGCCCGATTTCGGATTGGAAGCAGACCAATCAGAATTCGAGCTCACTGCCCATATTCTGATTGGTGGCTGTCTACTTCCCTCAGCCAATCAGAAGAGCCCCTCACATCTCATTGACATAGAATGGTGGATTTGTCGTCCATTCTATGTTAATGATAAGTGAAGAGGATGTCGGAGCTGGAAGTTGGCGGAAAGAAGACAGAAGATCCCCGGGGCCGGACGAAGAGGCGGAGATGGCGGAAAGAAGAGAGAAGACCCCCGGGGCCGGAGGAAGAGGACGCCTGGCCGGACGGAGGACTTGTGGATCGGACGGACGATCAGATGACTAAGAAGGCATGTAAGTGATCGACGGGGACGTTAGGGTAGGGGACAGCGGGGGCTTCGGGTGTAGGGCTTTAGGTGTTAGCGACAGCGGCGGGGGAAAGCGGCGGGAGCTTAGGAGGCGGCGGGGCTTAGGGGGTAGGGGGTTAGGTGCGGCAGGGCATAGGGGGTAGGGGCATAGGTGCGGCGGGTCGGGGCTTAGGGTGTAGGGGTGCGGCGGAATTAGGGGGTAGGGGCTTAGGTAATGCGGCGGGTGGGGGCTTTTTGGTGCGGCGGGGCTTAGGGGGTAGGGGCTTAGGTGCGGCGAGGCTTAAGGGGTAGGGGGTTAGGTGTGGCGGGGCTTATGGGGTAGGGGCTTAGGTGTCGCGGGGCTTTTAGTTGCGGCGGGGCTTAGGGGGTAGGGGATTAGGTGCGTCTGGTCGGGGGTTAGGTGCGGCGGGGCTTAGGGTGTAGGGGCTTAGGTGCGGCGGTGCTTAGGGGGTAGGGGCTTAGGTGGGGCGGGTCGGGGCTTAGGATGCGGCGGAGCTTAGAGGGTAGGGACTTAGGAGCGGCGGAGTTAGGGGGTAGGAGCTTAGGTGCGGGGTGGGTGTGCGGACATGGGGTGGCTGTGCGGACATGGGGGGGCTGTGTGTACGACATGGGTGGGGCTGTGCGGACATGGGGGGGCTGTGTGGACATGGGAGGGGCTGTGCGGACATGGGGAGGGGCTGTGCGGACATGGGGGGGTCTGTGCGGACATGGGGGGGGTCTGTGCGGACATGGGGGGAGGGGTCTGTGCGGACATGGGGGGGGTCTGTGCGGACATGGGAGGGGCTGTGCGGACATGGGGGGGGTCTGTGCGGACATGGGGGGGGGTCTGTGCGGACATGGGGGGGGGCTGTGCGGACATGGGGGAGGGGCGAATTGTGGGTAGCGGGCGGCACTGGGGCACAGAGGCACAGGGGCACAGGCTCCGGAGCACTGTGTCAGCATGTGCTGACAGCAGCTGCTCCGGAGCGGGCACAGGGGCACAGGGGCACAGGCTCCGGAGCACTGTGTCAGCATGTGCTGACAGCAGCTGCTCCGGAGCGGGATGACAGCGGCGAGGGGTCGCAATGCCCGCTACGCGGGCAATGCCTCGCACGACGTGGTGACGTCACATAGTGACAAAGCCACGGCGTGCCGGGGTCCGACACAAACGTGCCTACGGCAATTATATAGTAGATGGTAACAATTAATCTGGATATAAATAGACCAAAATAAAGCAGCTCCACTATTACTTGTACCTATATACTTCTTTACTTGCACCCAGAAAATGAACAAGTACAATTGATTATGCACACCAGACAGACCAGCTTGTTTACAGGTAACACTGTCTCTGTTGGGGTTTTTGTTTGAGGAGAGATGCAAAGTGGGGAAGAATAAGTTATAAGATCATAGACTGAAGTCATATTCACTTGATTACTGCATCTCTACTCAATCAAGACACATCACAGCTGACAGAAAAAAAGCAATCAGTAGAGCAAAACAACCTACCACTGAAAGAGTATTAAGCACCTTCTTAAGGTACCGTCACACAGGGACATATCGCCGGCGATATTGCCGGCAACTGAGGGGCGTGGCCAGGTTGCGGCGACATCGCCGGAGAGTTGCCGCGTGTGACAGGGCGATAATCAGGGGATGAATCGCCTGAGTCACATCGCCAGGTTTCGCAACAATGTTGGGAAATCTGGCGATGTTGCTCAGGCGATCCTGCCTGATCGCCCTGTGTAACGCGGCAACCTGCAATGTTGCGGGCGATTCCGCCTATGTACAACATTGCGAGTGATCGCTTGCTGGGTTGCTGGGCAACCCAGCGAGCGATAGCCGCGGCAACTAGCCGGCGACATCGCCGGTAAGTTGCACAGTGTGACATCTCCCCGGCGATGTTGTCAGGGATGCGCGCTCCTGCGATCCCCGGCAATATCGCCGGCGATATGTCCCTGTGTGACGGTACCTTTAGGGCTGGTGGGTTACTGCAGGGGTGGATTTCCTCAGCATCAAAGAAAATGCAGCCACTATATCATGTGTTGGCAGAATGCACCAAGGGCAAACCCTATGAAATCACACCAGAAGCAAAAGAGGGGTATGACATGCTGAAGAATGACATTCTCTCTGCCCCAGCACTAGGAATTGCAAATGTATTGGTTTAATGTTATGAATTAGAGGGATATGCCAAAGGAGTATTGACACAGAAACATTTATTACCTGATACTAATGATGACTTGACAAATTAAATTGAACACAATTGTTTTGAACTAATTGACATTGAAACACAGCCATTAGCAAATGTACAAGAGACCCCAATCCACATTACAGACTGAACTAAAGGCTCTGACAGAGGCTTGTATTATGGTGGAGGGGCTTGGGGTGCATTTTTTTGTTGATAACCGTTACGCTTTTGGTATCTGCCATGATTACGGCCCTGTATGGAAAAGCAGTTAGCTTGTGAAATCTTCAGGGAAACCCATTAAGCTGTGGTTAATGTGCAAGCTCACTCAAAGGAGCGCACCAAGGAGGCCGAAGGAAATGACCATGCTGACAGGGCAGCTAAAGCTGCAGCCCTGCTCCCTCTCCCGATAGGGATGTACACTATGTGTGTCTCTGGGAGGGTGGACGCTGAACTCCTAGGGTGCCTGCAAGCACAGGCCGCTAAACGGAAGAAAGAAGAATGGAAACATGAAGATGCCTGAGAAGAGGATCCAGTAGAAACATCACTGGGTAGCACCTTGGTTCCACTATGCTGCTGCTAAGTATATACACGGTTGTGTGATCTGTGCATGCCATAAAGTGGGAATAGCGGTTGAGACAGAAGTGTGCGCTAGGGCTACTCTGCCCATTTCAGCCACTGCAGATTGACTTTGTTCAGCTTCCAAAGGTAGGCACCTATGATTATGTGTTGGTCTGCATGGACCTATTCTCTGGATGGCCAGAAGCATGGCCTACTGCTGAGGCCACTGCCCAAACTGTTGCAAAGAAATTATTATACATTGTATTCTGTAGGGGTAACGCCAATCAAAAAGACTGGGTTATGTCCATATGAGATACTATTTGGGGAACCACCAAAGACAGGATTGTATTTTTCTTAGCAGTTACAGACATTGCACTCTGATATGACAGCATATGTAGGAGCTTTAATTATTATGGTGATAATTTTAATTATTATAATAATGATTCTAGTCATCTATATGGTGCTATTAATTCCATAGAACTTTACATATATCGGTACCAACAGTTTCACAAAATGTATTGCACCAAACTCACAAATGTGTTTTCAGTTCCAATCTAGATCTATCCTCCTTGGAAGGTGCACACTCCCTAAAACCTGGTCACAGTCCGTGAGGAAAGCTTGCAACCCAGATTTGAAGGCCCATAACTATGTGGATCTATGCATCCCGCTGCAAGAAGGTTCACAGAGACTAAAGAGATAACCTTAGGGGAGTATTGTTCATTACTCTTGTTTTTCTTCTACACCCCAACATATATAGGGGCAATGTATGTGAGAGCTTCTTCATGACTCTGCAGCTGCAGGATCATCTACCTGCAACATCCACATACACCCTATAGTCCCCTCTAACCTATAGGTCTACTTTACCAAGCCACATACTGTCATATGTTGACCCTACCCACATATGTCATAATGTTGGCGTATCCTGCCATTCTTTCAATCTCACTCATCCTGACCTAATGAACTTCAAACAGCACTGTGTATTTAGTCCCCACATATCTGGCCATGTTGTTCTTGTGAAAAAGTATGTTGTTGCCTCAACAGGTAGGGACAGAAGCCCGGAACATCACCCATCCCCTGCGGGAGGACCACCACCACCACAGAGCCAACCCGGGTCACCAGGGCAAACGCCGGCAGGATTGCCGCCACATGCAGAAGGCAGACCATCTGGCGCAGAGGGGACCCCAAGGGCTGATTCCACCCCACCCTTGGAAGGAGATCTGTCGAGTGGGGCCAATTCGGCACAGTGGTCCCCTCAGGACCCCACAAGCTGCCAAGAAGGTGTGTGTAATGTCAATATTACTCATATATACTGTGCACTATATCTGTCTTTCTTGTTTTTTCTCCTTAATTTGTATGTAGGGACCTTTGTTATGGGCTAACAAATACACATATGCTGATCTGATTACAGATAACCCCAGCCAAGCGGTGAACTGGGCAGTAGGCCCCTCACCATCCCCACCCCCCCCAAACGGTGGCTCCACAGCCCCCTGGTAAGTACAAACACTTCTACGACAACCCACCTGCTATGTGTCCTAAACATGTTGCTGATGTTGATGTTCTGTATCCTCTGTAGGTGGCCCATCCCTGCAGGACCTGGAGGCGGCACATGCCGAAGCGGCAGGCAAACTGCCGCGTTACACTACCTCATTGAGGCCTACAAACGGGCCCATCCCACCTCTGCCCCTCATGTGTGATGTTTTAAAAATAAAATTTTAGCCACGTTTCTGGCCTTTGAGATATACATGTTTGAATTTTATGGACCATGTTGGTCATGTGTTTTAAGAATAAAAATTTGTTTAAAACCATGGACTCTTGTTCAGTGTTTTTGGGAAAGAATGTATATGTTTAATATTTGTTACTCCTGTAACGGGGTTTTACCCCATAGCATTATTATGTTACAAAGATTGACACGATACAACAAGTACGTATTGGTGTCCTCAAAAGTGTATCTTTTGCCCTGAGGAAGCAGCAGGTCCTGCTGTGAAATGCGTAGGCTCAATAAACGGACATCAAACCTACCCTTCCTGCTTGGTGGTCTGCGCGGAATCTAAACCTGGGCTTTTTTCTACATAAACAGATATCTTTGGCCCAGGAAAGAGATGCATGTCCAGTATATGGTGTACCACAAATGTTGGGTGACATAATGTCAGATTTCTTGTGGTACATAAGCACTGGGGACATATGTACGGGATCCAGGGACAGGCCTTTGTGGTGACACTATATGGTGCCTGTGTGTGTTTTCCTCCATATACATGTATTTCATTACACATATTCTGTACACACACATGGACAAGGCAATGTTAGGTGATCAATACATATGGGCCACATAACTGCAAACACACAAATATCTGTGCACACACATACTTGCAAGGCTCCAATATTATCCAGACCAAGAACCCAAGAGCGATTTTATTAGCCAACGCAGTAGCACAACACACATTACATAAAAGCGCTATACTAATTCACTGTACAATTAATCGTCAGGCGAGCGTCGTGTTTTGCCTCGTTGCCCACGCCAATGCCTATAGCAATAATCCGTTGATTGCTCTGTGTGAGAAACAAGATGAAAATCTTGTAGTTGTGATACCTTTTAATGGCTAACAAGAATAAAATAAATGATGTTATAAGGCGAGCTTTCGAGACGACTCAGGTCTCTTCATCAGGCAATAATCCGTGACACATCACACGAGAGTTGACAAAAGCACCTAGCCGATACGCACATGCATGATTACATGTAACGATGTGGCGCGGCGAACAAGGACACATTAAATAATGATTGGTGTTTGTTTGGAACCAATCACACTTCTTCGAGGCGTCACACAACATTATGTTAACGCCTATCTCCGAGATGCGGCTCAAAATTACGCCCACATCGCTAATGTGGTGGCTTTGTGTGAGAGGAAGCGGCCACCAGTGACTTGATCGCCCGTGGGCCTTGGGCGACGCTCAGACAATTTCCGGTCGGGTCGTCACCCGAGCGTCGCCTGAGTTGTCGCCCCGTGTAAATGGGCGTCGGCGACCTTAGGCGACACGCAAATACGTGCGCGCGCATGTGCGTCGCCTGTGGAATCGCCGGCGATATCTCCAGGTGTGACGGTACCCTTACGAGCAGGGTCATCTTTATTTTAGGTTTAATTATTGTATTTCTTTTAATACTGTTGCTTAACACTGTTTGTATATGAACTATTCTTGTATAGAGTCAATCTGCGTTCACAGTTGAGTTACTGTGGCAACCATGACCTCAGATTAACTGTATGTCATCGCTCACAGCTGGGAATCAGTGGGAGCGAGCTGCTGAGGTGTGCGAACGCTGTAATGGTCTCTGCTCACTTCATGTAGCCGTCCTTAGACATCACTGTGGATTACTTTTGGAGGGTATGTGTTTGGGATGAATAAACTGGTGACAGCGGGTTGTCTGTGTTTTATTTACAATAAAGGTATTTTCTCCTAGAGTTCTTTCTAATAATGGATTTTTCTCTGCGTCTGTGGTTTTTAACTATTTACTCACTGGATTGGTAATGAGGGGGCATCACAGACACCTCAACACCTCCAATCCAGGGGTTGATAACAGATGACAATGCTCATCTGTCATTAACCTCTTCTATTAATCTGTTTGCCACCGCACCAGGGCAGTGGGATGATGTACCAGGATATGGCGCTTCTAATGAATGCGCCATATTCTGGAGTCACTGCGGTCTGCTATTCTCACCCTGTGGGGGGCAATACCTATGTTCCTCCCCAGGGTAGGGAATAGCAACCCCCAGTCGTCTGCTTTATCTTAGCTGGTATCAAAATTGGGGGGACAACGCCATGCCAATTTTTTCAATTATTTATTAATTCAGGCAAAGAGGGTGAACGGGGCTAAGTCTGACTTTAACCAATCAAGGTGGGAAAGCAGTGATGTTCATGAGCAGACCCAGGAGCAGGGTAACAGCAGCGTTGAAGTTTGGTAATAGTCTTGGAATCTAATGACGGTGCCATAACAGCACCACTTCACTTTAAAATGATTTGAGCTGTATTTGGCAGCTTTTGGGCCCTTTTGAAGGTGCTTTCTAGGCCCTTTTGTTTTGCCTCCCATTGATTTTAATGGGGTTCAGAAGTATGCTGAACTGTTTGTCAAACAATTCGACAAACGTAGGCCAATTCGACAAACGTAGGCCAATTCGGCAAACCAAACCTGAACACTAAAAAGGTTAGCTCATCTCTAGTCAGAACCACGAGCAGTTCTGTGCACATACCTATAATCTCTGCCTATCAGCTACATCATGTACTAGTTATACATAAACAGATCTTTACAGAAAGTACCGTAATTCAAAAGTCCATTTATGAGATGCTAATTAGGACTTTGACTAGTCGAGTGGGTGTTAATTCCCCGACTAGTCGGCCCATTTAGCATGCTATTCCGTCCCTGTGGGTGTGATAACATGCTTTACAAAAGAAAGCGTCAGCGGTGTCACTATACAAAGCTGCAAAACTTTGTACATCCCAGCCTAGAGTGTCGCTTAGGACAGGTGTACGTGTCCTGTATTCAGAAGGGCTCACTGCGCATGATCGGTAGTCGGCCATACTTGCATTCATGCACACTATGCCTCTTTTTTTTTTTAATAATTCTTTATTTAGAATATTACAAACTTAACTCCAACAAGATACAAACAACTGTACAATCGTATATTGATCACATATTCCAAACGGACACCTAATGTGAACTTGTTCATGGAGGAATACACTGAAACCACCTGCTGAAACCTTAGATGATCCTGCACAGAGCGTTGGCGAGCCAGTAACATCCTGGAAAGCCCGAGTGGTTTTTTCTTTACACAGGAAAGGAAGATACAAAACAAAAGAAAAATGAGCAGCGATGGTATACAAACAAACCATCAACAACAATTAAAGAACAAATTAATCATAAGGGGAAAAGGAGAAAATCAACTAAAAAAAGAAAAATATAAAGATTAGATAGATAAAGGGTACTGGAAGAAGAGTAGCAGAGGTTGCGAGCACATCGTGAACTTGGGGAGGAAAATAAAGAAGATGAGGGGGCTAGGGAGGAGGGGCGGAAAGCCATGAAGGGGATACACCTCCCCAGGCCAGTCAACGCCCACTGCCAGTGCGCTATTAAACATAGTCCAGTAGTGGATCTCTACCCAACAGTGCACTGTAAAGGTGCCATCACACCTTGCGACGGCGCTGTAGATGTCGGTGGCGACTGACGTTTTTGGCGCCTCGCCAGCGTCGTCGTCCCCCATTTACATGGGGCAACATCTCCAGCGCCGCTAGGGTTTCTCAAAACCCCAGCAGCGATGCTGGACAATGGGAGCCTATGGCCTATCCTGTCAGCTCGCCGGCGGACGGTTACATGGGGCTCTGAAACCAGGCGACCTCCCGGCGGCGCCGACATCGCCCCATTACATGAGGCGACATAGGGGCGATGTCGCCGCTGATAGGCCACGTCCCTATGTCATCTATGTAATCGGCGGCGATGTCGCTTAGTGTGACGGGGCCCTAAGACTCAGATTGTTGAAAGTCCATCCAAGCCAACCATATGGACCCAAAGTCAGTTTGAGATTCCCGCATGGAAGATGTCAACTCCTCTATATACATAAATTCGTTAACCCCTCTGAGAAATTGCGGAATAGAAGGTGTCGTGTCCTTCCCCCAGAGCGCCGGTATGCAGGCTTTGGCTGCAATAATGAGGAATTTAAGGAGGGAATCTTTATATGTAATCATGGGGACCTCACAATGGTGCCGGAGAATCAGAGCAGGTGTGAGAGGTATTTGGATAGAAGAAACCTGCCATATGATGTTCTCCACCTCTAGCCAGAAGGGCTGTATAGCCTCACAGTCCCAGAAGATATGCGAAAGGGTACCCCTCCCCCTACCACACCTCCAACAATCCGTGCTGTGTGCCGGGTACATTACATTGAGTTTGACCGGTGTTCTGAACCATCGTGACAGTAGCTTGTAATTGGCCTCCTGATACTTAGAACTGATGGAGGTGGTGTGAGCGAGCTGGAACATCCGTGTAATTTGTTCATCTGAAAAAGTGATATTCAGCTCCCGTTCCCAATGCGAGATGAAGACTGGTGGTCCCTAGTCGTGTAGAGAGCCCAGCAAAGCGTAGAGGAGGGACAAAGCATGTCTGAGTGGACCATGGCTCAGAGACAGTGCTTAAAATTGTGTCCTAGGGTGTTTATAACAAGACCGAGGAGGTAATGATTGCAGGTAGTGTTGTAGCTGGAAACATCTCCACCACCCCAACGCAGATGGTTCTTCCCAGGATGACATTTCAACCAAAGACGGCCAGTCCTCGCCACCACCCATTGCCTCGCCCTTTCTCTTCTGGCCTCTATCCATAAAGCAAAGGTTTTGTCAGAACTGGCCGCTGAGAAATCGGGATGGCTTATAATGGGTGTGAGCGGTGAGCAAGGAGGGAGAATGAAAGACCTCAAAGGCAAAGAGTTGCAAACCCGTATTGTGGTCTCAATGATTGGGTGTTTCCGAAGGAGAGAGGGGGCCGACGCCATCACCCAGGGTAATCTATCCAGTGGAATTGGGCTAAAGCTTTGTTCTATTTGCACCCAGGTTTTATGCATGCCGTTCCTGCACCAGTCAAGTATTCTGGACATATGGGCCGCTGTATGATAACGTTTAATGTCCGGGAGACCTATTCCCCCCTTTAGTTTTGGCCTGGTAACAATAGCTTTACTCACCCTGGCGGATCTGCCATCCCAGATAAATCTACGCTGAATAGAGATAATCTGGCGGAAGAATTCTTGGGGAATTTTAATCGGAAGCGTTTGTAGCAAATACAGGATTCTAGGAAGGATGTTCATCTTCAAAATCTGGCCACTATGCCTCTTTAAAGCTGGCACACATACGCCGGAGTAGCACGCATGCCGGAAGTGCGGCCAACTCTGGATCATCCGCAGTGAGCTCTCTGAATCCTGAACGCATACATCTGGCATTAGAGACACTGAACACAGGCTCAGCTTGGTATAGCAACACTGATGACACCGCCTTTTGCTAAGCATATTAGGTTTTCTAGGTTTAGGTTAGGTTTCTAGGTGTTCAGGTTTAGCCTGTTATGGTGTTTGTCAGCCCGTTATGGGGTTTGATGTTGCGTTAAGGGGTTTGTGTCACCTGTAATATGTGTTAATATCTGATTTTTGTTTAATTAAAATACGTCCTCACGTGGTGAGGAAGATAGAGAATCTATCGAAACATGTTGTGGAGTAGGAGGGGAGTCTGAATAAAGGTCTGTTGAAAAACCACCCCAGTGCCTGCTGCCTTTGTGCCTGAGCGCCTCCAATTAGACCGCTTACAGTTTGTTTACCTTCTAACTCAGCAAGAGGGCACAGGTCCGGGCATGTCAGGACATGGGTTCTCATTTGCCTCTCTCGCTTTTAAAATAATATTTCTGTTGGTATTCACCCCTTAATTTTCACCTTCAGGTATTTATTAATTTGCTCCTTTTTTATTTTTATTATTGCTATATTCCTCACCCCTTCTGGGTTGTGCGTCTGGTGCTCACCTTTCTAGAATCAGCTCAAGGTGTCTCATTACTGGGCAGATCTGGGAGATTGGAATGGTGGAGAGCAGTTTGAGCGGGAAGATGAGTGCCTATAAAGCTCATCTCACGGTGCAGTCAGCTGTTCATCATGTGAAGAAGCAGCCAAAGCATCCCTGATACCCTTCTAATACGTTAAAAAAAAAAATAAGTTTTTATATTTGGAAAGCATAGACCCTACATTTTTAGACAACAGGCTGAACAGATATTACCGTAATTCAAGATTTTCAAAATGACACTGATAAACAGTTTTATCAGGGTTTTTTTTTTATAGATATATATATATTTTTAACTATGGTCCCATTGAGTGCCCACCTTGTATTTTGGCACATATGTGGATAGGTGAATAGGAGACACGTGAGAGACACGTGTTTGATTCTGTATGGGTAAAATATTAACAAAGATGCTCATGTGACGTATCTGGCGATAGTCTGTACTGCTCTGAGTTGAACGGTGTTTATCCCATTTCTCTATCTTATTTCTTGCCTGAGTTATTAGGAGAATTGTAAAGGCAGCAACACAGAAATTCACATTTTTTCACAACTGTGAATATTAATTAAAAAAAATTATTTTTTTTTCATCACATTTTGCATCCTCTAACACAGTATCACCAAAGAACAAGTTCTCAAGAGAATTAAAACTATATTGGTAATATTCATTGGTTCACTTGACATGGAATGACCCCCTTTGACTTCTAACCATGTGATGTTATTTCTCCGGTAAAGATACAGGCTGGGTGAGACAATGTTGCCTAGGAATCTCAGTTTCCTCGCAACAAAATTAATGCAACTAACAAGAATTTTACCTAATGTGACATCCTGATACAATTAAATCCACAATTTGGGGATAATCAGTGCAATATGGTGTGGAGAATCTTCATTTACTGTTATTGTATCCATTATGTCTTATAGAATCGTGCTCACTTTATAGGGAGATTCTTGTTTTGTTTGAAGCAATACATTGTGATCTATTAAGTGATGTAACGGAATAAACCCATCTACTAAGACCCTTATGGAATATGATACATTCAGTAGTAAAACTCTCATCCGAGGAGCAGAAGTGCTTGGCTCTGATGAATCCTCCGAGGTAGGTTATTATTAGTATTGGGTGGATGGCAGCTAGTTGCATAGAGCTCTTCTACATAAGTACATTTACATACATACACAGCTCTGCTACATATATACATTTATATACACACTGTCTACACGTTATCCCATTTTGCAGTTCCTTATAGGTCATGTGATTTGGTTACATGACCCTAAAAGATCCTGGAGCTAAGGTCCTTCAGCTGCTCACTCAGGACGTGCAGCCTCTGTGTAGGCCCCGCTAGCTTCCTCTCCTCCTCTGTATCGACCACATAGATCAGTATGGGGCAGGAGTGATCGGGAAGGACATTGTCTCAATGTTCTCTTCTGTCTCAGAAAGCTGCACCCAGACTATAAGAGGCACTCACTCATTAACAAGAGTGTTTTCTTATTAAAAGTGCATCTTTAATAGAAAAGGTGAGTCTACATGCCAATGACATGCTATTATATGTGGGCGATATAGTCATCTTTTGGCTCAATAATGACAGATATAAAGGAGTTTGGTTAGAGATCAGGCCTAAAAATCAATTGGGATAAATCATTTCTACTCCCACTGGCTCCTCTCTCACATATGGAATCAATTGCACTAGCTCGGATACAAGTGGAACAGTTTAAATATCTCAGTGTGGTGATCAGTTCAAATATTAAAGACTATATAATGTTAAACAAACATAGATAGATATAGATCTAAAATCAATGCGTGGTGTAAATTACCTCCATTATTAATAGATAGAGGGAATCTCATTAAATTGATTTTGATGCCACAATTGCCATATTTACTCCACAATTCCCCATGTTGGATCCCTCCTCCCATATTTTGAAAGGTGCCGTCATAGTTCAGAGAACTGACATGGTGCTAGCGTTATGAAAAATTCAAACCTGGGGTCACTTCAGAGGGACAAAACTTACAATGGGCTGGCAATTCCAAATCCATGGATATGTTTTATAGTTTTGCAGATGTAGCATTTTCATGGATGGGAAAAAAAAAGAAAGCATGGGCAAAACTGGTAGTCCCGTACCACAAGACAAAAAATGGGTGTCGTCCATATATGTGCTGGAGTTGTGCATTAAAGAGAACCTGTCACCCTCCCTGTTGCATGGCAATCTAAATGCAGGACTGAATGCAGCATGTCTGCTTCATTCAGAGAAGGGGTCCCCCATGTGTCTGTGTGCTGTGTATCCTGAGATATAACCTTAGGAAAACTCACTGTTAGAAGCCATGAGGGCAGTCCCTGTGGCTGAAGCTAGCTCTATTCACGGGGGCCATTCCCTCCCCCTCTGCCTCTCTGTGTCACCTCCTGCTGTGCTGTTTATGCTTTGTTCAGACAGCAGGGCAGGAATCTGGCACTGACGTCAGGACAAATTATTTACATGCTGTGTGCAGCAGGATGAGTGCTGGAGAGGAGGAGGGCAGAGCTAGGAAAGCAGGAGGCAGCACAGAGAGGCAGAGGGGGAGAGAATGGCCCCTGTGAATAGAGCTAACTCCAGCCACAGGGACTGCCCTCATGGCTTCTTACAGTGAGTTTTCCTAAGGCTATATCTCGGGGTACACAGCACACAGACACATGGGGGACCCCTTCCCTTAATGCAGCAGACAAGCTGCATTCAGTGCTGCATTTAGATTGCCATGAAGCGGGGGGGGGAAAGGGGGGTGACAGGTTCTCTTTAAGTGCACAGACAGAGAGAAACCAACATAATCAATGATGTATAAGGTGTGGGACAGGGGGAAGAAACCGTTGGGAATGAATGAATACTCTAATTCTACCCGACTATGGCTTAATGAGCGACTGGTGGAGACTGACAAATTGATTGGTTTTAGAAGTTTTGGAGTCAAGGGGAGTTCAGACTTTAGATCAGTTAATATGAAATGGAACACTGAAAAGCTTTAACAAGCCAAAACAATAGCTTAGATTGCCTCATGGTTCCTTCTTTCAATACCTACAACTTAGGCATGCATCAGACTCAGTTTAGTGGTGTAGTACCAGATATGCAGAAAAATTACTTACTAGACTCGTTAACAGTGGAAAAACATACAACCGGTTTAATTTCCAGAATCTGGAATACCATCTGGAGTACTCCGGAGAGATAGTATATGACAATTTATGACTTCATGAACACTAGTGATATAGCATTCCAGGCTAAATGATATAGGTATTGTTATTACGCATGCAAACTAATCATATGAACTGAATGATGGATATTCTAATGTATAAAGGCGTATGAATACAGACTTCTCTGGAATATTATTGGGGGAAGGAGGGAGTTGTATCACTTTGTTTGAATTTAAAAAATCAAATCCTTGGAGATGCCAACTTTATTGAATTTTATGTATAACAATAATATATAATGATACCATGTGACATTGAAAACCTTTGTTCCACGGATCTCTTTTTGTAAAAATGTTATAGTGTAATTTTCTTATTAAAAATTATATGATTTAAAAAAAAAAAAAAAAAGTGTCTTAAAGTCGCAAAAAAACCTGTAAATTCTAAAATAATTTCCCATTCGCTTTCATTTACATAACCAAGTTTTTTGTTCAATTTGTCAACAAAAGTTCTCCCAGTGTTTTATTTTTAATGGTAATCAAATATTGAATTTCCAGTAATTCTCTTTTTACGTTTTAATTATTATGATGACTTACCCCTGTGTGAGTTCTTTGGTGTCTAAGAAAATATGATTTATCTGCAAAACATTTGCCACAATCTGAACATGAAAATGGCTTCTCCCCTGTGTGAGTTCTCTGGTGAATAACAAGATATGATTTATGTACAAAACATTTCCCACATTCTGAACATGGAAAACGCTTCTCCCCTGTGTGACTTCTCTTGTGTGTAACAAGATATGATTTCTGTACAAAACATTTGCCACATTCTGAACATGAAAAAGGTTTCTCCCCTGTGTGACGTCTCTTGTGCGTGACAAGATATGATTTCTGTACAAAACATTTGCCACATTCTGAACATGAAAAAGGCTTCTCCCCTGTGTGACCTCTCTTGTGTGTAACAAGATGGGATTGATATGAAAAACATTTCCCACATTCTGGACATGGAAAAGGCTTCTCCCCGGTGTGACTCCTCTGGTGAACAAGAAGCTCTGATTTATATACACAACATTTCCCACATTCTGAACATGAAAAAGGCTTCTCCCATGTGTGAGTCTTCTGGTGCTTAACAAGAGATGATTTCTGTATAAAACATTTGCCACATTCTGAACATGAAAAAGGCTTCTCCCCTGTGTGACTTCTCTGGTGAGCAACAAGATGTGATTTCTTTACATAACATTTCCCACATTCTGAACATAAATATGGCTTCTCCCTGTGTGACTGCTCTCGTGACTAACGAGATCTGATTTTGATTAAAATATCTCCCACACTTGGAACAAGACAATATCTTTTTCTCTGTGTGAATTTTTTGATGTTTACCAAAAGATGTTTCAAGGGTTTGTTTAGTACTGCCTCTTTTGTAACTTTTATTTTTCTTAGTAGTCTGTAATGATTCAGAAGAGAGACCTGTTTCGTAAGATCAGATGATAGATCTTTGCTGTGAAGGGATGATGGGATATCTGAAGTAACGTCATTCATGTCAATTGTATCCTGTGTGATTTCAAGTTCATCTGATTTATAAACTGAAGATGTCAGTTGTCCCTCTGATCTCTCGGTACAGTCATCTGCCAAGAATAAGACCAATTATTATTTTGGAATTGAAATATACCTGAAATTTATATTTTTGAATAAATAAAAAAAAAATCTATGAAAGTCAGACATTCCTTTTCAACCCTGCTGCCACAGAATTAAAAAATAAAATTAAACTCATGAAATAGGTCTGGACAGAAATGATGGTCCCTTAACTTAATATTTTGTTGCACAACCATTTGAGGCAATTACTGCAATCAAACGATTCCTGTAACTGTCAATGAGACGTCTGCACCTCTCGACAGGTATTTTGGCCTACTTCTCAATGGAAAACTGCTCCAATAATCTAGTGTTTGAAGGTTGCCTTTTCCAAACGGCACGTTTCAGCTCTTTCCAAAGATGCTCAAGGATTTAGGTCAGGGTTCGTAGAAGGCCACTTCAGAATAGTCCAATGTTTCCCTATTAGCCATTCTTGGGTGTTTTAGCTGTGTGTTTTGGGTCAATATCTGTTGCAAGACCCATGACCTGCGACTGAGACCAAGCTTTCTGACACTGGGCAGCACATTTCTTACTAAAATCCCTTGATAGTCTTGAGATTTTATTGTACCTGCACAGATTCAAGGCACCTTGTGCCAGATGCACCAAGCAGCCCCAGAACATAACAGAGCCTCCTTCTTTCCTTGATATGCTTCATTTTTCCGTCTTGAACATAGAGCTGATGTGCCTTGCCAAAAAGTTTCATGTTTGTCTCATCTGTCCATAGGACATTCTCCCAGAATCTTTGTGGCTTGTCAACATATAGTTTGGCAAAATTCGAGTCTGGCTTTTTTATGATTTTTTTCCAACAATGGTGTCCACCTTGATCGTTCCCATGAAGTCCACCTTAGCTCAAACAACGACGATGGCGTGATCTGACACTGATGTTCCTTGAGCTTGACGTTCACCTTTAATCTCTTTAAAAGTTTTCCTGGGCTTTTTTGTTGCCATTCGCATTATCCGTCTTTTTGATTTGTCATCAATTTTCCTCTGTGGCCAGGGAGGTTGACTACAGTTCCATGGATCTTAAATTTCTGAATAATATGTGCAACTGTCGACACAAGAACATCAAGCTGCTTGGAGATGGTCTCATAACCTTTACCTTTCTTGTCTATAATTTTTTTCTTCTTCGCTTCCTCTGGTCCATATTGAGTGTGGTACACACCATGTCATCAAACAGCACAGTGAGTATATGTAGCCCATATAAACAGGCCCACTGACTGATTACAAAATTGTAGACACCTGTGATGCTAATTAGTGGACACACTTGGGTATAACGTCTCTTTTGTCACATTATTTTCAGGGCTATGAACGCTATATTAATAAATAATAATAAATAAAGGGGTACCATTGTTACTGTCCAGGCCTATTTCATGAGTTTAATTTTTTTTTTTTTAATTCTGTGGTTGCAGGGTTGAAAAGGAATGTCTGACTTTCATTTTCATAGATCTTTTATTTAATATTACTATTGTCAGAATCAAGTTTTTTCTGTGACCATTGTGGGTTTTTCTTTCATTAAGTGAAAGGTACCAACAATTTTGACCACGTGTGTATGTGATGTGATCAATCCTTATTAGCACCAGTACTGTGCACCAGTCCTTATTATCACCAGTACCAGTGGCTTGTACTGCCATTAGTCATACTAAGTGTTAGAGGTCTACCTATTAGTATTTATCAAATGTCACTAATCATGTATTATTCTTTCTTTCACTATACGAAACACTGAGCCAAATGATCGCTCATATGATCGAAATGGACCTACTGTATCCTTCCACTAATGGCTCTCCTTCACTGCCTCCAGCCCGCTATTACAGCGCACCAGTTTTTTTAGTCCACCAGCACTGCATATGCGCCGGCTGCGTTTCACCACTCTGACTTCCTCGTTCCATTGACAGGAAGCAGGAAGTCACCGCGCATCTGGCGACAATATAAGACCGGCGACAATGCATGTGCTTAACACGGCTCACTGCCCTCCACGGCTGATTGTAAGTATTTCCAGAGTTAGAACGCAAGTGGATTATGGATATAATGATTTCTATATCATACTAAGGCTGCGTTCACATGCTGAACTATTGCTGCGCTATTGATCCGCTAATTGCAGATCCGCTATTGCTGTGGAATGTAGTGAAACGCATTGACGTTCGCTGTCCCAGCCAAGTCAATGCATTTCACTATTTTCCATTCACATGCTGTGCTTTTTACAAACTCGCTTTTGGGCTGTAAAGCGGGTCCGTAAAAAGAATGAACACGTTAATTCTTAGGCACTTTTTAGCTGCACTATTTACTCACCTCGCCGTGCTCCCTCAGGGATCTTGCGATGCTGTACAAACCTTTGGAGGACCCGGGACTGTACCATGTGACCAAACGACGTCACTCGGTCACATGGCAGGCTGCAGGGTCCTAGAGGCCGTGCTTGCTGCAGCTTCCAGGATGAGATCAGCGGCGGTCACCAGGGGAGCACGGCGAGGTGATAATAGCGAAGCGGTATTCACACACAGAACTCTGTGTTCTGTGAGGATCCGTTCTTGGTGCAGAGTTTGCACCAAAAACGGATTCTCAGAAAATGCAGCAATACGCTGTGTGTGAACGCAGCCTAACAGGCAACCTCTCTGCTTCATAGATCTTGGAATCACATATTGCCTTAAATGTATGCCCCCTTCACACTTGTAACTATATAGGACCTTACCACAGTCCTCATTGAATAAGGACAAGTCACATTAACTGGAGCACCAGTAGCGCACCATAATAGAAGGTAGTTATAATGACTTTCTAATAATGAGAGAGTGCTTACATTCTATCCAACAAGTCATAACCATTGCTTAATTATCTCTCAATCAGTCTTTCTATCAAGCTGTCCTGGTCTCTACATATCTCCTGTACAGAGGTTTGCTGTAACTTGAGGTACTCCCTAATATAGATGTCACTAATACTCACTTTACGTTCCCCTCTATATGAAGTTTTCTTTTCCTTCCGTTTCTTGTCTCTTTTATTCATTCCTCTGTTCCTCCTTTCTCTAATCCCTTTTCTTAAGCGAACTCAGCTATGTATACCATATTACAGGTATAACCTGACATTACTGTTCCTGAAAACTCTTTATTACCGACACCAACTAATCACGATGGGTCACACCCTTTGAGCACCAGCCCACTCTTATATTATCCTACATACCTATCCTCCCCCACCCTGTACTGTGAGCCCTCGTGGACAGGGCCCTCTCCGTCGTGTATCAGCAAGCCTTCACTGTTCATATGTACTGTACCTGTCCTTGTTACCCCCACTTCTTATGTAAAGCGCATGGAACCAATGGCGCTATATAAATAATAATAATAAAAATAATAAAAGTATACATTGACTGCTCAGGCAGATCATTTTTGTTTAGTTTGCTTTATGTTTTGTATATAAGGGACATTAGTCCGAAGTGAAGTAACTGTTCTTGTGTTGTCATGCCTTTCTTAGAAATACGTGCATTTAGTTTGCTTAAGACAGTATATTGTTTGCTTGTTCAGCGATGACTTATCCCATAGCGCCATCTGTTGACAATGCTCCCATATTACATTATGTTTACTGCATAGTCTAATTTTGGTCCCTTCAGGCCTATGTATTCCCATGAGGCCGTGCTCTAGGCTCAGCCCCTTCTCCTCCAGAAGCCATTACAGCCTCATACAAGCTGACATCCTGGTGTGCTGACCCTTCTCTCTGGATTTCAGCTCATCATGTTTCCCTTAACATAGCACAGTCAGGGAGTTTATAATATGCTACTGCCCACTAAATGTACAATGTAGCTACACTGTTGTTTGTCATCTTATCGTTTTTCTGCTATTATACATATTGTGTATTGGCCATATCGTGCAATCACATTGTGTGACCTGTAACAATGTAATGTTATGTACTTCAGATATGCTTATGTTGTATTGAGAATTTCTATTTGTTTTTTCTAGTTTTACACTTAACCTATCAATAAAAGTTGAAAAGGACCCCCAGCGTCCAAGTCAGTGCATTGATGGGAAAGAGTTTAGCTGTCTGTCAACTCGTTCTTCAGGAGTACAGAGCGAGGGTGCCAGAACATGTGTTACAACCGGTTTATATATCTGTATTTAATGCTCTGTGTTTAGAACAGGCAGTAGTGTACACCACAACTATGTCAGTACCAGATCAGACGTTTTTTGTATGATCTACGAATCATGCACTGATTGTTTTATGTTCTTTTTGTTTTCTTTCGTATATAATTGATTTACACAGTTGATGTACTGAAGAAGGCTCATAAAGAGCTGAAACGTTTATACATGACTGAACTATATCCAGACCCATGTCTCAATAAACATTATCAGCAATGAATTTCTCTTGAATTCAACTTTTTCTTGATTTGGTGTGCCAGAACTAATCTAAGGGACAATATTATTTATTTTTTCTGAGCACCCTTTTATAGTCAGTGAGCCAAGCCTATCCAATTTAATTTACAGCTAAACTAACAGCTTATTTGGGCCTTTTATCGGTGTATGAGCTCCTGAAAGAGGGGACAATGAGGGGTCAGACTCCGAACATTGATACTTGCCCAGACGGAATTCAGCGTTTCTTCTCCGAGTCCCCGGCATCTCCCGCCACCTGGATTAAAAACCAAGATGGGCATCTGCTCTCTCCATCGCTGAACTAAGTGGCGCAATAGAGGACGATGGATGGGGGAAGCGGAGCTCTTGCCTGGTACAGAGTAGCCAGGCAAAACAGCAGAGCGGAGGAATGAACACCTGAGAATCCTCCAAGCAGATGAGACACAGAGACTGCTCTGACATGAACCCTTACAACCCTGAAAGTCTCCAACTTCCCCGTGTCAGTTCTGCTCCCAGCAACGGCCATGATATGCAGGGCACACTGCTAACAGGTCCGGCATTGGATCCACAATTGCACCACTCTGCAGCTCCAGTGAAACAGACTTTGTCCCTGGACATGTCAGTGGGGACAGGAGATACAGGGGAGAGGCCTCTCTCAGGGGACATTAATATGCAGCATCTGTTTCCCCCGGTCTCTTCCATTATGCCCACAATGAGCTGTTGCAGTGCTGATAATCAAAATGGGGGTGATGAGGGGAATGCATGCGGTGTTGAGCTGCCCTGTCAGAGGCACTCTCCTGGTCACAGAGGTTCAGGAGGTTGGTGTAATGGCTGAGTTTAGAGAACTAAGTGCTTGCATAAGCGCAATCCCCTCCAAGGAAGACATGGAGACCTTCATTGACAAGATGGAAAAGGCCTACAGGTCTGAGTTGTCCACAATGTGCTCAGAGGTACAGAAACTGGACAAACAAGTTACAGTTCATGAAAATAAACGCTTGTCTATTGAGGAGAAGCTACCATACCAACAAAAAGAGCTGGACACTTACTCACATCAACTCCACTACTTCATACAGTCTCTAGACAAGGCTGAGAACCGTGATCGGTCAATTAATCTCAGAGTAATGGGCCTCCACGAATCAACTGACTCCAGGGACCTCCTGTCTGTTCCTCAGCTCATTTTTAATAAAATCTTGGGAGCCTCTCTGAGATTGAACTTGATACAGGCCTGCGGACCCAGACTACTCACGGGATGTAATCTGTCGGGTTCATCATCATATGTAGAAGGAGACTATCCTGCAAACTCTTCAGGTGGGGGCACATGCTTCTTTCTAATCAACCAAGTTGCTGATCACGTCTAACCTTTCCCACTTACACTCCAGAAGAGAAAAGCCTTAAGACCTCTTCTGGGTGTGCTGCGAGCCAACAATATGCCATACAGCTGGAGCTTCCCATTCTGCCTGCAAGTGACAAGGGCCCGCAAGGTACACATCATTCATTCTCCTTTGGACATTAGCTCACCTACTGGAGCTCTGGACCCTTCTCTAGTCAGGATTGCGTACTGGCCCTCTATCCCCCTTGGGAGGTTTTGACTGGATTCTCTCAGCGCCATCCAAGGTGCACGAGTGGGTGGGACAAGAGGAACCGAGAGGAGAGATCCTCCCCTCCATGAGACTTATATGATCCTAAATTATTACTTTACTTTTACTTGAAGTCCTGATACAGTATGTCTTCACAGCTTTATTAACATAAGGTGACAACCTGGGTAATGTTGCAAATGCGATGTCAATGTGTTGCCACTATCGGGGTACATTAGAGTCTTCTGCCTAATACTAATATAAAATATAATAGAATTAAGTTTTCCTCTCCAGAGATGCCTCTGAGGAGGTCTCCGTGTAAGACTTTCTTATCTGCTAGGAGTGAGGAGGAGGCCTTTACTTCTCCACCTACTCCATTTGAGAAGTTGTTTTTGTTGGAGTTGTTGCCTGCACACATTATTTAGTTGAGCCCCCATGCTAGTACACAAAGCTCCAATGCTGGTACACATAGCCCCCCCATGCAGGCGCACACTTAAAGACAATAAATGATAATACTCTCCATTTCGCTCCCTGCAGCCTGCGCTATCCGTCTGCCTTCTTGTCCTCGGTTTCTGATCACATCAGTAGCCTGCGCAGTGATGATGTCAATGTGCTGTGAGGCTCAAATGACCGGATGCCGGCACAGACAGCTGGAATGGTGCAGGCTGCAGGGAGCGATGAAGAGAGGCGAGTATGCTCATCCATGGCTGGTATGCAATGAAACCGTGGGAGGCAGTCATTATCCACACAGGATCGCACAGGGATGTAGGTGCAGCTGCTAATCCTATGGAGCTGTTCATTAGGTTAATATAATATGCGCCGCTTCCCCCGCCGGTGATGGACAAGGGGGTGCAGTGAATAGTACATGAGCCAAATTAGTGGGCCCATGGTCATGGGCCATAGCTGCAGCCCGTGCCAGCCTCCTCAAGCCGCCGGCCATCGCCCCAAAAACTATGGTAATTGATATATAGCTGGTCAGGGCTATGTATGTTAAATTTCCTAAATTTCCTGGGTTTATGTGTTTACTAAAGGTAGATTAAACATAAACCCTACAGAGCATCTGTGCGGTATCCTCAAACAGAAGGTGGAGGAGTGCAAGGTCTCTAACATCCACCAACTGCGGGATGTCATCATGGAGGAGGGAAGAGGATTCCAGCGGCTCCTGTGAAGCTCTAGAGAAATCCATGCCTAAGGGCCACTTTACACACACCAACTTCTGTGTCCAAATCTGAACAGATCTCTGGTTGCAGTGAAATCATGGACACATTGTTCCATTTTGTGGCTGTGTACAACATGGAGCAATGTATCCATGATTTCACTGCAACAGAGATCTGTTCAGATGTTGGACACAGAAGTTGGTGTGTGTAAAGTGGCCCTAAGACAGTTAAGGCAGTGCTTGAAAATAGTGGTGGCCACACTAAATATACACACTTTGGGTACAATTAGGCCATTTCACCTACGGGTGTATCCACTTTTGTTGCCAGCAGTTTAGACATTAATGGCTGTGTGTTGCGTTATTTAGAGATAACACTATATTTATACTGTTATACACTGACTACTTTACATTGTATCAAAGTGTCCCATGAAAAGATATAATAAAATATTTACAAAAATCTGAGGGGTGTACTTACTTTTGTGATATATTGTATTTGGCATTGCTATAGTGAAAGAACCCACTTAACATTTTATGGTGTGTGTCGCCAGGAACACAATCTGGGCACTATGTGTTTGGTAATTTCATGGAAATATAAAGGTATATACCGGCTTCTGGAGCGCTGAGGTGGGAATCACCCAGGGATGACGATTAAAACAGACCTTTATAGGCCCCTTGCACTGCCACTACGCGTTTCGACAGTACTACCTGAAGACAGCTGAATTACTGTCGAAGAGCGTAGTGGCAGTGCAAGGGGCCTATAAACAGTGGCGTAACTTCAGGCCTCGGGGCCCCGATGCGAAAGCTCCAACGGGGCCCCCAATTATTGCAAATCTTTAGTAGCATTAGTCTTTTTCTATGGGCCAAAGGGACGTTTGGGCCCCCCTAGGCTGCAGGGCCCCGATGCGATCGCAACCCCTGCACCTATGGTAGTTACGCCCCTGCCTGTAAGGTCTGTTTGACCATTGGGGAGATCGACAGGAGCACCTCCGGGTAGAGATCGCTATATTACAGAGGCTGGAAGGACCTTTCGGTGCCTAGGATACCGGCGAAAACACCACAGGACCTGCGGTGATGTATATCCACTCTGAAGGTCATGTGACGCAGATCCCAGAAGTCACCTGACGACAATGACGAGAGGACTGCAGCAAAGCCCCCGGCGGGCACCACTACAACGAGAGGCATTACCTGGGGTTGTGCGAGGTCGCACAACCTGTGTAGATGAGCGGACACCTGGCCCCTACTAATTACACCCACCATTTAGTTCTTCACAGTGTGCGCTCTCTTTTTCTCTATGTTATTGCATATTTGGTCATTTAATGGCATATTTACAATGTTCACTCAGCACCATCACACCCCCCATGGTAATTTCTGGAAAGCGCCTGTGCAGTAAACAATCCCTCCTCCTATAGAGGAATTCAATGAGGGCTATCATTTACAATATGGAGTCACTTTATGGGGTTTTCTACTGCTTAGTTTTTCTGACATTGTCACATTAACACTTCAATAAATGGTGCGTCATCTCCTCTGATATCTGTGACATTCGCTTCTGTCATCAGCCACCACCTTATACAGGTGGCACTGGTAATAGAGGAGACATTGGGACCAGAAGCTGAGGGCAGCAAAGTCTCTGTCCAGCCACTAATGGTGGGTTTACACACACCAATCATTGTGTCCAATATCTGAACCAATCTCTGGTTGCAGTGAAATCATGGACAGATTGCTCCATGTTGTACACAGCCACAAAATGGAACTATATGTCCATGATTTCACTGCAACCAGAGATCTGTTCAGATATTGGACACAATGATTGGTGTGTGTAAACCCACCATTAGAATAGGGTTGTTGGTACCAGTAGTACAATATGGGTGTGTGTGCAGTCCAGCTGGAGTAATCAGCTTCCCAATTCAGCCAATTAAAAACCACCACACCCTACTAAACCTTAAAGCATATTCTTGGGAGCTGCCAGATACAGTCTTGTTCTCTGGTTCTGTCCTGTGTGCTAAGCTCTCAGCTTGTGGATTTGATTCCTGTTGTGACCCCGGCCTGTTTACTGACTACTATTGAGGCTTCTGAATTTGACTTTTCTCTGCCCTCCTGGTTCTGACCCGGCTACCTGACTATTCTTCTTGCTATTTCACACCACCAATTAGCAGTTAACTCTGTGTCCCCAGCCTACTGGTCACTGTGTAAGTCCAGACCCATGTATTGGGGTTAAAGAGCGAAGGGCAAGGCAATCCCTGAGATATAGAAAGCGGAGTAGATAGTGGACGAGTCTGTTTTTGGTAGCCACCTTATGAGCTGCCAGGTGATTACAGGATTATGATATGGCCGAACTACAACACCGATAAAGCAACTACAGCCGGTGACTGAGAAGAATGTGACTTCTCTGCATTCAGTGGTTATTACTCACCTGGGCGGTTATCTGTAAGATCATCATCACCCCTCACATATGTGTCTGTAGTATTAATATGGGGCAGATCTTCATCACCCCTCACATATGTCTCTGTAGTATTAATATGGGGCAGATCATCATCACCCCTCACATATGTCTCTGTAGTATTAATATGGGGAAGATCATCATCACCCCTCACATATGTCTCTGTAGTATTAATATGGGGCAGATCATCATCACCCCTCACATATGTCTCTGTAGTATTAATATGGGGCAGATCATCATCACCCCTCACATATGTGTCTGTAGTATTAATATGGGGCAGATCTTCATCACCCCTCACATATGTCTCTGTAGTATTAATATGGGGCAGATCATCATCACCCCTCACATATGTCTCTGTAGTATTAATATGGGGCAGATCATCATCACCCCTCACATATGTTACTGTAGTATTAATATGGGGCAGATCATCATCACCCCTCACATATGTCTCAGTAGTATTAATAAGGGGCAGATCATCATCACCCCTCACATATGTCTCTGTAGTATTAATATGGGGCAGCTCATCATCACCCCTCACATATGTCTCTGTAGTATTAATATGGGGCAGATCATCATCACCCCTCACATATGTCTCTGTAGTATTAATATGGGGCAGATCATCATCATCCCTCACATATGTCTCTGTAGTATTAATATGGGGCAGATCATCATCACCCCTCACATATGTCTCTGTAGTATTAATATGGGGCAGATCATCATCACCCCTCACATATGTCTCTGTAGTATTAATATGGGGCAGATCATCATCACCCCTCACATATGTCTCTGTAGTATTAATATGGGGCAGATCATCATCACCCCTCACATATGTCTCTGTAGTATTAATATGGGGCAGATCATCATCACCCCTCACATATGTCTCTGTAGTATTAATATGGGGCAGATTATCATCACCCCTCACATATGTCTCTGTAGTATTAATATGGGGCAGATCATCATCACCCCTCACATATGTCTCTGTAGTATTAATATGGGGCAGATCTTCACCCTGAAACAAAGATTGTAAAAGTCACAGACAGATGGAGAAGTCCCATCTATGATCAGCTGTAATCTGCCATCTCCACCGTTCTCATTACACAAGTATAAAACATAGAATACTGGAGGATAAAACAAGACTGAGCACAAGACCTTCACAGCCGTCTACACATCATAGGGAGATCTCATCACACCTTCTCTCCATCTACCTGATGATCCGGAGGAACATCGGGATCTTCTTGTTTACAGTCCTGTGGGAGAAGAGGACGGGGACATCTCTCTGGTGTTGTCCTCTTACTGGATAGACCTGGAGGAGACACATACAGGACTGAATTCATTCTTTCCATACAGATCATTATAGGCCGTGTGTATTTAGTCCTGTCTATTACCTGGTGATGTGAGGGGCGGCCGGGGAACCTCCATCATGACTATGTCCTTGTACAGATCTTTGTGTCCTTCTAAATACTCCCACTCCTCCATGGAGAAATAGACGGTGACGTCCTGACACCTTATAGGAACCTGACACATACAATGATACCATTGTCATCTTTCCCCGATCCCTTCATAGCGTTACTGTATAATGTCCCAGCAGCAGCAGCAGCAGCATTCCCAGCAGTGTCACCTCTCCAGTCAGCAGCTCAATCATCTTGTAGGTGAGTTGTAGGATCTTCTGGTCATTGATGTCCTCATGTATCAGGGGGTGAGGTGGAGGCCCCGTGATTGGGCTCAGGGCTCTTCCCTCAGACACAGGGTCCTGACAGCACAGATCACTAGAGCTCTTCACTACTGTGTAATCCTGGTTATGGAGAGACACATTAATAAATCTCCAGTCTCCAGACATTTCCAGAGTCCTCACCTCTCCAGTTCTGTCATCTGTTATTCTGTCCATAGATAAGAATGATGTCATGTGACATTGTCATCACAATCTCTCACCTCTCCAGTAACAAGGAAGAGGATCTCTAGGGTGAGGTGGAAGATCCTCTCCGCCATCTTGTCCCTGTCCAGATCCATCCTTGATGGTCAATCAGGAGAATTCTCTTCTATAGAAGATCTGAGAGGATCCGATATTGTAGAGACCTGAATGGGGAAAGAGGAAATGCTCTGTGCTTACAGGACCTGTGATGATGTCACATGAGGGGAGGAGTCAGGGGTCACATGATCAGCTCCTCAGTTGTTATGGTGCTGGATGAGGTGAAGGTTGTGTGTGGGGTCAGGAGGGATTTACAGTGTGGATGTAGCAGAGCCGAGTGTGTACGAGGTGTACGGAGCAGAGCCGAGTGTGTACGAGGTGTACGGAGCTGAGCTGAGTGTGTACGAGGTGTACGGAGCGGAGCCGACTGTGTACGAGGTGTACGGAGCGGAGCCGAGTGTGTACGAGGTGTACGGAGCTGAGCTGAGTGTGTACGAGGTGTATGGAGCAAAGCTGAGTGTGTACGAGGTGTACGGAGCGGAGCAGCATGTGATTGAGGTGTACGGAGCGGAGCCGAGTGTCTACGAAGCAGAGCCATGTGTGTACGAGGTGTACGGAGCAGAGCCAAGTGTGTACGAGGTGTAAGGAGCAGAGCCATCTGTGTATGAGGTGTACGGAGCAGAGCCATCTGTGTATGAGGTGTACATAGTGGAGCCACCTGTGTTTGAGGTGTATATAGTAGTGCTGTGTGTGTACGCCGTGTATGAAACAGAGCCGTCTGTGTACGTTGTGTGGCGCCCCACCACGTAGGTGCCAGAAAAGGGGTACTACACCCATAAAAGCGGTGTAGTCACTCCACTGCAAGTGGATTTATGGACAGTAGGCGGAACAAAAAACCCACACCCCACACACCAGAATAGACAGTGGGAGGGAACCCGGGAGGGTATATACCGTAGTAACCCCCATTGGGAACTAGTGAGGTTGGTGGACGGTGAGATAGACGGTGGGTCTGGACCAGATAAGGTGAGTCTGGGACAGGCTCACCCGGCACGAAGGAGGGTCACCCCGGCTGAGGGACCTAGGAAAGAAAAGTACAGATCCCAGACACAGGAAAGGAGAAAGAAGCTCGGGCGGGAGATCACTCAAGTAAGAAACTGGGTACCGGAGCCTGCACCTGCAGGTACCTTCACAGCCTGCAGAAAATCCATAGAACAGGGGTATCTTCAGATACAGCCCTGACTCCTAAAGCACCCATTAGAGGGGAATCAGACACCGCGGTGGTCGACTGCAGTGATCAAGAGAATGTTCACCCGACGGGAGCAAAGGGAAGTAAAGAGAGACAGTAGGAGGTCAGACTGAGTTTTTATGAAGTCAGGCTTCACACCGCTACTGGGAGGTGAGGGAACAAGAGGGACAAGAAAGGCAGATGTAATGACCGGTGGTAAGGCCGCGGGTGTGTGTGTATGATCTTTCTCAACAGAATCCCCATACTCAGGTTTAACCAGTAATAACGTTTCTTTACTGTCAAACATGTTTATATCACAGTCAACCGAACTATATGCGCACTTGTATATATTAGAGCCTCTGGATCTTCACTTCTACCGGGTGCGCAGCAAGAAAAAAAACACAACAATGAAGGTATCTTTCCCTAACTTTCCCTAAAATCACGTACCAGTCTATCACAGAAGAAGATGTCGCTCCCACGTAGCAGGCCTGGGGATCTCACGATGACGGGTCCCGATGCAGCGCTGAAGGGGGAAACTCCTCAGTTTTCTTCTTTGGTCTCCTTCCGCAGGTAACGGGATTTTTCTTTGTTAGTCTCTCCCAGTCTCAGGGCACACCGAGCAGCAGAAGGGAGCCCACAGCAGCACAGAAGTCTCTCTCAGTCTCGGGGGCACCCCGAGCAGCAGGAGGGAGATCAAGGCAGTACAAATGGCTCTCTTATGTCGATCACGGCCCCTGCACATGCACTCCGGGTGCTCGGCGGGCAAGGTTTTGCAGAGCGGCCAGAGTCACAGCACCAAAGTCCAGTGGCCCAGGATCAGTCACGGGGCTCGTCCGGGATGATTTTTCCGGCAAGGTGTAGCAAAGTAGCCCTCTTTCAACAGACATCCACACGCAGGTCTCCCCTGGCTCAGCTCTGGATCTGCACTGACTTCCCGCTCTTTCTCTTCCTGGGTAAACACTTTTGCTGAAAAGGGAATTTCCCACTTCTCTGCGTTTGTTTCAGCACTTGTCCACAAGGGGGCAGTAGCGGACTGTGCACAGTTCATTTCCATATCCATTTCTATGATACAGTCTGAATTGTTCACCTCATTACATACCCCCCACTTAAAGGTTGACAGTCCCTGTCAACAACCATCGGCTCCAAGGCAGTGATGGCTGTTGATATTACAGGGATTGATCTCCGGCGGAGTAGGGACCTCTGTTGGGGGAAACCGTCATCCCCCCGTTCACCTTCGCTCCCTTGTTCAGGGCTCACAATATCTCCAATAAACTCAGTCACGTTTTCTACCCGGGGAGAGTAGGATCGCCGGCGGTAGCGGCGCCGGTTGGGGGCAAATCTGCTTCCTTTAACGGGAACACCCCCAGGACCGGTGACGTCGGCGGCCTCTGTACCCTTCTCTCCCTTCACAACATCAAACTGTACCATCTCCCCATCACCAACGCTGCGGAGGCACTTACGAGGATTGTTACGCTTTATGGCAGTCTGATGTACAAACACGTCATCCTTTGTGTCATTCCTGTTGATGAAGCCATACCCATTGTGGACATTAAACCACTTCACCGTCCCCTGGACCCGAGTGGCCAGTACTTGCTTATCGGTCTGGCTCTGTCTCTTCCCCACCCTTTTCCCTGATCTCCCCTGCCGAGCGAGCTGCTTTGGCTGGGGCGTCTAGTTTAAAGGTGGCTGCTGTTGTGGGGCATGACTTGCTGGTTCTGGTATATCGGACCACGGGTGAAGGATGCGGACAACGGTTTGCCCTATGGCGGGGTCGCCGCATGTCCAGCACCTTCCCATAGGCCGGCTGGGTTGCTGTCTCGCTTGCCTGTCCGCCTGTTGGTCTAGCATGAGCTGTAGCTGTAGTATCTGTTTCTGCAACTTTGCTACTATCTGCTTCAATTCTTCCGTGTCACTGTTCGGAGTGCTGGCACTGCATATGGACCTGCAGGCCGTAGTATAAGTCTGGTTATAAGCTACTACCGGGAGGAGATTCTGTTGATCACACATCCTGCCGACTACGCCAGATGTAATGACCGGTGGCAAGGCCGCGGGTGTGTGTATGATCTTTCTCAACAGAATCCCCATACTCAGGTTTAACCGGTAATAACGTTTCTTTACTGTCAAACATGTTTATATCACAGTCAACCGAACTATATGCGCACTTGTATATATTAGAGCCTCTGGATCTTCACTTCTACCGGGTGCGCAGCAAGAAAAAAAACACAACAATGAAGGTATCTTTCCCTAACTTTCCCTAAAATCACGTACCCAGTCTATCACAGAAGAAGATGTCGCTCCCACGTAGCAGGCCTGGGGATCTCACGATGACGGGTCCCGGTGCAGCGCTGAAGGGGAAACTCCTCAGTTTTCTTCTTTGGTCTCCTTCCGCAGGTAACGGGATTTTTCTTTGTTAGTCTCTCCCAGTCTCAGGGCACACCGAGCAGCAGAAGGGAGCCCACAGCAGCACAGAAGTCTCTCTCAGTCTCGGGGCACCCCGAGCAGCAGGAGGGAGATCACGGCAGTACAAATGGCTCTCTTATGTCGATCACGGCCCCTGCACATGCACTCCGGGTGCTCGGCGGGCAAGGTTTTGCAGAGCGCCAGAGTCACAGCACCAAAGTCCAGTGGCCCAGGATCAGTCACGGGGCTCGTCCGGGATGATTTTTCCGGCAAGGTGTAGCAAAGTAGCCCTCTTTCAACAGACATCCACACGCAGGTCTCCCCTGGCTCAGCTCTGGATCTGCACTGACTTCCCGCTCTTTCTCTTCCTGGGTAAACACTTTTGCTGAAAAGGGAATTTCCCACTTCTCTGCGTTTGTTTCAGCACTTGTCCACAAGGGGCAGTAGCGGACTGTGCACAGTTCATTTCCATATCCATTTCTATGATACAGTCTGAATTGTTCACCTCATTACATACCCCCCACTTAAAGGTTGACAGTCCCTGTCAACAACCATCGGCTCCAAGGCAGTGATGGCTGTTGATATTACAGGGATTGATCTCCGGCGGAGTAGGGACCTCTGTTGGGGAAACCGTCATCCCCCCGTTCACCTTCGCTCCCTTGTTCAGGGCTCACAATATCTCCAATAAACTCAGTCACGTTTTCTACCCGGGAGAGTAGGATCGCCGGCGGTAGCGGCGCCGGTTGGGGGCAAATCTGCTTCCTTTAACGGGAACACCCCCAGGACCGGTGACGTCGGCGGCCTCTGTACCCTTCTCTCCCTTCACAAACATCAAACTGTACCATCTCCCCATCACCAACGCTGCGGAGGCACTTACGAGGATTGTTACGCTTTATGGCAGTCTGATGTACAAACACGTCATCCTTTGTGTCATTCCTGTTGATGAAGCCATACCCATTGTGGACATTAAACCACTTCACCGTCCCCTGGACCCGAGTGGCCAGTACTTGCTTATCGGTCTGGCTCTGTCTCTTCACACCCTTTTCCCTGATCTCCCCTGCCGAGCGAGCTGCTTTGGCTGGGGCGTCTAGTTTAAAGGTGGCTGCTGTTGTGGGGCATGACTTGCTGGTTCTGGTATATCGGACCACGGGTGAAGGATGCGGACAACGGTTTGCCCTATGGCGGGGGTCGCCGCATGTCCAGCACCTTCCCATAGGCCGGCTGGGTTGCTGTCTCGCTTGCCTGTCCGCCTGTTGGTCTAGCATGAGCTGTAGCTGTAGTATCTGTTTCTGCAACTTTGCTACTATCTGCTTCAATTCTTCCGTGTCACTGTTCGGAGTGCTGGCACTGCATATGGACCTGCAGGCCGTAGTATAAGTCTGGTTATAAGCTACTACCGGGAGGAGATTCTGTTGATCACACATCCTGCCGACTACGCCAGATGTAATGACCGGTGGCAAGGCCGCGGGTGTGTGTATGATCTTTCTCAACAGAATCCCCATACTCAGGTTTAACCGGTAATAACGTTTCTTTACTGTCAAACATGTTTATATCACAGTCAACCGAACTATATGCGCACTTGTATATATTAGAGTCTCTGGATCTTCACTTCTTCCGGGTACGCAGCAAGAAAAAAAACACAACAATGAAGATATCTTTCCCTAACTTTCCCTAAAATCATGTACCAGTCTATCACAGAAAAAGATGTCGCTCCCACGTAACAGGCCTGGGGATCTCACGATGACGGGTCCCGATGCAGCGCTGAAGGGGGAAACTCCTCAGTCTTCTTCTTTGGTCTCCTTCCGCAGGTAACGGGATTTTTCTTTGTTAGTCTCTCCCAGTCTCAGGGCACACCGAGCAGCAGAAGGGAGCCCACAGCAACACAGAAGTCTCTCTCAGTCTCGGGGGCACCCCGAGCAGCAGGAGGGAGATCACGGCAGTACAAATGGCTCCCTTATGTCGGTCACGGCCCCTGCACATGCACTCCGGGTGCTCAGCGGGCAAGGTTTTGCAGAGCGGCCAGAGTCACAGCACCAAAGTCCAGTGGCCCAGGATCAGTCACGGGGGCTCGTCCGGGATGATTTTTCCGGCAAGGTGTAGCAAAGTAGCCCTCTTTTAACAGACATCCACAAGCAGGTCTCCCCTGGCTCAGCTCTGGATCTGCACTGACTTCCCGCTCTTTCTCTTCCTGGGTAAACACTTTTGCTGAAAAGGGAATTTCCCACTTCTCTGCGTTTGTTTCAGCACTTGTCCACAAGGGGGCAGTAGCGGACTGTGCACAGTTCATTTCCATATCCATTTCTATGATACAGTCTGAATTGTTCACCTCATTACACATATACGAGGGTTCCGTCTACCTACCAAAAGGTCTACTTGCAGCCACCCGTAACCATTTGTCTGATAACATCATACTTCACTGTGAGCTGTAATGACTGTCACATCGGAGATATGTTGGACGGTCAATTGGCTTCCGGTACAGGGATGTCTCTATTTCATTGTTCTGTAGCTTAATGGTCGTGTCCAGAAAGCTGATTTCAGTGCAGGAGTAGTTGAGTGTTAAGTTGATGGTGGGATGAAATTGATTAAAAATCAGCTTTCTGGACATGACCATTAAGCTACAGAACAATGAAGTAGAGACATCCCTGTACCAGAAGCCAATTGACCGTCCAACATATCTCCGATGGGACAGTTTTCATGCAAAGCACATAAAAAACTCTATTGTGTACAGCCAGGCCATCAGATACAACCGGATATGTTCCAGCCCTATAGACATAGACAATCACCATGAGGACCTCAGAAAGACCTTTTTGAACCAGGACTACCATCCAAGAACAATCGAGAACCAGATAACAAGAGCCACCAGAATATCAAGGAATCATCTCCTACATTACAAAACTAGAGAAGAGAACAACAGAGTTCCTCTTGTAGTCACCTACAATCCAAGTCTGGAGGTGTAAGAGGAGCCGCACGGAAACTGCAACCATCACTACAAAAAGATGCCAGACTAAAATCAATATTTCCGGATCCCCCACTTCTGTGTTTTAGACAACCTCCGTATCTAAGAAACATCATTGTCAGAAGCGCCCTGTCATCTCCAACAATTACAGGAACCTTTCCCTGCAACCAGAACAGGTGCAAAACCTCCATCTATAATGACAACGGATAAGATAAAGATACCTGGGACAGATCAGGACTACAAGATCCCAGGTAACTTCAGCTGCACCACAACCAATGTGGTGTATTTAATTATATGTACCAAATGTCCAACAGGTGGCATGTACATAGGGAGACCGGGCAAAAATTCATCGCCACTCAATAAAAGAAAAGCGTATGGATCTACCTGTAGCAAAACATTTTTGCAGCTCTGACCACAGTGAAACCGATATGGGACTGCTCATCTTAAAGAGTAACTTCAAATCTCAGAGAGAGAGAAGAATTTGGGAATACAAATTGATAACAACCTTTGACACATTCAAAACAGGATTAAATATATCACATGGATTTATGGCTTTTTATAGAACATGAATGGACATTTGGGGACATCACAGATTCATGCTTTTTCTATATAAATTGAAAAGACATTTGGGGATATCACATCTCCAAGAAACTACAGTTTTAGGACAATGAACTTTTGACACTTCTTATATGAACACCTTCGCCTCCGTTTATTGCTTTCCTCAACTCATTTAAGTATTTTCAGTTCTCCACAGACCTCTACCATTATACAATTTGTTATCTTAGACTTTTATTTTCAATTCCCCATCTCTTCCTCCCTAGCCTGACTTTGTTTTACGTCACCTGTCGCAATTACTATAACATCTAAAACTGTTGTTTTTTTCCCCCTTTTGCTTATGTATATATGTATGTGTCTTCAGAATTTGTGTCATTATCACCCTGACGAAGGGGCCACAGTATCCCGAAAGCTTGCTATGTTTACCATCTATACAGTTAGCCATTATAAGGTATCAACCACCGAGGACTCTCAGATTTCAATATTTTTCTATCTACTGGCTAACACGGTACACACATTTTTTACCTTCTCAAGTTTACATTGATATTTTGGACACTTTACTTATCCCATCAAATGAAAGGATGCTTTGGGATGATGAAATCATTTATCAAGATGGTAATGCATCCTGCCATAGAGCAAAAACTGGGAAAACATTCCATGAAAGAAGACACATAAGGTCAATGTCGTGGCCTGCAAATAGTCCAGTTCTCAATCCAATTTAAAATCTTTGGTGGAAGTTGAAGAAAATGATCCATGACAAGGCTCCAACCTGCAAAGCTGATCTGGCAACAGCAATGAGAGAAAGTTGGAGCCAGATTGATGATGAGTACTGTTTGTCACTCATTAAGTCCTTGCTCAGAGACTGCAAGCTGTTATAAAAGCCAGAGGTGGTGCAACAAAATACTAGTGATGTATTGGAGTGTTGTTTTGTTTCTTGTTTGTCATGATTCCATAATTTTTCCCCCTGCTTGGTCTACAAAAGTAACCGTTACTGGCTAGCATATTTTTTTGTCAAGATTTCTTTTAGTGTTTCTTAAAGCCATAAAGTTGCCATTTGAAATTACTTTAGTTTTGTGCCATGTCTGTGAGCTGCTTTTTTTCTACAAAGTTAAACAACTGAATGAACATCCTCCGAGCCCGGGGATTCCATAATTTTTGCCAGGGTTGTATATATGTGTATTACTTGCTATTATTAGTAAAGGTATGCGATTAGTAAATGACATGCATGTTCATTTTTATTACAGGCCATATATAGAATATATGCAATTTATGAATTGTGTTGTTATCTAATAATACTTCTATATCTTTCCAGGATTTCAAAAACAGTCTATTGGGATATATCTCTCCTAATTTTATAATATCTCTCTTTTTACACAGAGAATGATAAGTATATTTCAAGTATTAATATAGTTAGTTCTTGTGTAATGCTTAACTAATACTGTATGAAATGTGGTGTGAAATTATTAGAGTCAATGGGGGTCTCACAGGTAATATTATACTGTGACGGGGCACTAGACAGGGCTGCTCTTTGTTCCCTCTTGTCTTGCTTTACGCTCTAGCAATGAAATTCAAAGATTCCAGTATGAAACACTGGAGGAACGTGTGGCATTATATGCTGACGACCTCCTTTAGTTTTTGGGTGACACGGGGCACGGTCTGATGGCAGCTAAGGCCTTGGTCAGTACATTTGGGGATTATTCTGGTCTCAGGATTAATTGGGACAAGTGTGTTCTTATGCCGATAGATACTCCTCTTCCTGCTACTGTGGTAGGCGGCACTTGTCTGAAGATTGTGCAGGAGTTTAAACATCTTGGGATTTGGGTGACTCCAACAGCTACTGATTTTATCTCTCTGAATGTGATGGACCTACTTAACCTCCCTGGCGGTATGATTACGTCAGGAATTTTGTACTAAATGCGGTACCATTTTTTTGCATGGAAATTTGGTGTTCTGTATTGTAGGCCTGCAATTCTTAGTAATTACTTATTTACACCTGATCAAAGAAGACTCTAGTAGACCTCTCAGATGTGATAAAGTTTGAAGCATAAAATCATGAATTATAATTTAATAAATATTATAATTTTATTCAACAATTTAATTCAATAATGTAAGAAATAATGAAATTTGTCCAACAAAGTAAATTCAGTACACATCCTGGGTGTGGTAAATTTTGAAGCACGGGACCGCACATAGACCGACGTCACAATCAGGGCAATGGAACCTGGTTTACTTTCGGATATTTTTTCCATTGCCATCGCGCTTTGAGCAGCAAACTACGCACATCCTTGTAGGTGCTGCCTTTTTTGCAGTTGGTGGGATGTAATCCATAAAGTGACGACCAGTTAGGCGTTCTGGGTTTACAACGTCAACAGCACGACGTCCAGATCTGTTCACGGCCACTGATGGCGTTTGGTAGTTCACAAAAATCCGCTGCGCCACCTTCCAGATAAAGTCAGAATGAACCAGAGGCTTGTCACTCCTTCCTCTGTGCAGTATGTAGGCATTCCAGAGGCTTGTCACTCCTTCCTCTGTGCAGTACATAGGAACAATGCAGAAATGGTGGTATTTAGATTATGAGCGCTATACAAGGACACTTGAGGAAGACGCATTAGCGTTGAAACATGTTGTGGCGAGGACTCACATTTGTCAATATTCAATAAAGACCTAAAGGTAATACTAATCAGTGCAGTGTCCTTGTATAGCGCTCATAATCTAAATACCACCATTTCTGCATTGTTCCTTACCTTATCCTCCCTATGGGGAGTGTGGTGAAAGAGAGCAGCTTTGTACACAAGGACCTGGCTGACACAATAGACACGTGATTGATCACGGGACCCGAGAAGCGAGCTGGAGCTGGGCGCTCATTCTGGAACCAGGAACCGCGAGCAAAGGTCTAGGATCCTTCCTCACCACTGAGCCTACTATCTGGTTGTGCAGAGACGGCACAACCAGACAAGGTGAGTGAGGAATTAATATAACGGAGATTCTGCCTTTAGCAAACAGTGTGGCGCACCGAATTTTTATTTTAGATCTGTGCAGTACATAGGCATTCCAGAGGCTTGTCACTCCTTCCTCTGTGCAGTATATAGGCATTCCAGAGGCTTGTCACTCCTTCCTCTGTGCAGTACATAGGCATTCCAGAGGCTTGTCACTCCTTCCTCTGTGCAGTATATAGGCATTCCAGAGGCTTGTCACTCCTTCCTCTGTGCAGTACATAGGCATTCCAGAGGCTTGTCACTCCTTCCTCTGTGCAGTATATAGGCATTCCAGAGGCATTGTTCCAGAGATACCTGAAGATTTTTTTGTAGTATTTTTTTTGCTGTTTCCGCATAGCCGGATAAAATGTCATCGCCTGATCGGCTCTATCGACTCCTCCATGGTGTTGTTGTAGTCAATCACAAGTTGTGGCTTCATGACATCTTTCCCACCTCTTGGCAGTGGAGGTGTTATGCACTGTACTCATCAGGCACACGTCTTTTTGTCACGCCAACGCATTGCCATCATCTTTACTTTCTGCCAGGCAACCATTTCTCCTGTTTTCAGTTTTTTCTTGGCAAACATAGATGGCAGGTCACGTCAGTTGGCCCTAACGGTTCCATATCCATCAGTCTTGTGTTTTAGCATAAACTCGTACAGCTCAGACGATGTGTAAAAGTTGTCCGTTGTCACACAATACCCCTGATTCAGCAATGGCTTAAGCAGTGTAAGGACTGATGACGTTGCCGTCCATAGCCGCTGTACTTGGGTTAAATTGTGTTCCTTTACCGGTGTATATGACCGAATTCCATATATAGCCATGGCAGACTCGCAGAGCATATAGGATTTTATTCCAAACCGTGCTCTCTTGGATGCGATGTATTGAATCCAGCTGAGGCGTCCCTTGTAAGCCATCAGACTTTCATCAATGCTGATTGTGCTGTTCCCTTAAAGGTGGGTTACACGTTGCAATATCGTTCCGATATCGTAATTCAATGGCGCGGGAGCGCACATTTAGTGCACGTTTCTCCCGCATCGCATCGGAGTTTTACACGTTGCGATTTCTGGATCCAACTCCGTACGATGTCTACGTTCCCCCCAACCCAGGAACGACCATTTAACATGGGAGTGAATGGGTGACGTTGAACTTGACATCGGAGTTGGGCTGTCACACAGCACGATCCGGCTCCAATCTCCATTCAATATCGGACATTGGAGAGCACGCTCATTCAATCCCCGATATCGCATTGAAATCATTCCTGCATCGTATTGGACGTTCACACCATACATGTTATCTGTTTCATGCTTCTCTGCTGCCACCTGCTGACTAGTAGCTTTGTGTCACTCCCTCGCTCCTTCTTTTATATTTTTTCTAGGATGTGGGAGTGTCCTGCAGCCTTGTGTACTACCTCACTTCCTGGCATCCATTTTTACACCAGCTACCAGTGTGAGAAGGACACATATCCCATTGGGCTGCAGAAGGCAAAGTCTTTTGACCAGCAGCAGCTTCAGCAGCTCAGTAGTGGCTCCAGGGGTGAACACCTACAAGACAATTACCCTACTGCTACTTGTACCTACCATCTGCATTGTATCACCTTACTGTCTTCTGGTATGGTTCAAATAAACCACCGCTGATTCATCTCTGCATCCACACTTGGCTCTATCCATCCGAAGCTGCATTTGGTCCTGTATGCCTCACTTCAAGGATAAGAAGGTAATACTTCTCACACCACAACTTACTGTCCACCTTCAATCGCCTTAAGCGGGGACAGAACACTGATGTCTCTATCTGGCACATAGGCCTGCTGGAAATTTTTTATGATCATTTGGTATACTTCACAGATCTTCTTGAGTTTTGGCGCTGGATGTGTGGCTTCCTCAAATTCCTTGTTGTTGGTGAAGTGCAAATTCTTCATTATGAGGAAAATCGGTACTCGGACATTATGGTGCCAAAAAATGGGGTTGCCAGCAATTTCTTGGCAGTCCAGTACCATTTCTGCAGGGGTTTCCCCACCACCCCCCTGAAGAAGTATTAGCCCCAGAAACTTCCAGATGTCCTCTTTAGTCACCGATTCCCATTTTCTGTTCCTGGAAAACTTGCTATGCAGAGTAGAGGATTGCTGCTCGTTGCAGCGATTTGTCTCCATGACGATCTTTTCAATGACGTCATCTGTGAGAAATAATTTTAGGTACGCCAAAGGATCATTGTGCTCAACGTCTACCTTCATCCCAGGTGATCCAGTAAACGGAAATCTTGGCGCCGTTACCTCATCCATACCGCACTCAATAGGGCACCAAGTGCACACATTACTGAGATCGGGTGCAGAATCGTCGCTGTCGCCACTTCTATGCTCAGTGTCAGAGTCAGATGACGAATCTTGCCACGAATCGCTATCGCTGTCGCTCAATGCTGCGAGGGGCTCTGTGTCGCTGCCGCTGTCACTTTTCTGATCCAAATCCGCTACGGAGATGCTGGAGTGACGCTTTGATGCCATGGTAAAAAATTTCTTTTATGTGCAGAAATTACAGCAAAAAGGGCAGGCAGGACAGTGTAGGATCATCAAATGTCAAATCTGAGGTGATACAGTGTAGTCTGACAGGATTACACTGTATCACCTGACTTTATGTGTGTGTTGTCACTTTTAGACTTTTTTATACATTTTACATCTGAATCTCCCCCCAGTTCCGCCTCCCATGAGCCGCTGCGGCTCACAGAGACGGAACCAGAAGTGAGAAGGGGTCTCACCGGCTATCACAGCGGGGACATCACTGGATCACAAGGAGAAGGTAAGGAGACTCCGCTGCACCAGCTCTGCAATTTACCCCGAGCGTGACTCGGTGTTATCGCTTCTGGCAGCGAAAATTAACCCCGAGTTACGCTCGCGAATACCGCCAGGGAGGTTAATAGATTTCGGCAGAAGGTTAACACGTGGAGCAAACTTCCATTGTCGGTGATTGGCCGAACTAATTTGGTCAAAGTAATTAAGATGCCCCAATTGCTGTATATTTTACACAATTTCCTGGTCTGGATACCCATGAAACTTTTCTATAAATTTCAGACACTATTTCGGGAACTGATATGGAAGAAGGGGTAGCCAGAATTCGAATTGACACGCTCCAAAGAGCTAAAGATCAGGGAGGACAGGAGCACCGAACCCGTGGATATATTTTCTGGCATCTCAGATCCAACAGCTTAAAATGGTACAAGGAAATCAGATACACTGCTTCGTGAATACACTGATAATTTACCGGTTATCCCATTTCTGGGCCTTGAGCCTTTGGATCGAGTTGAAGAAGAAGTTATTGACATTTGTGCTCATGAGGAAGGTGTGGCATAAGACTAAAGGGTTGTTGGGTGTTGTGGGACATACTGTTTACTCCTTTGTGGCGTAATCCGGTGCATTCCCGAAATGTTTAAATTGGAGGGTTTTAGTTTATGGAGAGGACTGGAATCTCTTAGGTAGCTCAGTTGTTGGAGGGCAGTACATTTAAATCTTTTCAACAACTTAAGAATGAATATTCTATCAGGCACAACTCCTTTTACTTCTACCTTCAACTACGACATGCTTGGTTGACACAGCCACAACATTTACAGCGTAAAATTCAACACCAATCATTATTTAACACACTATTGTGTCATAGTGGGGGAAAGGGGAGTCCATCTCTAGGCTCTATGGAATATTAATGCAACAATTCCAATGGTATAGGCCTTTAGTGGTCAAGTATAGATGGGAGCGGGGCATTGGAGCTATTAGTTCTGAACAGTGGGAGGATGTGGTGGAGAGTATTCCTCTTTTGTCCTGATCTCAGGGAGACCAGTTCAAGAAAACACTGCGGGCAGCCGGCTAAAGCGCTCAACACAGTGAATTCCTAGGCCCATTGCCCCCTGGGAATTTTGAATATGCAAATAGAGTCTGTGGAGCCTCGTTTAGGAGTCTCAACACAGGACTAGCCAGATCTTCCTCTAGTGAAGGACCTAGCCATGATAATCACCATATTAAGTGGCCCTTTGAGTCAATATCCAGCTCTTTACAAGCTTAAAGATATGACAAGGGAATTACCAAAGCCAGGTATCCATCCACAGACAGCTGTTTTGGGGTGTTGGCCCTCATCAGTGTGGAGTAGGATTCTGGCTAGGTGGGAGCAATGCCTAGTAGACCAACAAAACAAAGTATTCACTGATCTCAGGGAGACCAGTTCAAGAAAACACTGCGGGCAGCCGGTTAAAGCGCTCAACACAGCGAATTCCTAGGCCAGAATCCTACTCCACACTGATGAGGGGCAACACCCCGAAACAGCTGTCTGTGGATGGATACCTGGCCTTGGTATTCCCTTGTCATATCTTTAAGCTTGTAAAGAGCTGGATATTGACTCAAAGGGCCACTTAATATGGTGGTTATCATGGCTAGGTCCTTCACTAGAGGAAGATCTGGCTAGTCCTGTGTTGAGACTCCTAAACGAGGCTCCACAGACTCTATTTGCATATTCTTTTGTCCACTTGTGAGGCACAAAGGCTATCACAGCTATACTTACTGCATAGAGCTTATAGAACCCCCAAATTTTTACACCATATTGGTGTGTTTCTGAAACGTGGGGAGGAAGGGGCGGACCTCATGCATGTTTTGGACCTGCAGATTTGTCACAAAATTCTGGACAGATTGTGTGAGGTACATTAATACAGTAGTATGTATAAAAAATGCAGGGCTATACGTAAGTTTGATAAAATTTGGGGCCAGTGGAATGTGCATCATGGCTAACATATTATGGCTATTCTGAATGCTTTATGCCCCTAATGGGATATCTATCCATGTTATATGACTAAGGCTGCGTTCACACATTTGCGTATTTTGCTGCGCTTTTTTACGCGCGCTTTTTGCCGCGTTTTTCGGCCGCGTAAAAAAGCGCAGCAAAATACGCAGGACCATTCACACACTGCGCTTTCTTTCCCCCAGAAAGCGCAGTGATGTCACAGAGGGGAAGAAGAATCCTGCTTCCTCCTCCCCTCTGTGACAGCTGTGGCCGCCCCATTAGACTTCACAGTGTTAATACACACTGTGAAGTCTAATTAAACTAAAGCAAGTGTCTGAAAAATAAAAAACAATGAATACATCACCTTCCGACGCCTTTTCCCGGTTTGCAATCCCCGGTTGTAAGTCAGATTTCTTCTGCAAGACCTGTGGTGATGTCAGAGGGGGGGCGTTACCGGGCCACATGACCGCGAGTGCCCAGGAACGCCCCCCCTCTGACATCACCACAGGTCTTGCAGAAGAAATCTGACTTACAACCGGGGATTGCAAACCGGGAGAAGGTGTCGGAAGGTGATGTATTCATTGTTTTTTATTTTTCAGACACCTGCTTTAGTTTAATTAGACTTCACAGTGTGTATTAACACTGTGAAGTCTAATGGGGCGGCCACAGCTGTCACAGAGGGGAGGAGGAAGCTGGATTCTTCCTCCCCTCTGGGAGAATACGCAGTAGTAGCTGCGTAAACAATTGACATATCAATTCTTTACGGAGCTGCGTTTTCTCCCGGAAAACGCACTGCGTATTTTTACGCAATGTCTGCACTGCAAAGTGAATTTCCCATTCACTTTGCAGGCAGACAAAAAGCACATTGCGTATTTTGAAAAGCGCGCGTAAAAAAACGCGGCAAAATACGCAATGTGTGAACGTAGCCTAAGATGTACTGTCTGTTTTGTTGAATACATTTATATGATCTGCTACCTAATGCTGTGTAAGTATAGACTGATGTTTGTTATGATACTTTGAGTTGTATTTTTTTTTGTGCCGTACTGAAAGCAGTTTGGAATACTGTAATACTGGTTGGGGTATATACTTTGCCGGACTTGGGAAAGGGATGGGGTGGTGGGTGGTTGAGTTTGGGGATTGTTGTTTTTTTGGTAATGTATGACTAAAACCTTTAATAAAAAAGATCTCATAAAAAACACAAAAATTATGTTTTTTTGCAATAAAAAGCAATAAACAGGCGATCATAACATCACATTTACCCAAAAATGGTGTAATTAAAAACGTCAATCTCTGTTTTCCTGATATTCAAGAAAATGTAAATTTTCCCATTCTCAGTGTGAAAATGGCTTCTCCTGTGTGTGTTCTTTAATTCAAACATGAGCTGATCCATGGAACCAACAATCCCCACATTCTGGATGTTGAAATGGATTTTTAACTGTGTGGATTCTCAGATGTGCAGCAAGATATGTTTTCATGGTAAAACGTTTCCCACATTTTGAACAAGTAAATTGCTTTTCTCCTGTGTGAATTCTTCGATGTGCAGTAAGATTTTCTTTCTTGCTAAAACATTTCCCACATTCTGAACAAGAAAATGGCTTCTCCCCTGTGTGAATTCTCTGATGTGCAGTAAGATTTTCTTTCTTGTTAAAATATTTACCACATAATGAACATAAAAATGGCTTCTCCCCTGTGTGGATTAGCTGATGGGAAACAAGTTGTGATTTCCTGCCATAAGATTTTCCACATTTTGAACAAGAAAATGGCTTCTCGCCTGTGTGAGTTAATATATGTCTAACGAGATGAGGTTTGTGATTAAAACATTTTCCACATTCTGAACAAGAAAATGGCTTCTCCCCTGTGTGGATTCTCTGATGTTCATTAACACTTGATTTCTTGGTAAAACATTTTCCACATTCTGAACAAGAAAATAGCTTCTCTCCTGTGTGAGTGCATCTATGTTTAACAAGATCTCCTTTGTTAGTAAAACATTTCCCACATTCTGAACATGAAAATGGCTTCTCCCCTGTGTGAGTTCTCTGATGTGCAGGAAGATATTCTTTCTTGCTAAAACATTTCCCACATTCTGAACATGAAAATGGTTTCTCCCCTGTGTGAGTTCTCTGATGTGCAGAAAGCTGTTCTTTCTTGCGAAAACATTTCCCACATTCTGAACATGAAAATGGCTTCTCCCCTGTGTGAGTTCTTTGATGTGTAGTAAGCTTTCCTTTCTTGTTAAAACATTTTCCACATAATGAACAAGAAAATGGCTTCTCCCCTGTGTGTGCTCTCTGATGTACAGTAAGATGTGATTTCTGGGTAAAACATTTCTCACATTCTGAACATGAAAATGGCTTCTCCCTTGTATGACTTCTCTGATGTACCGTGAGACTTGATTTCTTGGTATAACATTTCCCACATTCTGAACATGAAAATGGCTTCTCCCCTGTGTGAGTTCTTTGATGTGTAGTAAGCTTTTCTTTACTGTTAAAACATTTCCCACATAATGAACAGGAAAATGGATTCTCCCCTGTGTGTGTTCTCTGATGTACAGCAAGATATGATTTCTGGGTAAAACATTTCTCACATTCTGAACATGAAAATGGCTTCTCCCTTGTATGACTTTTCTGATGTACCGTGAGACTTGATTTCTTGGTATAACATTTTGCACATTCTGAACATGAAAATGGTTTCTTCCCTGCATGAGCTTTTTGATATTCAGAATCCCTTTTGTTATTTTCATTTTGCTTAACAGTCTTCAATGAATCAGGCAATAGGACCTGTTGACTATTAACAGCTGATAGATTTGTGTTGTAAAGGGCTGGTGATATATCTGGAATTATGTCATGATCTTCATATTTACATGGCATGATCCCATAAGCTGCTTCAACATTAGTAAATGGCAGATATCCCTCTGATGCACAGTCATCTGACAAGAAAGAAAATATTTTATTCATTCAGAAATGTTACCTTTTGAAACAAATTGTATTGAAATTCAATTTGTTGCTGACAAAGAGAGGGGTACTAATGGCAGAAATCAGTACAAAGGGTAATAGATTGTGAAATTAAACCCTTTAAGTTTGCTGACATGTTTTTTCACAGTAGACGTTAAAGGACCTTAATCTTTAGCACCATGAAGAAATGGAGATGAAGATTAAGGCTGCGTTCACACATTGCGTATTTTGCCGCGTTTTTTTACGCACGCTTTTCAAAATACGCAATGTGTTTTTTGTCTGCCTGCAAAGTGAATGGGAAATTCACTTTGCAGTGCAGACATTGCGCAAAAATACGCAGTGCGTTTTCAGGGAGAAAGCGCAGCTCCATAAACAATTGATATGTCAATTCTTTACGGAGCTACTACTGCGTATTTTCCCAGAGGGGAGGAAGAATCCAGCTTCCTCCTCCCCTCTGTGACAGCTGTGGCCGCCCATTAGATTCCACAGTGTGTTAATATACACTGTGAAGTCTAATTAAACTAAAGCAAGTGTCTGAAAAATAAAAAACAATGAATACATCACCTTCCGACGCCTTTTCCCGGTTTGCGATCCCCGGTTGTAAGTCAGATTTCTTCTGCAAGACCTGTGGTGATGTCAGAGGGGGGGCGGTCCTGGGCACTCGCGGTCATGTGACCGCGAGCAGCCAATCAGCGATGGGACCGCCCGGTAACGCCCCCCCTCTGACATCACCACAGGTCTTGCAGAAGAGATCTGACTTACAACCGGGGATCGCAAACCGGGAAAAGGCGTCGGAAGGTGATGTATTCATTGTTTTTTATTTTTCAGACACTTGCTTTAGTTTAATTAGACTTCACAGTGTGTATTAACACAATGTGAAGTCTAATGGGGCGGCCACAGCTGTCACAGAGGGGAGGAGGAAGCTGGATTCTTCCTCCCCTCTGTGACATCACTGCGCTTTCTGGGGGAAAGAAAGCGCAGTGTGTGAAAGCCCCTGCGTATTTTGCTGCGCTTTTTTACGCGGCCGAAAAACGCGGCAAAAAGCGCGCGTAAAAAAGCGCAGCAAAATACGCAAATGTGTGAACGCAGCCTAAGTGTGTAGCACCCTACTGTGGTCAAAAATCCAGCATATACCATCTGACACCCGGTGGCATTGGCCTGAATTAGTTTTGGACCTGTTCTGGGCCAATTAGTCCCTCGAATGTTGCTGTTATTTGCAACAGAAGCATCTAAGCATCTATTATTTATTATTATAGAGCAATTTATCCCATGGCGCTTTACATGTGAAAAGGGGTATACACAATCACAATAGAAACACGTACAATATTCATGAACAATACAAGGCACAGACAAATACAGGAGAGAGGGCCCTGCCCTCGAGGACTCCTAGTCTACAAGGTATGTGGGAGGATACAGAGTGATAGGTTGGGGCAGAGAGTTTATGAATAAGGGAGATGCACGAGAAAAATCTTGTCTGCGGTTGTGGGAAGAAGATATAAGTGAGCAGGGGAGCAGATCTTGTGAGGATTGGAGGTGGCATGCAGGTAAGTACCGGAATACCATGTCTAAGATGTACGAAGGAGACAGGCTGCAGATGGTTTGTAGGTAATGGGTAGAGTTTTGAACTGTAATCTTTAGCCACTGGGAAGCCAGTGAAGGGAGGAAAGTTTGGGGAATAGTGGGAGGATAGGTAGATTAGTCGGAAAGCAGAGTTTCGGATAGATTGTAGTGGTGCAAGAGTGTTAGAAGGGAGGCTACAGTTCAGGAGGTTGCAGTAATCCAGGTGGGAGATAATGAGGGCATGCACTAGTGTTTGTGCAGATTCTTGGTTCAGAAATGTACAGATTCAGGAAATATTTTTGCATTTGAGTCGGCAGGAGGTGGAGAGGGCTTCGATGTATGGCTTGAAGGGGAGAGCAGAGTCAATGGTTACACCAAGGCCGTGAGCTGCCATCAACTTTGATGGATAGGGTTGCTGGGGGGGGAGGGGTTGATTGAAGAGAAGGAAAGATGACATATTCCGTTTTGTCCATTTGAGCAATAGAAATCGAGCATAGAAAAAGGATGAAATATACCGGATAGACATTGTGGGATTCTGGTTAGTAAGAGGTGATATTGGGTCTACAGAGGTAAATCTGTGTGTACCAGGTAGAGATATACTGAAAGTTGTGAGATTCCATGAGCTGTCCCAGGCCGAAGGTGAGGATTGCGAAGAGAAGGAGTCCAGGAAATGAACCCTGGGACTCCGACCGATAAGGGAGCAAGATGTGAGGTGGTGCGAGAGTAGGTGACACTGAAAGTTCAGTCAGTTAGATCAAAGATAGTGCCAGGTCTGTGATGCCTTGCGATGAGAGAATCTGTAGTAGGAGGGAATGGTCCACAGTGTTGAACGCAGAGGACCGGTCCAAGAGGAGAAGGACAGAGTAGTGTCACTTGGCTTTGGTGGTAAATAGGTCATTGGTGACTTTAGCTAGGGCAGTTTCAGTTGAATGATGTGGTAGGACGCCAGATTGTAGCCGGTCAACAGAGGTAGCAGGTGAAGATGAGGGAGGACAGTTCAAGATGGACATGCTGTTCCAGTAGTTTTAGGCATAAGGGAGAAGTGATATGGGGTACAGAGTAGGGGTCAAGAGAGGGCCTTTTTTAGGATGGGTTGATCGAGGCATGTTTAAAGATGAGTGGAAGACATTAGTTGTTAGTGATAGGTTGAAAACATGGGTTAGAGTCAGGAACAAAATTTATGGTGAGATTAAGGACGAGATGGGACAGACCAAAACTGTGGTGAGATTGAGGATGAGGTGGGACAGGAGCGGGTCAAGTGCACAGATGGTGAGATGTGATCTGGAGAGTAGATTATTGCCCCCTCCCTTCCCCATAATCGTGTTTAATGATACCGGTAGTTGCCATTGCACCCAGAGGTCATGTCCCCAGAAATCCGTGGCATGTTAGACCCAGCTATAAGCAGACTCTAAAAGGTAGTCAGTGAGAAACTGACAGGTCTCAGGCATACAGTACACTACTGCATTGCTTGGGACCAGAGCTTAAAGCAAAAATTATTCATACCCACAGTAGGAAAAAGGTAGTGAAAAGGTAAATAAAAAGTGATATAAAGAGATCTCACACAAAAACGAAAATATGTTTTGTCCAGTAAAAACAAAAATGAACATAAAAACGTACACATAATTGGTATTATCTCGACCAGAATGACCCAAATTATAAAACTCACGTTATTCATGCACACGGCAAACACCGTATAATGTTTTTCAAAATTGTAGCTTTTTGATACAACACACGAAAAAATGTAATAAAAACAGATTAAGAAGTCATATGTAAAAGAAAATGGTGGAACTGAATCCACCAAACAGTCCCAACAAACAAACCCTATTATGGACCATTTGCCAAAAAAAGTACAATAAAAACATTACAGCTCTCAGAACATGGCAGCAAAAAAAAAATTTTTTTACTATTTATAAAAAGCATTTTTAGCATGTGATATTAGCAAAAATAAAAAAGAAAACTATATAAATCTGTTATCGCTGTAATCTATCACCCAATATCACTTCTCCCTTATGCCTCAGAACTGCTGGAACAGCATGTCCATCTTGAACTGTCCTCCCACCTCTCCACCTGCTCCCTCTTTGACCGTACAATCTGGCTTCCAACTCATACTAACTGAAACTGCCCTAACTAAAGTCACCAATACCTACTAACGCCAAGACAAGCAACACTACTCTGTCCTCTTCTTGACCTGTCTTCCTACTTTGACACTGTGGACCATTCCCTCTTGCTACAGATTCTATCATCTCTTGGCATCACAGACTTGGCCCTATCCTGGATCTCTTCATACCTAACAAACTGGACATTCAGCGTCACCCTCTCTCACACCACCTGTTCACCTAACCCCGTCTGTCGGTGTTCCCCAAGGCTCAGTTCCAAGACCCCTAAGCTTCTCGTCTACACCTTCGGCCTGGGACAGCTCATAGAATCCCACGGTTTGCAGTATCATTCTACGCTGATGACAAGCAGATCTAGGTCTCTGGACCTGACCACCTCCTTACTGACCAAAATTCCACAATTTCTGTCTTATATTTCATCTTTCTTTTCTGCTCGCTTTCTAAAACTGAACATTGACAAAACAGAATTCATCATCTTTCCCCATCTCACTGTACTCCTCACAAGACCTATCCATCAAAGTCAATGGCAGCTCACTCACCCCAGTCCGTCTGCTCGATGCCTCGAGTGATCCTCGACTCTGCCCTCTCCTTCAAGCCACATATCCAAGCACTTGCCACCTCCTGCCGACTACAATTCAAAAATATTTCCTGGATCCGTACTTTCCTTGACCAAGAAACTGCAAAAACGCTTGTGCATGCCCTCATCATCTCCCACCTTGACTATTGCAACCTCCTACTCTCAGCCTCCCCAGTAGACTCTTTCACCACTTCAATCTATCTTAAACTCTGCTGCCTGACTAATCCACCTGTCTCCCTGTTATTTCCCAGCCTCTCCTCTCTGCCAAGCCCTTCACTGGCTCCCTATTGTCCAGCGGCTCTAATTCAAAACCCTAACTATGACATACAAAGCCATCCACAAACTGTCTCCTCCATACATCTTTGACATGGTTTCCCGGTACTTACCTATACGCAACCTTCGATCCTCTCAAGCTCGCCTTCTCTACTCCCCTCTTATCTCTTCTTCCCACAACCGCATACAAGATTTCTCACGTACTAATCCCCATACTCTGGAACTCTCTGCCCACCGTGGAAACCTTCAAAAGGAACTTGAAGAAACAAGCCTACAACCTGCAGTGATCCTCTGTCCACTAAACTGCCGCACGACCAGCTCTACCCTCTCCTATTATAGCCTCACCCATCCCTTGTAGGCCCTCGCGGGCAGGGTCCCTTCTCCACTTTTCCTGTGTTCTCTGTTGAGCACTTACGTGGTCTGTGTGTCAATCCTAAAAACTGCAATATAGACAAAACCCCTGATGGAACTACTCATTTTAATTAGCGAGATGGAGTCACTTTGGACTCCATCTGGCCTCTGTTCCAGCAGTGTCCTGTCACTTTAGACTTTCGTTCACACGCTGCGTAATAGCAGCGCTTTTTTGCAGTGGCGCCTTTTTGCTACGCTTTGCTCAAAAAAGAGCATGTGCATTGACACGCTGCACATTTTGACCTGCGCTTTTCCCGAGCCCATTTTATAATGTGGGCTATGGGAGAAGCGCACATCAAAATGCGCAAAGAAGTGACATAGTCATTCTTTTTGCGAACGCACTTTGCAGTGAAGGCGCATCCGCAAAAATATGCTCCATGTGAATGGTTTTACGCAAAAGCCATTTCACTGCATTTACGGAAGCGCTAACAAAATGCTGCGTAAATACGCAGTGTGTGAACGTAGTCTAACGCATCTTTCTAGCTCACTAGTTTGTTTTGTATGGCCACAGGTGTGTGCAGGTATAAAAAGAGGAATACCACATGCCAAATGGAGTTCAAAGTGTCTCCATCTGACTCATTATAGTGAGTGGTTCCATCGAGGATTTAGTCTGAATCACATTTTTGTGGGATTTACATGGACACCATGTTGTAAGTGCTCAGTGTAGAACACAAGAAGGTGATCCAAATCTTTTTTTTTTATTCAAATATATTTTATTAAATCATCGAGTAAAATACAAATAGTACATTCATAACAAAGTTTCAATGAAAAGATGATTATTGTTTGTAATATACAACACCCGTCCCATTAACAGTAACATAGGAACATACCCTCCCTCCTCCCAACACCCCCATCCCTCCCCCCCCCACTCCTTGATGATCTAAATCTTACACTGAAAGTGATGTTATATACCACGAAAGGTTACCAATAAAAACCTTAACTTTTCCAAAACAAAACCAGCCCCTACTGAGGTCCATTATCTGTCACTGAAAATATAGGGGGTTCCCATGTTACTGGTAGAACAAAGACTCTGGAAAAGCCACATGACTCCCACCCCCTCAACTAAAATACAGTGAAATCTGTGTTATTAAATTCAAATGCCGCCCTCCTTCTGAGCCCATCTGGGCCTAAACCACAGAAATCAGCCACATGATTAGCATTACTGTAGTGAGGACAGTCCAATTTACGGGGAGCGTGTCGCCAGAAGCTCAAGCTGGGCACAATGTGTGCTTAATTTCTGACATCTAAGGGGTTCTGCAAATGTCATCCACAAACCATTCAGCAAAATCTGTGCTCCAAACGCCAAATAGTGTCCTTCCTTCTCAGCCCTGATGTGCGGCCAGACAGCGGTTTCTGACACCATAGAGGACATCACCACATTCGGGAGCCACAATCTATTCAGCCAAATTTGTGTTCCGGAGTTCAACCAGTGCTCCTTTCCTTTTGAAACCTATCATTTCTCCAAACAGGACTTTTTGACTATGTGGGTGTAGAGGGAAGTGGTTATCAAACTGTGAGGTCCACTTTTTCCCTTGCAAAAGTGAAAAATGTTTGCTAAAGCAACATTTTTGTGAAAAACAATTGAAATGTTTCAATATGACAACCAGACGTTAGCATACACTATATATATATATATAAAAAAAATATCACATCTGCATGTTTTTCTCACTATCTGACATGAAATCAGAATAAACCTTCCCCGTTTTGGGTCAATTAGGATTACCATAATTATTTATAATTGCCAAATGCCAGAATAATGTGAGAAAGTTTTAAGACATTTTTATTCCTTTCTGCAAAGTCACAAGTTTACATACATTTCATTAGCATTTGGTACCATTGCCCTTACACTGCTTGACTTGGGTCAAAGGCTTTGGATATCTTTCCACAAGCTTCTCACAATAGGTGGTAGGAATTTGGGCCCATTCCTCCTCACAGATCTGGTGTAACAGAGCCATGTTTGTAGGTCGCCTTGCTCGCACCTGCCTTTTCAGCTTTGCCCATAAATTTTCAATAGGATTGAGATCAGGGCTTTGTGATGGTCACTGATGGTTGACTTTATTATCCTTAAGCTACTTTGTAACCAGTTTGGCAGTATGATTAGTGTCATTGTCTATTTGGAATACCTATTTTCGCCCAAGCTTTAACTTCCTGACTGATGTCTGGAGATGTTGCTTCAGTATTGCCACATAATCTTCATTCTTATGATGCCATCTATTTTGTGAAAAGCACCAGTTCCTCCTGCAGCAAAACAATCCCACAACGTGATGCTACCACCCCTGTGTATCACAGTTGGGATGGTGTTCTTAGGCTTCCAAACTTCTCCTTTTTTCTGTCATTATGGTCAAACAGTTCAATTTTAGTTTCGTCAGACCACAGGACACGTTTCAAAAAAAATTAGGTGTTTTTTCCTTTGTGCATTTGCAAAAATTTCTTTTGGAGTAATAGTGTCTTCCTGGCAAAGTGGTCTTTCAGCCCTCGTGGATACAGCATTCGCTTCACTGTGGATAATGACACAATCTTACCAGCTTCATCCATCATCTTCTAAGGTCTTTTGCTTTTGTTCTCGGGTTGATATGCACATGTGGAATCAAAGCACATTTGTTTCTGGGACAAAGAACCCATCACCGTCCTGAGCGGTATGATGGCTGGACATTGCCATCTTGTTTGAACAGAAGAACGAGTCACCTTCAGGTATCTGGAAATTGCACCCAAGGATGAACCAGACTTGTGCAGGTCCACACTTCTCTTCCTGATATCTTGGCTGATTTCTTTAGACTTTCCAATGATGCTACGCAAAGAAGGAGTGTGTTTCAGGTGTGCATTAAAATACATCCATAGGTGTGTCTCTAACTCAGATGTTGCCAATAAACCATCAGAAACGTCCAATGACATCATCATATGGGCAGTCCCAAATTGTTTAAAGGCATAGTAGTAGTAGTGGTGTATGTAAACTTGTGACTTTTCAGAAAATAATAAAAATGCCTTAAAACATTCTCTCTCCCATTATTGTGGCATTTGGCAAATATAAATAATCCTAATCGACCTTAAACGGGAAAGGTTTATTTTAATTTCATGTCAGTTAGTGAGAAAAACATGCACATATGTATTTTTATATAGTGTATGGAAACCTCTGGTTTCAAGTGTACATGCACTATTGCAATTTATTCATTTATTTTAGGGTATTTAATTCTTGCCTTTTTCTTGGGTGCAGTCAGAATTGCCTTTTAAGAGTGTAAAACATGGGGCTAAAGCAACATTTTAGAGGAAAAATAATTTTTCTTTTTTTTCATTCTACTTTGTATTAATTCCTGTGTCACCTTTTGAGGGGCGCAGTTTTTAACCCCTTCACCATCAAGCCTGTTTCGACATTAATGACCAAGGCATTTTTTGTCAATTCTGACCAGTGTCACTTTATGAGTTAATAACTCTGGAACGCTTCAATGGATCCCAGTGATTCCAAGGTTGCTATTTTGTTATATATTGGACTTCGTGTTGGTGGTAAATTTAGGACGATACTTTTTGCGTTTTTTTCTCCAAAAAATGGAAATTTGACAAAAATTTAGAAAATTTTACTATTTTCAAATTTTTAATTTTTATACCTTTAAACCAGAGTTATATCACACACAATAGTTAATAACTAACATTTCCCACATGTCTACTTTACATCAGCACAACTTTGGAAACAATATTACTTTTTGTTAGGAAGTTACAAGTGTTCAAAGCTTGAGAAATTTCTCATATTCCCATCAAAAACTACAATTTCACTTTTCTAGTGACTGCATCACAGAAATACTCAAAAGTGACACCATTCTAAAACCTACACCCCTCAGACTGCTCAAAACCACATTCAAGAAGTTTATTAACCCTTCAGGTGGTTCACAGGAACTAAAGCAATGTGGAAGAAAAAAATTAACATTTTACTTTTTTCCTCAATAATGTTACTTTAGCAATAAATTTTGCTTTTTCACAAGGAAAAAAGGAGAACACGGACCCCAAACTATGTTGTGCAATTTCTCATGAGTATGCAGATATCTCACATGTGATGTAAAACTACCATTTAGGTGCACGGCAGGGCTTGGAAGTGAGGGAGCGCCAGTTAACATTTCATGCAGAAAAATTGTCTGGAATTATTAGCAGATGCCATGTTGGGTTTGGAGAGTCCCTAATGTGCCTAAACAGTGGAAAACCATAGGTAACCAGATTTTGGAAATGCGACCCCTAAAAAAACTTATCTACCTGTGCTGTGAGCACCTTGAACCCATAGCTGCTTCACTAAATTTTAGAACGTTGAGCCATGAAAATAAAAAAATAAATAAAAGAAAATGTTAGGCTATGGGTTGAACTAGATGGACTTATAGTCTTCCTTCAACCTTAAAAACTATGTTACTATGTTACTAAAATCATATTTTCTCCACAAAAATGTTCTTTTATCCTAAGTTTTTTTATTTTCCCTAGGGTAATGTAATTGTACCAACCAGTGGACTACAGAGGAAACTACTCACCTGCGCTGTCATCTGTAAGATCATCATCACCCCTCACATATGTCTCTGTAGTATTAATATGGGGCAGATCATCATCACCCCTCACATATGTCTCTGTAGTATTAATATGGGGCAGATCATCATCACCCCTCACATATGTCTCTGTAGTATTAATATGGGACAGATTATCATCACCCCTCACATATGTCTCTGTAGTATTAATATGGGGCAGATCATCATCACCCCTCACATATGTCTCTGTAGTATTAATATGGGGCAGATCATCATCACCCCTCGCATATGTCTCTGTAGTATTAATATGGGTCAGATCATCATCCCCCTCACATATGTCTCTGTAGTATTAATATGGGGCAGATCATCATCACCCCTCACATATGTCTCTGTAGTATTAATATGGGGCAGATCATCATCACCCCTCACATATGTCTCTGTAGTATTAATATGGGGCAGATCATCATCACCCCTCACATATGTCTCTGTAGTATTAATATGGGGCAGATCTTCACCCTGAAACAAAGATTGTAAAAGTCACAGACAGATGGAGAAGTCCCATCTATGATCAGCTGTAATCTGCCATCTCCACCGTTCTCATTACACAAGTATAAAACATAGAATACTGGAGGATAAAACAAGACTGAGCACAAGACCTTCACAGCCGTCTACACATCATAGGGAGATCTCATCACACCTTCTCTCCATCTACCTGATGATCCGGAGGAACATCGGGATCTTCTTGTTTACAGTCCTGTGGGAGAAGAGGACGGGGACATCTCTCTGGTGTTGTCCTCTTACTGGATAGACCTGGAGGAGACACATACAGGACTGAATTCATTCTTTACATACAGATCATTATAGACCGTGTGTATTTAGTCCTGTCTATTACCTGGTGATGTGAGGGGCGGCCGGGGAACCTCCATCATGACTATGTCCTTGTACAGATCTTTGTGTCCTTCTAAATACTCCCACTCCTCCATGGAGAAATAGACGGTGACGTCCTGACACCTTATAGGAACCTGACACATACAATGATACCATTGTCATCTTTCCCCGATCCCTTCATAGCGTTACTGTATAATGTCCCAGCAGCAGCAGCATTCCCAGCAGTGTCACCTCTCCAGTCAGCAGCTCAATCATCTTGTAGGTGAGTTCTAGGATCTTCTGGTCATTGATGTCCTCATGTATCAGGGGGTGAGGTGGAGGCCCCGTGATTGGGCTCAGGGCTCTTCCCTCAGACACAGGGTCCTGACAGCACAGATCACTAGAGCTCTTCACTACTGTGTAATCCTGGTTATGGAGAGACACATTAATAAATCTCCAGTCTCCAGACATTTCCAGAGTCCTCACCTCTCCAGTTCTGTCATCTGTTATTCTGTCCATAGATAAGAATGATGTCATGTGACATTGTCATCACAATCTCTCACCTCTCCAGTAACAAGGAAGAGGATCTCTAGGGTGAGGTGGAAGATCCTCTCCGCCATCTTGTCCCTGTCCAGATCCATCCTTGATGGGTCAATCAGGAGAATTCTCTTATATAAAAGATCTCTGTAGGGACCTGAATGGGGAAATATGAGCCTGTGTAAGATTATAATGATTACTGAAGACTTTATATTCAATCACTGACCACATAAATGATGCTAACATGTATGGCAAGTGACTACGTTTTAAGAGGTCATCTGTATTTTTTTTTTATAGTTCTTGCTTGAGGTTCTAGTTTGGAGCATGAAGATAATTTTTGCTGATTCATCAACTGCACCTTTTTAAAAATTCAACAAATTTTGATAAATGTCCTCCAGTCACTTCTGAGCTATTTTATGTATCTCAGCTATTTTGGTGCAAAGTTTGTGCCTTTTACCCAGATGAGAGACTTTTAGCCCTAAGAGCATTTCTATCCCATCTCCATCAGAACCTGCTCCTGCGACATCTGCTTCTGTCATCAGGTGCCGCCATATTCACTGTGTAGATTGTGTTGGTGATAGAGGTGACGTCAGGGCCAGAAACTCTGGACAGCGCAGGCTCTACCCATCCACTAAGGTTACAGTGTCTGGGACCTGCAGTACTGTCCAGTATGACAGAGTGGGAGTGTGCTGTCCAGCTGTAGTCATCAGCTCCTGGCTTCAGCCTATTAGAAGACACTACACCCTACTTAAGCTTCCATCTTTCTGCTGGAAGCTGCCAGATATAGCTTATGCTTCCCTGGTTAGGTCTTGTTGTTCTCCTTCTTTGTATAGGTTTTTCCCGTTTTACCTCGGTCTGGTTTTGGACACTTCTCTGCCTGACAACTTTGTACTTTGCTACCATCTCGATTTTGACCTGACTCCCCAACTACTCTAACAGATCCTGATTTTGTCCTTCTTGTGACCTCTCGGCTTTGACCTTGTTTAGTGACTATTTCTAGCTCTGGTTCGCTTTTCTCGATGGCAGCCCATCTGTAGGCAGCTATCTTCTGGGCCCCATTGTAAATCCAGATCCCTGTACAGGGGTTAAAGGGTGTCAAAGTTTCTCGGCATTCTGCCAAACAGAGGGGCTTGTGCCCAGTCTGTGTGAGATAGCCGTTTGAGCCTGTGGCCTCGGACAGTCGTCAAAATTTTTATTTTGCTCAAAATTCATGACCCACTTGCAGCATTTTGAAGAAATTGGCAAAAAAACGTCAATTAATTAACAGAAGGCAAAAATTGAAAAGTGACCTAAGTTTTCTGGTACAGAGCCTGTTAAGGCCATGTTACACATAATGATTTGCCAGCGACCCGACCAATGATCTGGATTGCTGGCACATCGCTATGTGATCGCTGGTGAGATGCCAGACAGGCAGATCTCACCAGCGACCAGTGAGCCGTGTAACGACCTTGACATCATCAAGAAGAATATAAACTATTCTTTTCCACAATGTCAAGGTCCCGCTACTATTCAGCGGGAAAACGCTGGTAACCAGGGTACACATTAGGTTAGTAAGCACAGCGTGCTGTGCTTAGAAACCCGATGTGAACCCTGGTTACCAGGGAACATCGCTACAACGAGGCTGCTGCAACGTCACAAAACCTGTGGCGCTGCAGCGATATTGTTAGCGATATCGCTACGTGTAATGAGGCTTTTAGACCGTAATACAACGAATAGCCACGGATCCTCAAAAATCGTGATGTGAAAGCAGCCTTAGACTTGAACGGACGAGTCTCATCCACTTTACATAATGATCTAGTGCATGCTGGGATTTTTGTTTCACACACAGATTTGGTCAGTGAAAAAAATAATTGATCATCTTCTGTTCTGTCCCCATCTGATGGCTGTAAATCTAAGCACTCTAATTACCAGTCCCTTAGATAATTGTATGCTCGGTACTTACCCCATCAGGGGCAACAGACAGTTTCAACTCGATCGCCAGTGCAGCTGTAGTAAGACAGGAGAACACTGTTGTTTTCTTCCAAATCTTGTATTAGCAAAATATAAGAGGGGGGGACAAGAGGCGCAATAGTGCCCTATCACTAGTGACACTAGTATGTAGATGGTGGTGCTGTGTGGCCGCTCACCTGGTCCAGTTGTGGTCCCCACAACTGGTTTGACTGCGTTTAGGAATCAATGTTCCAAGCTGCTGCAGGACCTCCACCTACCACTGGATCGTGGTATGTTCCAAGAAAGATGATGGGAGTGATGGTGTGTCACGGTCCGCGCTGCTTCTGGATTAAAAACTCACCAAAGAGCCCAGCAAACTTTCATCCTCTTTATTCCTTATTCCAACGCGTTTCAACGCCACAACCCGGCGTCTTCCTCAGGGATCTTCCCTGAGGAAGACGCCGGGTTGTGGCGTTGAAACGCGTTGGAATAAGGAATAAAGAGGATGAAAGTTTGCTGGGCTCTTTGGTGAGTTTTTAATCCAGAAGCAGCGCGGACCGTGACACACCATCACTCCCATCACAAATCTTGTATTAGTCACAATAAGCGATAGGTAAAAAGGATTAATCTGTACAGGGGGTATACCCATGTGTCTTGAGCAATGGCTTCTGCAGACTAAACTGGGGAAGAAGGGGGTACGTCCTGTACAGACACAACTAAGGAAAAAGAGCAGGGACAAAATTCATACAGTCTACCTAGCAACAACAGAGAATTTCCTGATTGGAGGAAATACACAATGCAGATAAATATATACAACAGGTTGTTCCCATTCGTGGGACACAACACTCCCCATCTGAAATCGTCCGATTTCACAAGTCTTGTGTGATGTGAGGAGTCGACTCTGTCCCTCGATATCATGAACCTGCAAAAGAGGAGAGAAAAACACCAAATGCAAACGCTAATGCAGTATTCAAGTCCATGCTTGCAGTGAAATGCAGTCTATGAATAAAAAAATAAAAACGAAAATGAGTCCAACAGGGAAAAAAAAAACATCTTCAGATTGGGGAAGCCGCAATGTGCCAACTCTTCCATCAACCCAACAGTAGAAGTCCTAGTCCGAAGGAAAAGTTCAAAGTTCGATTGGACACTGACAGTTTTATGTCCTGGTGCGTCAGGTGTGGGAGGAGGTGCACTCCCCACCGTGACGAAGTCCAGCAACAAGTCCAGTTCATGTAACTGCTGATCGAAGGAGCCACCAGGCGATGTACTTGGACCGAATGTCCGTAGGCACAATGGCTGACCAGCTTGAAGAGTGTCCAGGGTGATGGGACCTCAGCTTCCGTGCTGGCACCTTGAAAACATGGCTTGCACTACAGGGTGGTCTGAGGGTCTTCTTCCCAGTCTCCCGCCTGTGTTTTCTCTGAAATGGTGACATAGTGTCCCTGTCGATACCCTGTGAGACACCGGCCGGGTCGGTATGCTGCGACCGGTATGTGCCTCCCTGGGTGCGTCCTCCAGTTCCGCAGGACGTACTCCATACCAGGTATTAGACGGGATTCCTCTTCTCAGAGCAGAAGGGGTTAAGAGGAAGCAGGAACACGGGGTGTGGTTCCTTGAGTTGGGAGTGAGCATAATTCCCTGGGCTTCCGGTGGTGAAGCAATTCTGAGCCAGGCCGCAGACCTGGTGGCTGGTATACTACTGGGAAAGTAGTGAGGAGCGGCCCCTGAAGGAAGGGGACCGGAATGTTCTTTTGGACTATTGTTTTTTTTTCCTCTCTTCTGTTGGCTGAATAAACCCCTGTGCAGTGACCCGTGGTGCCCGGATCCCTTGTCTCCGCCGTGCCGACGCCGCTACCTCACAACCCTCAATAGCAAGCTGTCTCAGCAGTATCCTGTCATGAACTGCGGTGGATGTCTTGAACCCGAGAGGACCGTGGATGCTGTTTTCAACAGGCGAGGTTCCTCGTTTAATAGGAAGTTCGTTACAGGGTGATGCTTGGGAAGTAAATGTGCGTTGTTTGACATTCGTCAGCGTGTTGAAGCTGCGTTGCTAGGGGAGAACACTAACATCTTCAGAAAGGGGTAGGCAATTGAGAGAAGGGCTCTCAGTGTGAGCACTGGACTCTAGCATGGCTTTGGCTTCGCCAGGCTTGTGATGGTTATAAGGGTCACAGATTGGAAAGTTAGCAGTTTCTTGCTGCGGATCCCTAGGCAACTCAGTCTTTGCAGGAAGAGAGGGTGAATCGTTGACCTGGTTTGCGGGGTAGAATGTTGTTGACTCATGGTTGTCGTCTTGAAGACAAAACAGGTTTGGGTTGTCAGGTGGTTGTTCTTTCCACCTATGTCTTTTGTCTTCTCCCTTACCCAGAAGTGATGTGGGTACGGCAGAAGAGACACATCGTGGTCATCTGATGTGATGACGGTTTTGTAAGAAGTGAGGTTGCTTGGCTTCTTTGTCTGGTTGCTATAGACGTCACCGATGATAACCCAGCCTAATTCGAGGCGCTGAGCGTACGGTTCATCAAGTTGACCAAAGATTTGTAGGTGCACCTTGTGCAGTCGTATGATGTCTCTGCCGAGGTGAATTAAGATGTCTGCCTTGTTGTCAAGGGCCGATATTTCATTGGCTATGTCTTTGAGGTGAGGAAACTGAAGAGCCGCTTCTGGTGTTGGGAATTCTTCCCTTTTGAAGGGTATTTGGTTGCATTCTGTGAGTGTTGGAAGTGGTATCTCCTTGGAGCTGGAGATAGACGTTATTATGAGGCCACTGGCCCTTCTTCCAGTGGCTTCTGTCATGCCGCTGCAGGTGCCCAAGGTGTAGGAATAGGTGTTTCCCCTTAAGTCAAGCAAATCGAAGAGTTCTGACCTGGCCAGTGATTTGTTGCTCTGGTCGTCCAGGCTGACGTACACCTTGACTGCCTTCTCTGGATGACCTTTGGGATACACTTTTTCCAGGCAAATCTTCGCGCAGGACTTGTCGCAAAGACCTTCTCCTCAAACCTTGGTGCAGTATGAAGATACCGCAAGATGGTTAGTTGCCTTGTCTGTACTCTCCCCGCCATTGCCTGTGGTGGGAGAAGGCGTAGACGCTGAGTCAGGTTGTGACGGATGGAGCGCTTGTACGTGGTCTTCACTGTCGCACTCTATACACTTGATGGTGATGACACAGTCCTTAGCAATGTGTTCAGTAGAAGCACAGCACCTGAAGCATACTCCAAACTTCTTTAAGAGTTCCTTTCGCTCTTGAAGTGGTTTCTTCCTGAAGCCGATACATTTCTTCAGGGGATGCGGCAGTTTGTGGATAGGACACTGGCGGTCCGGGTCTTCTACCATTTCGCCTTCACTGCCTTTGTCTGGCGCTGATGTCGGTGAAGGCAGAACTTCAGTCATTTTTGTAGACACCGGACCGCTGCGGTTTTTGTCGTGAGTGTGTGAACTCTCGTACTTGGGAGATGACGCAGGGACACTGGGTTCTTCATAACGGAAGCTGGGGTCGTTTTTATTCTTTGCAATCTCATTGATGAAGTCGCAGAAGAAGGAGACGGAGGGAAGGAGACTTGGTATTGTCTCTTGTAGTTTGACCCTCGTGTGGTCCATTTTTCTTGGACGTTGTAAGGCAACTTGGCGACAATGGGTTTCACCCCACGAGCGGTGTCCAGGTAGCTGAGGCCAGGTAGATGCGTGTCTGTCTTGCCAGCTGGAGCTCGGACAGCAGGTTGCTGAGCTCCTGGTACCTTGAAGCATCCTTGCCGAATACTTTGGGAAAGTCCTATAGTTGTTTGAGTAGAGCATCTTCGATAGCTTCAGGACTGCCAAACCCTTTCTCTAGTCTGTCCCATGCGGTTGCGAGACTGGTCATTGGGTCACTGATATAAACAGATTTGAGCTTCTTGATTCTCTCCGTAGACTCTGGGCCTAGCCACCTGAGTAGCAGATCCAGCTCTTCAGCAGCGGTAATGCCGAGGTCACTGATTGCGGTTTTGAAGGTACACTTCCACCCTCTGTAGTTTTCGGGCTGGTCGTCGAACCTTGTGAGACCGGTGTTGGTGAGTTCTCGGCGAATCATGTACCTCTCAAAGTCGGACATGTCTGCTCTTTCTCACCTTGGGGGCACACCCGCTGGCTGAGCGATGCTGTTAGCGTGGGCCGTAGATTCTTGACTCAGGAACGTGAGAAGGTACGGAGTGGCATAGGCGTTTAGGCTAGCGACCGGTTTGCTGTGTACGATTGCTGTTGTATGCGGGTCCGGAACTACACAGTTGTCAGTAGTGTAGTGCCTTACCAACATGTTGGGTTGCATGTGGACATTGGCATACGGAGGTTGCTGAGGTGCAGGGTCTGGCTGTGTACTGAAGTGTGAAGGTGGTTCAGATTTGAATGACTGAGGCACATTGGACTGACCTGTGAAGTTGGAAGCTGCAGGTGGATCGGCGTCTTGATACTCTGGAGAAGTGTTGTTGCTGACCGGAATGTTGGTGTTGATTGGTGGATCGCTGGCTTGGCTCAGCACGTGGTCTCTCGAGCGCTTTAGAAGGTCTGCCGTGTCGAGTTCATACAAACTGACGCTGCCTTCTTGGCTTCCACCTGGAGCTTGCTCAAAGACCTTTAGCCTGGCCATGGCTGCCGCATGTTCACATTCTTTCTGTAGGGCTTCTATCTCCGTCTTCTTTCGTGCAGACTCGGCTTCCACCTCCGCCTTCTTTCGCGCAGACTTTGCTTCCATGCCTGCTTTCTTCTGGGCGAAGAAAGCTAGTACTTTTGTTGTTTCTGCTTCAGCACGTGCCTTTATAAGCTGCTCACTGAGGGTTGAATACCTTGATGAACCCGATTTGAGTGAGTGCCTTGAGCTCTTAACAGACCTGGATTTGTGAGATGCCACTTCTGACATTTGTGCTATTTTTGCTTCAGTCTGGTTCACGAGTTCGCGCATGGTGCAGTCTCGTTCGGCATCGTGCGGTTGGAAGTCCTGGAGTTCCTTTAGAGACTCGGCCGTATTTACTTTCAGCAGGGTAAATATGTATTTTTTGCAAGTGTCCTTGTAGGACTGGTATGCAGAGTACAGTTGTTCCAGGGCTCCCTCTGGTGGTAGCTCATGAGCGCCTGGCACAGATAACACAGCGACTTGTTTTATCACTCTTTGCCAAAGTAGTGTTATGTGGATAAGCTGTTCACTTCTGGCTGTTTCTAAGTTCTCTTTAACTCTCCATGTTAGTTTGGTTAACCCTTTAGGTCTTTCACTATGAGTAGACTGAGAGTCCATTATTTCTCCTTGTTGATTCAGGATGGGCAGTGAATGAGAGCTTTGCATCTCAAGAAATGTGCACAGGATTGCAAGGGTGGGGGCTTTCTGCTCCTGGTTGTCAGGAGACGGATTACAATGTATCAGTTCTGTGTTTATAGAATCTATGCAGGCTGCATTGCAAGTCTATTCACTGCAGCCTGACAATAGTTTATAGATGATCACTTCTCAGGCAGGATTTATAACCTGTATACTGTTCTTAGTGACGAGTTATCCTCTCACTGAGCTTATTTCTGTTTGCAGGCCCATGTAGACTGCTGTATAGTTATGCTGCGGCTTGTTATCAGTCTTATTTAGGCAATCTTGTCTCTGGATTGCATGCAGTATACTGCTCCTGGTAAAAGGTTCTTTTACTGATCGTGAGCTGTATACGATCCAATCACAGCTATTCCTTTTTACTGTTCTGTCCCCATCTGATGGCTGTAAATCTAAGCGCTCTAATTACCAGTCCCTTAGATAATTGTATGCTCGGTACTTACCCCATCAGGGTAACAGACAGTTTCAACTCGATCACCACTGCAGCTGTAGTAAGACAGGAGAACAGTGTTGTGTTCTTCCAAATCTTGTATTAGTCACAATAAACGATAGGTAAAAAGTATTAATCTGTACAGGGGTATACACATGTATCTTGAGGAATGGCTTCTGCAGACTAAACTGGGGAAGAAGGGGGGATGTCCTGTACAGATACAACTAAGAAGAAAGAACAGGGACGAAATTCATACAGTCTACCTAGCAACAACAGAGAATTTCCTGATTGGAGGAAATATACAATGCAGAGAAATATATACAACAGGTTGTTCCCATTCGTGGGACACAACATCTTCACTGCCAAACTGAGTAACAATGGTTGAAGTATGGTTCGTTTTTTACTGAAAGCAATTGGACTTGTAATACGGTCGAGTGATTGGGCATAAGAGGAACTGTTAGAGCGAGCTCTTATCTATACTGTTTAAAAAAAAGTGTATCAACAGCGTATTGATGCCACTGCCTGCCTGTTCATCATGATCCAAACTGTACTGATGAAGCAGCCGGTGCTGAAGCCCCTACACCTCCAGACATCTCCTGCCTGTCCATTATGTTTCATACTGTACTGCTGCCATAGCTAATGCCCCTAAACAGCCAGAAATCTATTGTCTGTCCATTATGTTCTATACTGTGCTGCTCCTGAGAAGGAATCCTGCCCTGCACGGGGTAAATCTAACAAAAATAACTACAAAAAGGGATTATTATCGGATGGCTAAAAGCAGCCATTGCTTTTTCACAGATCCTAATGTCCTTCTCCTGGTAGTGATGCCTCCCGTACACAGGAGAAAATGTAACATAACAATAAACAGCGGCCCCCTAAAAATGTAATTTTTGCAGGTAAAATTAGGCATGGCTTCTTTATTTGGCGTAATGTTCTGCACATTGCAGGAAAGGAAATTACTGCACACTGGTAATAAAAAGTTATAAATACACCCTGTGTCCAGAGCACTGGAGATCATTGTGGGGGCAGTGATTGTCACATAAGACACTCTGGACCTGCTACAGAGGACAATAAATAGGAGATTGAAAGGAAATCCAGAGCGCTGTATGTGACAATGCTGCTCACACCATGATCTTCACTGCTCCAGGCTCCACACTGCAGATCTCCTCCTCTCCAGATCTGGAATCACAGGAGGCAGCGAGGAGGAAGAGGAGGAAGAGGAGGAAGAGTTCTCAGCAAGATCAAGATAAAGATGTCTGTTAGACATTCTCTATTATTGTCCCCCCAACCCCATCTCTGCCTTCCTATGATTAAACAGCGTCCATAGACCGGAAAAAGTAACACCCACTCACCTCGTATGGAGGAATCTATGTTATTGCCCCTTTGGTTGAAGGGGAAATTTGCGTATCGGGCACCCTACAATTCAATAGCCCATATCTCTGCAATACAGTGGAGACAGCAATAGTTGTGATTAGTGTCTCTGCCTTTTTTAGTGATATATACAGTTTAAGCTGAAAAGATTATGAAGTTCATCTTTAATTGCAAACAAATCGGTGGATGTCCAGGTCCTGACACCTGCACCAACTGCTTAGAAGGCTGATAAGGGTGAAGCTTGTGAGGAAGAACAGAGAACAGACTCAATAGAAGCTACAAAATGGAGCATGGAATTGTACCAACCGGTGAATAAGTAACTATAGAGGAAACTACTCACCTGCGCTGTCATCTGTAAGATCATCATCACCCCTCACATATGTCTCTGTAGTATTAATATGGGGCAGATCATCATCACCCCTCACATATGTCTCTGTAGTATTAATATGGGGCAGATCATCATCACCCCTCACATATGTCTCTGTAGTATTAATATGGGGCAGATCATCATCACCCCTCACATATGTCTCTGTAGTATTAATATGGGGCAGATCATCATCACCCCTCACATATGTCTCTGTAGTATTAATATGGGGCAGATCATCATCACCCCTCACATATGTCTCTGTAGTATTAATATGGGGCAGATCATCATCACCCCTCACATATGTCTCTGTAGTATTAATATGGGGCAGATCTTCACCCTGAAACAAAGATTGTAAAAGTCACAGACAGATGGAGAAGTCCCATCTATGATCAGCTGTAATCTGCCATCTCCACCGTTCTCATTACACAAGTATAAAACATAGAATACTGGAGGATAAAACAAGACTGAGCACAAGACCTTCACAGCCGTCTACACATCATAGGGAGATCTCATCACACCTTCTCTCCATCTACCTGATGATCCGGAGGAACATCGGGATCTTCTTGTTTACAGTCCTGTGGGAGAAGAGGACGGGGACATCTCTCTGGTGTTGTCCTCTTACTGGATAGACCTGGAGGAGACACATACAGGACTGAATTCATTCTTTACATACAGATCATTATAGGCCGTGTGTATTTAGTCCTGTCTATTACCTGGTGATGTGAGGGGGGCCGGGGAACCTCCATCATGACTATGTCCTTGTACAGATCTTTGTGTCCTTCTAAATACTCCCACTCCTCCATGGAGAAATAGACGGTGACGTCCTGACACCTTATAGGAACCTGACACATACAATGATACCATTGTCATCTTTCCCCGATCCCTTCATAGCGTTACTGTATAATGTCCCAGCAGCAGCAGCAGCATTCCCAGCAGTGTCACCTCTCCAGTCAGCAGCTCAATCATCTTGTAGGTGAGTTGTAGGATCTTCTGGTCATTGATGTCCTCATGTATCAGGGGGTGAGGTGGAGGCCCCGTGATTGGGCTCAGGGCTCTTCCCTCAGACACAGGGTCCTGACAGCACAGATCACTAGAGCTCTTCACTACTGTGTAATCCTGGTTATGGAGAGACACATTAATAAATCTCCAGTCTCCAGACATTTCCAGAGTCCTCACCTCTCCAGTTCTGTCATCTGTTATTCTGTCCATAGATAAGAATGATGTCATGTGACATTGTCATCACAATCTCTCACCTCTCCAGTAACAAGGAAGAGGATCTCTAGGGTGAGGTGGAAGATCCTCTCCGCCATCTTGTCCCTGTCCAGATCCATCCTTGATGGTCAATCAGGAGAATTCTCTTGTATAGAAGATCTGAGAGGATCCGATATTGTAGAGACCTGAATGGGGGAAGATGAAATGCTCTGTGCTTACAGGACCTGTGATGATGTCACATGAGGGGAGGAGTCAGGGGTCACATGATCAGCTAAAGTGTGATCATTGTGGGGCATAAACCTACTATTCGGCCACCCCTAAACAGTGCTCACAAGCAGTAACAGTTGCAGTGGATCCAGATATACATAAAGACTAATTTTCAAACAGTCTTGTTTACTGATGAGTGCCGAGCAACCCTGGATGGTCCAGATGGATGGAGTAGTGGATGGTTGGTGGATGCCATCATGTCTTAACAAGGTTACGACGTCAGCAAGGAGGTGGAGGAGTCATATTTTGGGACGGAATCATTTGGAAACAGCTGGTAGGCCCCTATAAGGTTCCTGAAGGTGTGAAAATGACCTCTGCAACGTATATAGAGTTTCTGACTGAGAACTTTCTTCCATGGTACAAAAAGCAGAAACGTGCCTTTAGGAGCAAAATCATCCTCATGCATGTCAATGCACCATCTCATGCTACAAAGAATACCTCTGTGCCATTGACTGCTATGGGCATAAAAGGAGATAAACTCATGGTGTGGCCACCATCTTCCCCTGACCTCAACCCTATAGAGAACCTTTGGAGTATAATCAAGACAAAGATCTATGAGGGTGGGAGGCAGTTCACATCAAAACAGCAGCTCTGGGAGGCTACTCTGACATCATGCAAAGAAATACAAGCAGAAACTCTCCAGAAACTCACAAAATCAATGGATACAAGAATTGTGAAGGTGATATCAAAGTAGGGTTCCTATGTTACCATGTAACTTGGCCTGTTAGGATGTTTTGGAGTTAAATAACTTTTTATTTCAGTGAATGTGACCTGTTAATGCTGCAAATTCAACAAATGAGCATTTTCAGTTCTTTCAAACATATCAAATGTTTAGAAACTCTCCTGTGCCTAATAATTTGGAACAATGCATTTAGTTTTTTTTTTTATTTTGAAGATTATACTGTTATCATTGGGAGGTTTCTTCAATAAAATTCGATGTATACTCTAACGGGTGATGACTTTTATTACACTGATCGTCATTTGCACCGACCATTTAGAAGAAATAAAAAAAAAGAACATTTGCATAATAATTTGGAACACAGTGTAGACTCTAAATTAGGTCAAAATAGTATAGGGAGAGTTTGTGGAGCAGGACCAAACCAAATAGTAATGTTCCAGTATCTCCAAATTAGAACATCTGCTTTTAGAGCTACATTTCCAGCACACATTGTGTACTATCTAGCACAGTAGTTGCCTTTTCGGGAGCCCTTTAAAAAGCACAGGTCATTCTGCCCCATCATTTTTGGGGTCACAGTTTGCTTGGCGTGTGCTTAAAAGTCCAAAATATTAATAGGGTCCTTGTGAGCTGTTTAAATCCTATCAAATACAGCACTTGCATTTTTTGGTATCCTTTCAAAAGCTCTGATCCTTTTGACCCCTGTAATTTTTGGGATCAAATTTGCTTGGCCTGTGCAAAAAAGTCCAACACATAATAGAATCCTAGTTAGCCATTTAAAGGAACAGTTGTTGAAGCAGAGACAGAGAACACAGAATAACGTTCCAGAACCTACATATTAGAACAATAGCTCTTTTTATAGCTACATTTTCAGCACACATTGCATACAATATAATAGAGTAGTTCCATTTTCTGGGTCCTTTAAAAAGCACTGGTACTTGTTCCTCCTGTAATTTTGCGGGTCAAATTTTGCTTGCCATCAGAACTATATACAATATACATAAAATGTTAAATGTTTTTGTGTGTATGTGCAGCTGCACGTTGTCTGCAAGAGGCTTTAGTGCCTGCTTCATGGAGAACATATTGGGAAGGAGGTAACACAAGGGAAGTGCCAGTGGCATTTCAACCACCTACTGGAGCTCTGTGTATGTTGGCAGTATTTGAAGAATGTTAACAGAGGTATTAAGTTGAATTTCACTTTTTATTCTGGGTCAATTGATGCCACTTTGGTGATATCTGGGCCCAATTCTTTTTTATCTGTGGAGACTCTTCTTGTGGTGTATTTTCTGTGTGTTTTGTGAATTTAGCAGGGCTCTCTGAGCACCATGCCTACACCTGTCACTAATCTCCCTATTCCTGATAAACATTGAAGTTTGAAATACTGGGCCAGGCCTTGTCCCATGCATCCATAATGCACAATGATAACAATTTGAAGACTTGGGAATAGATGGCATGTTTTCTGGTGTATGTCCCTAATTTGAGCTGTTTTGCCAGCTTTTGTGCCCCTTTAAAGGTGTTTTGTAGGTCTTGATTTTGCCTCCAATTGATTTGAACAGGGTTCGGTAGTTTGGTGAACTGTTTGCTGATTTAGTGGGCGAACATATGCCCGTTTAGCGAACCCAACATGAACTTTAAAATGTTTGCTCTTCTCTAGTTAAGATAACTAAGAAAAATGAACATTTTGGTTTAATTTAAGTTGGGTTGCTGTCATTCGGAGGGTTTACAAAGTCTGGAGAAATGCATCCCTTTTTTAATTTTACGAGAGTAAGCCTGTCTGCATTTTCCATTGAAAGACGAGTGTGGCTATCTGTTATGATTGTCCTGGTGGAGCTAAAACACATACAGACAACAGACTACCAGCAGGGCAGGCCAGCACCCACAAGGTGTACTATCAGGTCAGGCCAAGGGTGAAGTTTGGACACCCAATAGTTAAAGGGCACTAAAGCATCAGAAAGGACACTGGCATGGTCACTTAAGTACTTCTTCATTATCTTGGTCAACATCTCCCTCCTTGTCATAGTTACATCCACAGATAGCCCTTGCTGATGTGATGGTTTATTAAAGCAGGCCCAGTTTTTTGCAAATTCCCCCCCCCACCTACCTTATGAAGCACCTGCAGTGCGTGTCCATCCTGTAATCCTTGATGTTGAAAACAGGCGGTACCTCTGCTGCCAGCATTATCTGAGGGTGATCTTTTCATTAATTGATCTACAATGGCCCTCTTGAATGATTCCATTGTAAAACCATTTTCTGACTATGAAATGAGAAGGAAAGTTCTCCTTGTACAGCGGGTCGAGAAAGGTATACAATCAGTATTTGTTGTTGGCCAAAATGTGTATCACACAAGGGTATTGGGAAAGTCAGTTGGACATGAATTGTGCCATGTGTGGAAAACAACAAACAGCTAAAGGTTCATTAGCACCACTAGGAGGAAGAGTAACTGTCAGAGAAATTATCTGACAATAATGAACTGGACAATTGATAATTGTATGAATGTACTGAAGTTCCATTTTGGACTTTTAAGATGAACTATAATAAGGCGTCGGTCAGGGATTACATAAGTCGTTTTTCTGTAAGAACATGTAAAGACATGTCCCTTCGTGGCCCCATCTGGTCAAGATAAGATAAGAGCATAGGGCCATACGCCCTCGATGTCCCTCAGTAACCTTGTGCAACTGGGTGTAACCAATGTCTTTGTAGTAGATAACTGGGAGTAACCATTTGCCTATAAATAAAGACTCTTGGGGGTGTGGCCCCAGAAATTTGCTGACATAGAACTTGTAAATGCTGTCTGTCATTTTCCTCCGTTCACTACACGCTTACGTAAATTTGGCAGCTTGCCCTGACATTAATAGGTGGAGAACGCTTGGCATCACAAGAGCTGACATCAGCCACGAGTGACCGGGGCGGAGAAACCAGGAACGCAGGATAATTCCGCGGTAAGTAACCTTTTTGTGTTGCTAACCTGCAGTCCTGTTTTTTTCCCTCCTGGTATTTGTGGTTTGATGCATGACGTGATGAGCCCTGCTACGTGCTAGTGAACGTTATTGCTATACAAAGTTTAGGCGAATATCTCTGTGAGTGAATGCCAAAAGCCACTTACGGGGATGGTTGTCAGTGGTAGCGGTGTATAAAGCCGTTCACCAATGCATGTATAGGGGCCCTGCAGTTCCGGACGGTGACCCCCAGTGAGGCGCCCCCTGGTCAGGAATTATTACATGTGTCTGTCAATAATCAGGGCTACCCGACAAGTCTGAAGTGAAATAGATACACGTCAATCTAGGTAAGGTAGCACGAAGGCGTGCATGTGTGTATGAGATTGACAGCAGACGTGTGAAATAATGACAGAATGCCTTGTGACCTATGCATGTCCACTGTAATTTTAATTGAAAGTACCTCCAAGGGGACGAATATACTTCAAGTGCTCCAATCTATTGTTGAGCTTCCTGTGCTCAGACTGGGCAGTGTAGATATAATTCCATTAAACTGTCACACTCCAGTCCCCAGATCATTTATTAACAGACGGTCGCAAAACATTGAAGCATTTGGGTGGGAACAGAATAGCAGATATTTTGGATATACCCTAATATCAGAAGACCCATTAGATGCAGGATATTAGAAAATCAGTTTTAGTTCTAACAACACAGGAAAAGCACAGGAAGCAAACTCCTTTACTTGAAGTATAATTCAACCTTAAATTAACAAGACATAAAGACGTTACCGTGACATAAGCTTTCTTGACTGGTGGATATGAGCCAGCCATGAGTGTGTCCCAGAGATAAAATCACTGTATGTCTGGGCTCCATTCCAAGAAGCAAGCTTCATGCCCGAGTAGAAGAGGCTGATGTATGGATCAGATTATATCAGTGACAGCTGGCTAATGTAGCATTTACAGTCTGCATAGTGGTTTTTGTAGGTTTTCTGTGCCACAGGGAAAACGTTGAACATATCAAAGGGTTTCCTTCCCGTGAAGAGGAATCCCCAGTATAGACATTGAATCCAAGTCTTCTCTGCGGTACCCCACTGAAAGGGCTGTTGAATCCACTCACTCTAATGAATGGGATCCCAATTTTTTGATAGACAGATTGTTTTGATTGAAGATACTAGTCTCTACAAGTGTTTTTTTTGTCTGATTAGTGGATTGAAATTATTTCCAACATATAAATAGTACTGCAGTACAAACAGCTGGTTGCGACCTATACCAGCTAGACCCGGTCAGGTTTTAATAGGTGTTTTTGTATAGTGGGACCTTGTGTATTGTGGGGTGTTAGTGAAAGGTCAACCCACAGAATCAGGAGACTGGACCCCTGGCATGGTCCTGGGGGAGACACTGATTTGTTGGATAGTTTCTTTAAGTGAGTAAGGTCCCACACCTGATTACCTATTTTGGTAGGGCGTTAACTACCTTGGTAGGGTGTCCAACTACCTTGGTAGGGTATTAAACTACCTGATTACCTATTTTGGTAGGGTGTCCAACTGCCTTGGTAAGGTATCCAACCACCTTGGTGGGGTGTTAAACTACCTCATAGGGTATTACACTACCTAGTGAGTGGGGACTGTCCTGAAAGAGGAGGTATGTGCAGAGTGGACATGTGTCTAATAAGAATGCAGAGGTATGGGCCTCTGCAATAGAAATTGTTCAACACTTAAAAGGCACAGATGCAGTCAAAAATCGCAGACCCATGTTGAAAAAGATGATAGCAGGTGTGAATGGGACCCTGGATGAACAGGCACGGCAGAAATTCCTGACCAACCATAAGGGTTGGTTGGAAGACCATAACCAGTATAACCAGGCATAACATGGTATGAGGTAGCTTAAGGAATGACTCTGACTGGGTACAGATCACGAGAGGCAAAGAAGGGGACAGAATATGAAGTAAGGAAAGTTTCCCTTGGAGACTCAGAACCCAAGTGCCCAACAGTTCCACCTCCTCCATACAGAGACTTAGAGGGATGGATGGGCTCCAGATGTTTGCAACCAAATAAACTACCTAATGACACAAACACAAGCTACCAACCAGACAGTAACTGTTAAATTATGTATTTGTAAATGGACTCAAAAAGCCAATAAAGGGTATTGTAATGAGGGCTTGTCCTGCCTGGCGAACCTGTCCATTCCCAGTGCTAGTGGCTATAGCAAAGGGAATAGAAATTGGTTTGCAGAGCAGGGAAAAGTCTATACTGATAAGTCAACCATACAAAGAGACAGAGACTTTATTTCTCAAAAACTGTAAGGGTTGCCGGGTAGGCATAGCATGCCTCAAATAGAATGTTGGGTCTGCTGGGAGAACGAAGGAAGGGGGGGAATGGGGGAGGGAGGAGGGAGAGAAGGAAGTGGGGGCGGAAGACATAAGAGAAAAGAAGAGAGAAAATAAAAAAAAATAAATTAATAAGTAAATATAACACAAGAATTGGTCAACATCTATCGAAAGCAACGTGGAGCAGGTGTGGAGAAAGAACCCATTCGGAATCAGATGAGCTAAGAAAAGAGCACCCGCACTTGCACTTTATCATTATGTACCTCATATAACCAACCAGTGTTATAGGGTGCAATACTCTGTGAACATCTATTTTCTTTGTAATTGGGACACATATATTGTGATTTGGTAACAAATTGTTAACCCTATCTTGCTTACCTGAACAAAGAAGATCCAATTGGTCACCTCTCTGATTGCATTGTTTTGCACCATTATTTTGTATTTTTACGACTTGTCCACAATAAATGTAACATTTTGCATGATACTCAGTTGTTCTCCTGTGTCATTATGTATTTGAGAGTATATTCTTGCACTTGTGGGACCCCTCATCTTGATTGCAATGTGGGAGTGGGGGCTCTTGTACTTTAGAGCACCAGTCTGGACTTTGTCTTTGATAACTACTCTTAAGTTCTTTTAGATCCACCAGAGGACAATAGAACAAATGAAGGTAGAAGAAAGAACGGGGAAATTCATGATGCAGAGGTTGTTGGGAACCTTGGAACTAAGCAGCAGCAGCAGCTACGTTACATGCATTGTGTTTCTCTGGTTCCACCTGTAGCCCCCAAACTCTCACCCTCTAACATGCAGGTACCAATAGCGTCTCAAAACAAAAAGGTGTGAGTGAAGGCAGGTGCCAAGGAAGGGAAAATAAGGTTCTGGATGTTGGGGACCAAGGGGTTTGTGACTCGCCCCAGTGGGGGTCGTGGGGTACTCGGAACCTGGCCCTTTCTATGTCCTAGAGTGTCTGGGAGCTGTCACGGTGGTGTGACCCGGTCCGTGGTCCCCTCTTGGGCGGTCAGTAAAAAGCGGATTGAAAAAGGGTAAATAAAAATAAAAGAGAGTTTGTCGTGACACCACCCATGGAAGGCGGCTGGGTAGGGGCTGCTGCTACGATCCGGGACCTCTGGGGATGCTGGAGTGGTAGCTGTGATGGTTTAGCTCCCCACGGGAGGAGCAGATCCCCAGGGCAACCGTTAAAGTCTATAGAGGTAGTAGGCCGTTGGGGTGCAGGACTTAGTGTGCGAAATAACCGACAAACACAGGGGGCTGTAGTCTCTGTTACCTTTACTGAAGGGAGTAGCAGGTTTATCCAGGGTGCTGTCCACAAGAGGTTTTAGGGGTCCGAGGCCTGGAAGCAAGTTGAGGTCCTCCACACCTGGCGATTTCTGAGGCCTCCCTACTGCACTGCTCTTCGTGGGTCCTGGCTGCCTGTAACTATGCTCCTCTCCTCTCCTGTGTGCTGTCTCTGGCCCGTATGACAGGCGGCTTGAGCCCTTCTTGGGTTACTCTACTCTGGCTACTTCTCCGTGAGCTCTCTGGTGCTGCTGTGCCTCCTGGGCCTCGTGGTGGACGAGCGACTTGGAATCTCTTGCCCTCTGGTGTTGGCTGCTGGTCCTAGAGTCTCTCACAACCGCAGACTCTGGTGTCCGCTCCTGCGCTCAGTGTTGGGGAGAGCCCGGCACTGGCTCCACTCTTCAGACCTACTGCTCCACTTCCTCAGACCCTCTCATAGAGGTCCCGAGACGAGCCTTACGCTGCTCCAGTCCACGGAACCTCTTCACAGTCCTCCTAGGAACTGAACTGCCTAACCCCGCTTCCAGAATTAATGAGGGGACCTCCCCCTAGCTCGGGTTTCCAAGCTCCCCTTTCTGGGCTGGAGTTGTGTGTGGTGTGGTTCACTTGGTGTGGGTACCTTTCCTTGCTTCCAAGCACAACATGGTCCCCCAGGGGAGACAACGCTATTGTGGCAACCGGACCCTGGGGTGCCTTATTCACCCTTGGTTGAATTCAGTACTCCTGGACTGAGGAAACACTTTTGTACACGCCAAAACATAAAATGATAATAACAGTAAATAATGAACAAAGCCTCAAAAGGAAAAAGTACAAAAAAGCAAAATGACAGTCTCAAAAAGGAAAAATTACAAAAACCTAGAAAAAGTGTAAAAAGCAGTGACTACGGCGCTCAGTCCTTCCACCGATAGCTATAGAAAAGTTATTTAATAAAGTGTCTTTACTACGACCAGTCCTGTGGTTTTATTGGTCCATATTTAATTAAAAGTTCACGCATGTGTAAGAGTTCATACAGAAAGACCTGTAGGCACGGTACGCTTGGTGGTTGCATTGTTGCTTAGTTACTTGAAAACACACATATTCACACAGTTGCATAAAAGAAAACAAACATATTTACATTGTAAACCTTGTTACACTTGTCCACTTCTCTTGCTAGCTATCCCTGTAATGGGCTGGAGCCTGACCTATATTACTACATGTGGACCCACGCAGCATCGGTGTTTCTGTTTGGCTATTCTGGTCTGTATTATCTACCACTGGTGGGGTGTGTGCACTACTTGCTGATCTGGGTGTGGATCTGAGTGGTTCTGGTATGGCAGCTGGCTTACTGTAGCTCACCATGGGACTGACAGGCTCACCAGCAGCAAGGGGCTGACTTTCTGGTTCCGGGACCTGATGCTGGCTCTTCAGCCCTCCTTGGAGTCTGTACAGGTGGTTGCGATGCCACTTGGGAAAAGGTCCAAGTACATCCCATGCGCAGCTTCCAGCCTGATGAGTGCAAATTTGCCTCCAGTATTTGCCGATAGTGTGCTGCATTCATCTTTCTTTCAACCTTGACCATGTTTCCTTTGCCTTTGTAGCTCACACATCCCTACATCACCAGTAATCCACCTTTACAGTAGGAATGGTGTTCCTTTCACCATAGAGCTTGTTGACACCTTTCCAAATGTAACGTTTATGGTTGTGGCTAAAAAGTTTGATTTTGGTCTCATCACTCCAAATTACTTTGTTGCAGAGGTTTGAAGGCTTGTCTCTGTGCTGTTTGGCGTATTGTAGGCGAGATACATTGTGGCATTTGCGCAGTAAAGGTATTCTTCTGGCGACTCGACCATTCAGCCCATTTTTCTTGAAGAGCCTCTTAATTGTGCATCTTGAAAAAGCCACAAGTCCTGTATTTCAGCTGATGTTATTTGTGAATTTTTCTGTGCATTTCGAACAATTTTCCTGGCAGTTATGGCCAAACTTTTTGTTGCTCTACCTAATCATGGTTTAGTTTTTACAGAGCCCCTTATTTTTCATTTGTTAATCACAGTTTGAACACTGCTGACTGGCATTATCAATTCCTTGGATATTTTTTTGTTTCCCTTTACTGTTTTATACAGTTCAACTATCTTTTCCCATAGAGCCATTGACAATGGTTCTGCTTTCTCTATGACTCACAACCCAGAAACGTCAGTGGCTGGAAGAAAGATGCAAGAGTCTGTCTGGATCCCAGAAACTCACTCAGCTTTTATGCACACACGCACTGATTACAAGCAAACAAGTCATAGGAGAAGATATTACGTCAACGTCTGTGCATATTATCAGACCAAAATCACAAGGGTAAGTGCAATTTTGATCAAGGTGGGTCACTTGGATAATTTTTTGGTTGTCATTAGGATTTAAATAGAGAAAACACAGTAGCTGACAATAAACGGCTTCACTCAACCACTAACCATGAGTGGAAAAAGGTTTTTGTGTTATCATCAGGCATTAGGTGTAGGTAGATGATGTTATACTTGATTAGGACAGGTAAAGAGGAAAACATCCAGTTCCTAGTTGGTCTCATTTGACTAATAAGACACCCTAATTATTAGATGTGACATGTTTGGCACCTGAGGTTTTCCTTAGCAACTGTGGACTCCTTTAAGATGCAGTTATAGTGTTCACAAAAAAGTAAACTAATTTATATACATGCTGAAATATTTAGGATTTTTCTATGCATTTTACTTGCTGATGTTTATTGGTCATTCCATATAGTACATTTCCTCAACATTATCATCTATTGTTTAAAATTGCTTTCCCTTTTAGACTTGTGACTTAACTGTGACTATAACTTAAAAGGACTCGTCAGGTCATTTTTCAGTATGATACTAATACTACCCTTGAATAGTGCCTGGGATGTGACACATCAGCTGATTGAGTTGCTACCCCTTCCCTGTCAGCTAATTAAGGTCCTGCAGCCATCGGAGGTGGACATCTCGCATCACGGGACTCTCAGCAGAGAGGTGAGAATTTTTTTTTTAACCTGTGCTTTCTTTCCCTTTCACAATGTATGTAGATACATTGCGAAAGTGAAAGTACAGCCCCGCTTGCCTGTGCTTTGCAGGCTCGGCTCCACTCAGCTCTTTCAGGGTTTGGATCCCTCAAAATCCTGGATCCGGACGCAGAAATAGCATCCGGAGTTCACATCTGGACCTGTCTGTTCCTGTCCGTGTGGTCCTGCAAAAAACAGGATCCCCACGGACAGGAAAAAAAAGTGATGTGAAAGGGGCCTTAGGTAAGGCAATCTCCTCTATTTGTTTCTCTGAGCAGGAGCCATGCTGTCTGTAGGAGATTCTGTGTGTTTATTTTAACTCTTGATTTGCTGCATACTGGGAGAGCAGACAGAAGGATACACCACCCCCAAAGTGAGTGATTTCTACTGGTCTTCTCCTGTGCAGTGCAGTGATGTGACTATGTGACATGAATATTCATTCCTTGGGGAGTGTGCAGCAGAGAAGCAAGCGATCACTCACTGTGATTGACAGATGGAATGAATATCTGTATTGCCAGCTTACACAGGTAGGAGGGACGTATTAACAATAGCAATACTATATAAAGTAAATATAATATAAATTAGGAATTAGAAAATTATATCAGTTACATATGGATTTTTGACCTGACAGATTCCCATTAATTTTGACTGTACTTTTTACTGTTCAATTCATCAATAACAAATTTTATTAAAAATAAATGGCTATGTCCATGTAATTTCTTTGATGTTCAAGAAAATGTAATTTCTATATTAAACATTTTTCCATTCTCAGTTTGAAAGTGGCTTCTCTTTAGTCTGTATTACATAGGAAGGCGCTGGCCAGATTCTGCTGGAATGTATATCATTGTCTCCAACAGATGTTCAACTTCCCTGGCCAATCCCCTTTGAGCAAGTGCAATATTAGACTGCTCCTCCCTCTACTCTGGGTCTGACCTCCTGTTTTTAGTTCAGTTTGCCTTAGTTCTGGTTCTGCAAGTTATGCCGATTGGTCTCATTTGCTTCTTTGTCCGCCTGTTCTGTTTTAAGTCTTGTTGTGTTTGCATGTTTATCTGTCTAGTCGGTCCATTTTAGTACTTGTTTGTCTCATTTGGATTTTTGCTCTGGATTTCCTCCTGGTGTTTCCAACCTCTTCTCTCTAATCCTGTCTGTTATCTGTACCTGTTCAGTCCTCCTGTCCTCATTCTGTTTGCCCTTGTATCTGGGTACGGCCTTATGTTTCCTGCACCTCACCAGTCAGCTGCAGGACTCTCCTGGAGTTGCTTCTATTGGCTATCGTCAGCTTAAGCCCAACCTCACCCACCGTAGGCTCTAGTGAAGACCAGGTGGCCGCTTAGTTATGCCCTCCTCACAAGGTGGCGCAGTTGGTCCAATATCAGCTACCCATTCTCCCAGCCTTTAACACAGAAAAAACAATTCACACATTCTGCATATGGAAAAGGATTATACCCTGTATGAATTGTCAGGTGTTTGGTAACATTTGATTTATTGGTAAAATATTTCCCACAATCTGAACAAGAAAATGGTTACTCCAATTTGTGAATTATTTGATGTCTAACAAGCAGAGATTTAAGGCTATAAGATTTCCCACATTGTGAACATGAAAATGGTTGCTCCCCTGTGTGAATTCTCTGATGTACATTTAGACTTGATTTCTGGTAAAACATTTTCCACATTCTGAACATAAAAATGGCTTCTCTCCTGTGTGAATTCTCTGATGAGTAATAAGACTTGATTTCATAGTAAAACATTTTCCACATTCTGAACACGGAAAAGGCCTCTCCACTGTGTGAGTTATTTTATGTTTAACAAGACCATCATTGTGAGTAAAACATTTCCCACATTCTTGACATAAAAATGGCTTCTCCTCTGTGTGAATTCTCTGATGTGCAGTAAGACTTGATTTCTGGCTAAAACATTTTCCACATTCTGAACATGAAAATGGCTTCTCCCTGTGTGACATCTCTGATGTGCAGTAAGACTTGATTTCATAGTAAAACATTTTCTACATTCTGAACATGAAAATGGCTTCTGCCCTGTGTGAATTCTCTTATGTGCAGTAAGATTATTTTTCTTGTTAAAACATTTCCCACATTCTGAACATGAAAATGGCTTCTCCCCTGTGTGAGTCCTTTTATGCTTAACAAGATCTCCTTTGTAAGTAAAAGATTTCCCACATTGTGAACATGAAAATGGCTTTCTCCCCTGTGTGATCTTTATGCTTAACAAGACTTCTTTGTAGGTAAAAGATTTCCCACATTGTGAACATGAAAATGGTTTCTCCCCTGTGTGAATTCTTTGATGTACATTAGACTGCTTTTGGGTAAAACATTTCCACATTTAAACATGAAAATGACTTCTCCCTATATGAATTTTTTATGTCTTAACAAGACCATATTGTGGGTAAAACATTTTCCACATTCTGACATGGAAATGGCCTCTCCACTGTGTGAGTTATTTATGTTTAAAGACCTTCATTGTGGTAAAACATTTCCACATTCTGAACATGAAAATGGCTTCTCCCTGTGTGACATCTCTGATGTACAGTAAGACTTGATTTCATAGTAAAACATTTTCTACATTCTGAACATGAAAATGGCTTCTGCCCTGTGTGAGTTCTCTTATGTGCAGCAAGATTATTTTTCTTGTTAAAACATTTCCCACAGAATAAACATGAATATGGCTTCTCCCCTGTGTGAGTTATTTTATGCTTAACAAGATCTCCTTTGTAAGTAAAAGATTTCCCACATTGTGAACATGAAAATGGCTTCTCCCTTGTATGAGCTTTTTGATGTTCAGAATCCCTTTTGTTATTTTCATTTTGCTTAACAATCTGTAATGAAACAGAAGACAGACCTGTTGATACAGAACAGATGATCAGATTTTTGTTGTGAAGGGCTGGCGGTATATCTGGAATTATTCATGATCTTCATGTGTATATGGTGTGATACCAAATCAGCTGCTTCAAAATTAGTAATAGCAGATATCCCTCTGACATACAGTCACCTGACAAGAAAAAAAAATATTTTTTTCAGAAATGCTGCCCTGTGAAAAAAACTGTATTAAAATTAAATTCGTAGCTGATGAAGACAGGGATACAAACTGCAGAGATCATGCAAGGCAAGGAGTAATAGATTGTGATATTGACCCCTTTACAACTGCTGATATTTGCCTTTTCACAGTGGACGTTAAAGGGCTGAGGATTATGTGTATAGCTCCCCTAGAGGTAAAAAATCCAGCAGGTTGGGGGTGTGGCCTGGCATCGGAATGGGACAGAATAATGACATGAGAGCTTCGGCCGCAGCACTCACAGATCTCTAAGGCAACTAACGTGACTTAAGCAATAAAACCATCCCAGCACAAACCGGAGGCAGCGTGTAGCTGGCAGCATTTGGATGGAGCCAGAGATAATGATAAGGTATCGTGGGTAGATTAAGAGAGAGGACACAGAGCGGTGCAAGAGCAGACAGTGTGGCAGCAGAGACCATCCCCTCATGAGGAGTCTGGAGCAGCAGTAAGGAGTGAGAAAACAAAAAGGTACACGGGATCTGTGTAGGAGACTGTGATGAGACGAGAGACAGTGGGCAGTGAAGATTGCCATGTTGACTTCCGCACACACTAAACACTGGAAACAATAATATGGTAAGAAAGAGCAGGAAGCCCTCACCCACTCCGACATCCCCCCCGCTGAGTACTGGGAGCATACAAACATTCCCAACAGAAATCACTGACACAGCAAAAAACCAAGGTCACAAAATGGCTTTGGGGGTTCTCAGTCCTTGCCCCCACCCCCAGAGTGAACAGAGAAATAGCCGGGAGAGCATCCGGTCACAGGAGGGACATGAGCGCACACCCCCCACCTCCCTGTCTGAAGCATCTGCAGCACGTGCCATTAAGCCTGCGGCCCCCCAACACAAAACACAGCACTTAAGATAGGGGAAATAAGGGACCTATGTGCACAAATGGCAGAGTCTTCCTTTCCTGGGGCGGTCCTCATGTGAGCCAGTTTCTTTGTAGCGCTTGATGGTTTTTGCAACTGCACTTGGGGACACTTTCAAAGTTTTCACAATTTTTCGGACTGACTGACCTTCATTTCTTAAAGTAATGATGGCCACTCTTTTTTCTTTACTTCGAATTTGGATTATGGCAAGAAAAAAGCAGCTAACAGTCTATTCAGTAGGACAATTAGCTGTGAATCCACCAGACTTCTGCACAACACAACTGATGGTCCCAACCCCATTTATAAGGCAAGAAATCCCACTTATTAAACCTGACAGGGCACACCTGTGAAGTGAAAACCATTTCCGGTGACTACCTCTTGAAGCTCATCAAGAGAATGCCAAGAGTGTGCAAAGCAGTAATCATAGCAAAAGGTGGCTACTTTGAAGAACCTAGAATATAAGACATATTTTCAGTTGTTTCACACTTTTTTGTTAAGTATATCATTCCACGGTGATAGATGACAATGAGTGCATCCTTAAAGTATTTCGTGAGTTTTATGGGAAGTTATATTCCTCAAAGCTATCTGTCTCACGGGAAGAGATACGGAGGTACCTTAATGGTGTGATTACTCAGCGCCTCAAGGAGGATGAGGGTGAGAGACTAGGACTACCAATATCAGTCGAAGAATTAGAGGAGGCACATGCTACAATGGCAAATGATAAGGCACCAGGGGCAGACGGATTACCCACGGAAGTTTATAAGCAGCTTAAAGATGTTTTGCTACCAAAATTATGTGTGGTTTTTCAGGAAGCATTGGTGGGTGGATGTTTACCGGAATCCATGAGGGAGGCTACGATTGTGGTTTTGCATAAGGCAGACAAAGATACTAGGAGGGCGGAGTCCTATAGGCCCATTTCACTGCTGTCTGTTGGTGCTAAGTTGTTGGCCAAGGTGTTGGCGGGCAGACTGACTGGGGTTATATCCGATGTAATACATCCTGACCAGTCAGGGTTTATGCCCCAAAAGTCTACAGCTCTTAATTTAAGGCGACTATTCTTGAATCTTCAGCTCCCGGCAGATAATGCAGGTGACAGAGTGGTGGTATCCTTGGACGCCCATAAGGCGTTCGACAGCGTGGAGTGGGACTATTTGTGGCTGGTACTGGACAAGTTGGGTTGTGGGCAGAGCTTTATTTCATGGGTTAGATTGCTGTATTCTTCTCCTGTGGCACGCATATGAGTGAATGGAGGACGCTCTGACAGGTTCTCGCTTACTAGGGGGACCAGACAGGGATGCCCCCTTTCCCCATTATTGTTCACATTGGCAATAGAGCCACTCGCAGCTTATATACGAGATGAGGCCGGGGTGAAAGGATTTGTGTACGGGCCTGTGGAGGAGAAGATAGCCTTATATGCTGACGACATCTTATTGTTTTTACAAGATCCTACTGAGTCTTTAAGGTGTGCGGTAGATGTATTGGAAAGGTTTGGACAGATGTCTGGATTAAAGATAAATTGGGACAAATCGAATCTCATGATGGTGGATACGGAGGAATGGGAGGAACGGGAGGAAATTGGTTGTGCCAAACTGAAAATAGTTACACAATTTAAGTACCTGGGAATTCAGATATCTTGGTCAATTACAGACTATCTTGAGTGGAATATGATACCGTTGTTAGCTAAATTAAAGGATAAGGCACAGGCCTGGCGTAAATTGCCTCTCTCGGTGGTGGGTAGAACAAACCTTGCCAAAATGATCATGATGCCGAAACTCCTCTACGTGCTTCACAACTCACCAGTATGGATTCAGTGGGGGCTTTTTCAAAGACTGAACTCATTATTCCGAGATCTGGTATGGGGGGGGGGGGGGGGGGCAACCCAGATTAAAATTAGAAACTTTGCAGAGACCAAAGGAGGAGGGTGGCTTGGCACTGCCGAATCCGTGGTTATACTTTTTAGCGGCTCAAGGACAACACATGAGGGGATGGACGTCAGAAGGTGGGCGGAATTCCAGTCAAAAGCTATTAGAGTATATTATGGGAAGACGCCCATTAGTAATCAGTTTGGAGGCAGGGGACGTTGGTAGAGCAGGCGGGCGGGCGGTTCCCCACTCCGTGTCTAATACAAAGAATATGGTCTAGGATTAAAAAGCTGAGAGGGATCACGGGAATTACGATATACACGCCGGTGTGGAAAAATACAAAATTGGGTGAAATATATAAATTGGGTGACCAAAAAAGATGGGAGATTAGGGGTATAAAATATTTGTCGCAGCTCACGGCAAATGGAATGTTGAAACCATTTGCTGCTTTGAAGGATGAGTTTCAGATACCGGCAACAGATGGGTTTTTATACCTTAGGTTACTACATGCATATAAGCAACAAATGAAAATGTGTAGTCTCACTATACAGAAAGATATTGTACTGGACTATGTTTGTATGGAGGGTGGAACTAAAGGAGTAATATCAACACTGTATGGAGATCTGCTGCACGTGATGTTGCTGCGACACCCGATCACGGCGAGAACCAAATGGGAGTTGGAAGTTGGAGAAATGAATAATGAGGTGTGGGATAGTATCCTGGAGTATGGTCCAAAGCTTTCATTGAGTGAACAGGGAAGATTGTCGCAGATGTATCTTGTGCACAGAGCCTACAGGACTCCTGAATTTTTATATAAAATAGGGATTAGAGACACCTCTGCATGTTCAAGATGTAGGCAGGGACAGGCGGGGATTCTACACGATGTGGGACTGCCCTATGCTGCAGACGTTTTGGACAAATGTCATTACAGAGATTGAAAGACGATATATGTGTGAGGTTCCGAGGGTGCCTTTGTTGTGTGTGCTGGGGTACGTTGAGGAGATAAAAGTGACAAGCTGCCAAAAAATCACAATTGCAAGATTATTATTATCTGGCCAGGAAATTAATAGCGAGGTATTGGATCAGGACTGAGCCCCCGGGAGGAGCCGAGTATATTAAACAGGTGGACTACGTGGTGCGAATGGAGGAAGACATAGAAGGAGTGCAGCCTTGATGTTTGAAAAAATATGGGAGCCATGGAGGAGATAGAGGGATATGGTATAATAGTAATGCTGTTCTTTTTGATTTCCTCTCCTTCACTAGCCAGACAATGGAGAAGCTAGACCTGATAACAGGTTTGACAATTTTAATTGTTGTACACATGTACAAAACGCTTTCTATTTTCCTCTTATCTGATATAAGTATTGATGGTATATGAAAACAGTTCAAGGAGTGGGGGGGGGGGGAGGGAGGGGGTTGTTGGTAGGAGGGAGGGTATTTTCCTGTGTTATTGTTTTGGGGTGGGGTGTTGTATATTACAAAAGGTGTTCATCTTTTCATTGAAACTGTGTTATGAATGTACTATTTGTATTTAACCTGATGATTTAATAAAATACATTTGATTTAAAAAAAAAGTATATAATTCCACATGTGTTAATTCATAGTTTTGATGCCTTCAGTGTGAATCTACAATTTTCATAGTCATGAAAATAAAGAAAACTCTTTGAATGAGAAGGTGTGTCCAAACTTTTGGTCTGTACTGTATATACTATAGTTACTGTAGAAACTGGTATTGGTCGGCTATATTGAAAATATGGCAGCTGTTCACACCCCAATATGAGCATAAACAGGTGACAAGTATCTTCCAATAATTGAGAGGGATATTGTAACATTTTGATTGTATCGTACCCTGATGAACGAATAGAACAACATTTGATTTTACATATGATAACAAAGGTATATAGTACGATACAAGAAGGAGCTGAGACATCCCAGGTCGGAACTGTATCCCTGATAACTGTGTTCACCTTGTTAAATATCACTTAAGGCCACAACACACGCTTCAATATCGATCACGATATCGCCTGCAAAGTCACGTGAGCGAGATCGCTAGAACAATTTTGTAATATCACTTGTGCAGTGTCACAAGCATAGATCTCGTTAACGATTTTACAGTTGGCAACGCGCCAGAGATCCACCGCACAACCCAACGATCGAGGCCAGCCAGTGTCAGGAACAAGGGAAATCGTCAATGAGATCATTTGCACGGTGTCACACAGCACGATGCTGCGGATCGTTTGCACGACCATTGCTTGATTTGAGGTCCTGTTCACAAATCTTCAACCAAACAATCAAACAATTTTTCAATTCAAGATCATTCGGATACACGCCACGACGCACAAACGATATCGCTTAAGCGATTAAAAAAACATGACGTTTAAGTGATATCGTTAACGATATTGAAGCGTGTGACGTGGCCTTTAGTTACTGTAGAAGCTGGTAATGCTCAGCTATATTGAAAACACAGCAGGTGGTTCACGCACTAATACGAGCACATACAGGCGACAAATACCATCTAGTGACTGAGAGGGATGTTGTTATAGCATAGAAGTTTGAATTTATCCTTTCCTGATAAGCAGAGTCTAATGGTACCTTTACACGCCGCCACAACAGGATGGATACAACCCGCTACAGGCTACAAATGTAGCTTGTCGCGCCAATATCGCCCGTAGTAGCGGCGTCTGAAGACGGGACGACACAGCCGGCTACAGATACATCTGTATCCGTGCACTGCCCATAAACAGATGGCTACATCGCCGATTGTAGCAAGCTGTATCGGCGTGTAAAGAACCCACAGAAGGGAACTGTGGACACCCGGCGATGTAGCTGGGGCGTGACACAGGGTCCGGGTTTCCGCGCCCCCTTCAGCGATCATTGGAGGAAGCTCCTGTGTTGCGATTGGTTGTTGCCGCACAGGGCGGCATATTTAAGGAGCTGACCAGTCACACTACACAATTGCTCGAGCGTCAAGTATTAATCAGCCTCCTGCGATGCCTGGCCAATCATGGTATTTTTGCTTTCTCCTATCAGCGTACGGACGTTCTCGTAATCCACAATTGTAGCACGCCTATGTGCTGTCCCTGCTGCACCAGGTACGCCCATAGTAGCTGGTTGTAGCGGTGTGTAAATGAGCTACAGATGGCTACTTGAGACACCCGGCGATGTATCTAGCTGTAGATGTAGCGTAGCGTAGCGCACCTTGTGGCGGCGTGTAAAGAGGGTGCGTTTCCCGTTTGTAACCGTTTGGGCGTGCTCGTGCACGTGAAGTAGCCGTTGGTATCCATCCTGCAGTGGCGGCGTGTAAAGGTACCATAACAGATAGTAAGGGAGAAACTGACAGGTCTCAGGCCCTGCAGTACACTAGTATTACAATGCATGAGACCAAAGATAAAAGAAAAAAATATTCATGTCACACAGTGGGACTAAGTGAAAAGGTTAAAAAAAATAAATGAAAGAAAAAAAACAAAACAAAAACAAACAATATAAAAAATGCAAAAAAGTGCACAGAAAACCAGGGATGTTGAGTTAGAGTTGTGGACTCTGTGTCCACTTTGGTCGAGTTGGAGTCGGTATAAAATGGACCGACTCAGACTCCTAAAATATATAATAAATTGGGTACAGTAACAGTAGTTCAATTCAATACTAAATTCAGTTCATGATCTCCATTGCCATATCAGCCTTACTCATATAGAATCATGGTAAATCTGCATTTATTGTAAACTCTCCTATGCCATCTGTATGCATTTTATTATTTACTCACCAGTATATGACTATTTCCCACATTGTAAATGTTATCTTGTTGGAGGTGTGATAGTGTGGAGCCAGCTTTGCCTAATGTCTGATCTGTGGCCTTTCATCATCTATTTATCCCCTGTTGTGAGGAGCAGCTGATAATTACCCAAAACCACGTGACTTCCCACAATCCCCCTCACCTGATTCTTTAGTGTGCCCTATAAATTTAGCTCATTCTTAAGGGGGTACATGTGTGGGGGGTTTGCACGTGTGGCATCTCATGCAAAGTGGCATCTCATGCAAAGTGGCTTGCAGTTACTTCATTGCTGTTAGTCATGGCAGGAGTCAGGAAAGGCCGGTTTCACATGTATCAGGTTATGTCTGATGTTTTGCAGGAAACACCGGACAGAACCTGACAGGCTCAGATTGCCCTTAGGTCCTGTTTTCCGCCGTATTCGGCAGATCGCAGGGTCCAGGAGCTATCCATACTGAAATGGCAGGATCGCGGCTTGCGGGGAGCTAGCCGTGGTTCTGAAATCTCAGCAGGGGACAGCTCCAGGTGCTGAAGTTCAGCACCCGACGTCCGAGAACCCGACAGATTCTCTGTTGGGTCCGGCGTGATCTGACACCCCATTGACTCCCATGTTAGGGGACGCCGAATCCAGGAGGATCCGATTTGTGCAGATTTTTGTCCTGGACACAAAAACGCTGCAAGTGTTCTCCTGGATCCTCCTAGACAGATGGAACCCGAATGGCAAATAGCTGCCATCCGGCTCCATCCGGCCCCATAGGAATACTATGCCCCGGATCAGATAAACCGTGGTGTGAAGCTGGCCTAAGCCACTCTCTTCCTTTTTTTTTTTCTTTCTTACCATATCCTTTACTTCAATTTCTATTGTTCTATGTGCCTTTGCCATTCACCTTTACCGCCCCATCCCCTCTCCATCACTCTTCATCCAATTAAGCCCCTCTCTCCTTCCCTCTACTTTATTGAGCTCCCATACTCTCCTCAACGTACTGAATAATCTCAGACCACCATATTCCAGGGTGTTGCTTTAGAAACAAAGTCACAATTACAAAAACGATTTGCCTTTTCTCTTTTTACTGCTGCTCCTGTCAGGTGATATCTCTCCAAATCTTGGTCCACTCTCCACCAACTTCAACCCCTCTCCCACCAGACATAGAAACCATGCTAACCTTATCAACATTACCTGCACACCTTCATTTCAGTCTTTTAATTGTGCTCTCTGGAATCCACGGTCTGTATGCAACAAGCTTCCCTTCATTCACAACTACTTTCTTACTAACTCTCTTAACCTCCTGGCTCTCACAGAAACCTGGATCCAGGACTCAGACACAGTGTCCCCTGCCGCTATTTCTTATGGCAGGTTACATTTCTCTCATTCCCTGAGACTTGGGAACAGATATGGTGGTGAAATTGGCTTACTCTTGTCCCCACAATGTACTTTCCAGGTCATTTCCCCAGCCCCATCACTATCATTTTCCTCTTTTGAGGTCCACACAAGTACGCTCTTCAGTGTCCCCCCCCCCCGGAGTAGCGGTGGTATACCGCCCCCAGGGTCACCCACCCAGTTCCTCGACCATTTCTCCGCGTGGCTGCCGCGTTTCATGTCCTCAGAATTACCAACCTTTATTCTGGGAGACTTCAACATCCCCATAAACAGCCCCATCTCCCCATCAGCATCCCAGCTCCGATCTCTTACCACATCTCTTGCCTCTCACAGCTTTTAACCTCAGAGACACACAAGGATGGTAACACGCTTGACCTGATCTTTGTCCAGCTCTGCCCAACCTCCTCCTTAGATAATTCACCTTTTCCCTCTCTGATCACAACATTCTCTCCTTCACACTCACAAACCCTCACCCCCCCCAGCACAGTCTGACCTATCATACATTCAGAAATCTACAAGCCATTAACCCTCATACATTCACAGACTCTCTACACTCACTGTCCCCAATCTCCTCCTTCTCCTGTCCCGATCTGGCAGTCAATCACTTAAATGACTCTCAGAAGTTGCCTGGACCAAGTACCGCCCCTCACCTTCCGAACCTCCAAACACAGAGTGAAACAGCCCTGGCTCACATCACAAACTCGCTTCCTCCAGTGATGCTCTAGGAGTGCTGAATATCTATGGAGGAAAATCTGCACTCCAGACAACTTCATTCACTATAAATTTATGCTGAGAACTTACAACTCTGCTCTTCACCTCGCCAAACAGACCTACTTCACCACCCTGGTGTCCTCACTATCCAACAATCCAAAAAAACTCTTTGACACCTTTCACTCTCTCCTCAGTCCTAAAGTGCAGGTCCCCATCACTGACCTCTGTGCTGATGATCTGGCTTCTTAGTTCACAGAGAAAATAGAAAACATCCGTGAGGAAATCAACTCCCAACCTCAAATCGCTGTTACCCCTACCTCTCCCCACATTTCCTCCTGCTCACTCTCCACTTTTGACCCTGTCACAGAAGAAATCTCCAGGCTCCTCTCTTATTCTTGTCCCACCACATGCACTGCTGACCCCGTCCCCTCATACCTACTCCAGTCTCTCTCTCCGGTGGTCACCACTCACCTAACCAAAATCTTCAATTTCTCCCTCTCGTCTGGCAATCTTACCCTCCTCCTTCAAACACTCTATCATTACTCCATTACTAAAGAAAACGTCTCTCGACCCATCCTGCACAAACAACTACAGACCAGTCTCCAATCTCCCCTTTATCTCTAAACTCCTGGAATGCCTGGTCTACTCCCGTCTCACTCATTACCTCTCCACTCACTCTCTTCTACACTGATTACAGTCTGGTTTCTGCACCCTACATTCTACAGAAACTGCCCTCACCAAAGTGACCAATGATCATTCGACAGCAAAACATAAAGGTGACCACTCTCTGCTTATTCTTCTTGATCTGCAGCCTTTGACACTGTTGACCACCATCTCCTACTCTCCATGATGCACTCTATCGGCATCAAGGACACGGCTCTCTCCCGTTTCTTTTCCGATCTTTCTGACCACTCTTTCAGTGTATCATTTGCTGGCTCCACTTCCTCCCCTCTTCCTCTCACTATTGGGGTCCCTCAGGGTTCAGTCCTTGGACCTCTTCTCTTCTCTCTGTATACGGCCCCGATTGGACAGACAATTAGCAGATTTGGCTTTCAGTACCATCTTTATGATGATGACACACAACTATACACTTCTTCCCCTGACCTTACTCCCACTCTAATAAAGAACACCAAATGACTGTCTAACCGCAGTTTCCAATATCATGTCCGCTCTCTACCTGAAACTCAACCTTTCCAAAAATGAACTTCTTCTGCTCCCGCCACTAACCTCCCTAGATATGACATCTCTCTCTCAGTGTGCAGCACCATGATTACGCCTAGTCAGCAGGCTCGCTGTCTGGGTGTTATGTTTGACTCTGATCTTTCCTTCATTGTTAGATTGTGAGCTCTTATGAGCAGGGCTGTCATTATTTTGATTTAAGTATTGTATTATGCTTATGCTTTGTATTGTATTTTGTATTGTATTGTATTTTCTGATAACTGTTTCTTATGATTGTTTAAACATGAACCTCTGAATTGTGAAGCGCTGCGGAATATGTTGGCACTATATAAATAAAGATTACACTGGTCAACAGCATTTTTGGTGCCAAAGATATTTCATTGAATTTAGGGTAACTTTGGGGTGCTGATTCTGAATATGTCATCAGTTTTGCCAGATTGGCTCAGGTTTTTGAGATTTTTCGTAAAATGTGTAACAAAAAAGACGTTTTTTTGCTACTTTTTTAACGAAGTCTGTTATGTTTCTTCTATGTTTTGTCAGTGTATATTCACCACAAATGTAACAGAATGAGTCTGGATCGTTAAGACAACTTCTTCTTGATGAGTTCATGCTTTTCACTGGACAACAGACAACAACATAAAGTTAGTGCCAAAAACCAAGCTATGAACAAACTTTTAGAACACTAATTAACACAAAACTATATTGAGAACTGCTCAGTTCAAGTACTAATCCAAAGAAATTAATGAGATGATGCGTCGCATTTACGAACAAGTGCTATAAATAAGATACCAAAAATCTCAAAAACTTGAGCCAATCTGGCAAAACTGATAGCATATTCAGAATCAGCACCCCAAAAATACCCCAAATTCATTAAAATATTTTGGGCACCAGAAAAAAAAATTTTTTTTGTTGACCTGTGTTATTATTCTGAATGATTCTTATGTTGATTATTGTATCATAATAATGATTAAAAGTCTGATGTTCACATTGTACTACAGTAAATTTATCACTTAAACATGAGCCATGTATAAGAGAATTTGAGTCGGAGGAATTTCAGGGAAATTGAGGAGTCGGAGGTTTGGCTTACTGACTCCACAGCCCAATTACAGCGCAGGAACCGCGAGCCAATCACAGCCCAGGAACCGCAAGCCAATCCGCGGCCAGCTGATGTCGTGCATGGCCTCTGATTCGCTTGCGATTCCTGGGCTATGATTGGCTCACGGTTCCTGCGCTGTAATTGGTGCAGGGTTCCTGACCTGGGCGGAGTTCTGCAGCTACAGCGGGAATCCGGAGTGCGGAGGCCACCGTGGAGCGGGGAGAGCGCGGACATCGGAGAGCGGGGAGACACTGGTAAAAATCGGTTTGTGTTTATGGGTATGTGAGTGTGTGTATGGTTATGTGTATGTGTGTATGGGTATGTGTGTGTGTATGGATATGTGTGTGTGTGTGTGTGTGTGTATGTGTGTGTGTGTATGGGTATGTGAGTGTGTGTGTGGTTATGTGTATGTGTGTATGGGTGTGTGTGTGTGTATGGATATGTGTGTGTATGGGAGGCTGCAGTGGGACCGTATATAAGACACCCCCCCGAAAATAAGACCTGGTCCATCTTTGGGACCAAAAAAAAAATATAAGACGGTGTCTTATTTTCGGGGAAATACGGTATTACATATGGCCAACAATGTAGAAAAAAATTAAATTCAGCTGTTCATCCTTCATACGAACACAAAAAATGTAATAAAAAGCGATCAAAAAAGTCATATGTAATAAAAAACAAAATGGTGGAACTAAAGACACCAAAGTGTTCATCAAATAAAAAAACTTCAATAAAGAAATGAAAAAGGTTCAGCTCTCAGAATGTCCCAAAATGAATCTATTTGTTACAAAAAAAAAGCATTTATAGCAATTGATAGCAGCAAAACATAAACTACTGTATATACTCGAGAATAAGCTCAGCTTTTCAGCACAATGTTTGTCAGTATACAGGCTGAGGGTGGGGGGCGGTGACCGGGGGCTGGAGGAGGCTGTAGTAGGAATAGCCGGTCACATGGGGCCGCTCATTAGTGCAATGCAATATGCACTGCATTCCCCTGTCAATCAGCGGGGAGCGGTGCATAATACATTGCACTGTATACACTCGGGCACCCCCCCCCCCAATCGCTGCTATAAGGACCCCATGCCGGCGCTCACCATAAAATAACAAACTTCTTACTCACCTTCCGATGATTCTCTGCACTGTCTGTGGGCTCCGTGCGTCCTCCCTCCGGTCTGCCGGCTTCTAATCATGTGACCGCGGCGCAGCAGTGATGATGTCACTGAAGCGCCAGTCACATGATTAGAAGCCGGCAGACCGGAGGGAGGATGCACGGAGCCCACAGACAGTGCAGAGAATCGTCGAAGGGTGAGTAAGAAGTTTGTTACTTTATGGTGAGCACCAGCATGGGGCCCTATACAAATGATGGAGGCTCATGTATCAGGGATGGGGGAGCTATGCCAGGGATGGGGGAGCTATGCCAGCGATGGGGGAGCTATACCAGCGATGGGGGAGCTATGCCAGCCATATGGGCTATGTACCAGGGATGGGAGCCACGTATCAGCGATGGAGGCTATATACTAGCGATGGGAGCCATATATCAGTGATGAAGGCTATATACCAGAGATGGGGGCGCTGTATCAGCGATGGAGGCCATATATCTGCGATGGAGGCTATACACCAGATATAGGGGCGCTATACCAGTGATGGGGGGCTTTATACAATGATGGGGCCATATATCAACGATGGAGGCGCTATACCAGTGATGGGGGCTATGTATGAGTGATGGGGGCCATATATTTGCGATGGAGGCTATATACCAGAGATAGGGGCGCTATACCAGTGATGGGGGGGCTATATACAGTAATGAGGAGTTATATACCAGTGATGGAGGCCATATACCAGTTATGGAGGCTATATAACAGTGATGAGGGGCTATATACCAATGATGAGGGCTATGTACTGTGATGGGGGGCTATATACCAGTGATGGCGGCATATACTGTGATGGGGGTGCTATATACCAGTGATGGAGGCACAATATTATGAGGGGCTATATACAGTGTATATACAGGGCTATATACACCATTATGAGGAGCTATCTACAGTGATGAAGGGTTATATACCAGGATGGGGGGGGGGGTGCTGCATTTCCCACCCTAGGCTTATACTCGAGTCAACAGGTTTCCCCACTTTTTGGGGGTAAAATTAGGGGCCTCGGCTTATATTCGGGTCAGCTTATACTCGAGTATATATGGGTATAATATATACATATACATATATATATCTGGTATTGCTGCAAAGGAAAACAGAAAAGAAGGACCAAAAGTCCATGTACACTATATGCAAGAGTAGTTACTTTATTGGGGACCAGCAATTAAGGAGGGGATAATGATTACACAAAAGAAGGAGGTGAACATTTCAGAGTAGCGCTATCAATAATCACATATATAGTAATAGAGAGTAAAGGGTACTTCACACACAACAGTATCGCTAACGATATTGCTGCAACGTCACAAGCTTTGTGACATAACAGCGACCTCGCCAGCGATCTCGTTATGTGTGACATGTAGCAGTGATCAGGCCCCCGCTGTGAGATCGCTGATCGTTACAAATCGTTCTGAACCATTCTTTGGTCATTGCGCTCCCGCTGGGCAGCGTGCATCGCTGTGTTTGACAGGGACAACGACCAACTATCTCAATACTACACCCAAGAGTGACAGGGTCCCAAGGACTGCTGCATCGCTGCTGCGTTGCTGGTGAGATCTGACTGTTTGACATCTCACCAGCGACCACGTAGCGACGCACCAGTGATCCCGGCCAGGTCAAAAAGTGGTCATGATTGCTGGAAAGTTGTAGCATGTAAAAGGGCCCTTAAAGGGCCCTAAAAATTGTGTTAGTCCATTAGATGAATTAATGCATCACAAGAAATAGGGCTCTCATATGACATTGTCCATCTATCAGGTACTGACAATGCTCCCAAGGGAATGGTGTTCACCCCCTGACGAAGACCGAGTGCCAAAATGTGCTATTCGTCTAGACAACTGGCTCCATTTTGGGATTGTGAGTTTTGCTACTTGGTTCAGACCCAACTTGTTATCGGACTTTGCTTCTGGATCCTCCCCCCATCTGTCTATACACTTTCTGCCGATCTCCAGACTGACTTCCATTTTCTTGCCATTCTGGGTCTTGAATTGGTGAAAGATTTTGCGGCAAAGTCTAAATCTCCGTTTGGGCATTAAAGGGTAAATATCGGGGATCTCTTGGACTCATTGACTGGTTCAGCCCTGACCAAGCTCACAGAAACTCACTTCGATTTGCTGATTTTGCTAGAATGAATCATCTACAACCCACGGTGGATCAAGTTCATGGAATGTCTCAGCTGGAGCATAAATCGGTATCCCTTAATGCTGATGCTGTCTCTGAACTCATGATAAACTCACTTAATTGATTTTCTGGAGATTGCAAGTGGATTCACAAAACCACAGGTCAGGGTGGCCACACGGAACAAAGACTTTTGCATGGCTGGCTTGACCACCTGTGGTAGATCATAGGACAAGGAGGACAGACCAGTGACAAATGGCTACTCCAACATAGCACATGGAGAATGATGACAGCAAAATGAGTAATCCACAGAACTGGACTCTGAAGTCTCAATACTAAGACCAGGGTGTGTCTCCAACTGGCGTAGGGAGATGTCAGAGAGACACATTGTCAATTTGTAAAACCCGATGTGGAGCACAGCAAAGTCTGGAGGCTATAGGGCAGAGGTCCCCAAATCCAGGCCTCAAGGGCCGCCAACAGTGCAGGTTTTCAGGATTTCCTTAGTATTGCACAGGGCTTGGAATCATTACCTGTGCAGATGATCACATTAGCACCTGTGCAATACTAAGGAAATCCTGAAAACCTGCACTGTTGGCGGCCCTTGAGGCCTGGATTTGGGGACCTCTGCTCTAAAGGTACCGTCACACAGGGACATATCGCCGGCGATCGCGGGAGCGCGCATCCCTGACAACATCGCCAGTGAGATGTCACACTGAGCAACTTACCGGCGATGTCGCCGGCTAGTTGCCGCGGCTATCGCTCGCTGGGTTGCCCAGCAACCCAGCGAGCGATCATTCGCAATGTTGTAGATAGGTGGAATTGCCCACAACATTGCAGGTTGCCGCGTTACACAGGGCGATCAGGCATGATCGCCTCTGCAATATCGCCAGGTTTCCCAACATTGTTGGGAAACCTGGCGATGTTACTCAGGCAATTCATCGCCTGATTATCGCCCTGTCACACGCGGCAATTCGCCGGCGATGTCGCCGCAACCTGGCCACGCCCCTCAGTTGCCGGCAACATCGCCGGCGATATCTCCCCGTGTGACGGTACCTTTAGGGAAGGTAGCCGACTTTGAACAGGACAGGCAAGTAAAACAGCAAACTTTAATGATTAGATCTACAGGTGTGGCAGGCTGTTTATCAACAGCTCAATGATGCCACTGCCCGCCTGTTCATCATGATCCCAACTGCACTGATGAAGCCGCCAGTGCTAAACCCCTACACCTCCAGACTGTCTGATACTACTGCTCCTAAACAGCCAGGGATAGTTTGCCTGTCTATTATGTTCTATACTGAGCTGCTCCTGAGAAGGAATCCTGCTTTCACATCAGCGTTTTACGCTGATCGCGGCAGTTGCGGTGAAAAAAACGCAACTGCCGCGATTATAGCATAACGGTACAATGTCTATGGGGATTGCGGTAAGTGTGCGGCAGGTGCGGCAAGTGCGGTTTCGGCACTTGAGGCAGGTGCGGCCGCGAAAAAAACGCAGTATGCCGCGGTTTCTTCGCGGCTGCACCTGCCTTAAGTGCCGAAACCGCACTTGCCGCACCTGCCACAAGCCCCATAGACTTAGGGTAATTTCACATCAGCGTTTTCTTGAAATCGCAGCAGATTCGGTGAAAAAAACCGCATCTGCCGTGATTACCGCATAACCGCTGCACTTGCGGCAAGCCCCATGCAATGTCTATGGGGCTTGCGGCAGGTGGGGCAAGTGCGGTTTCAGCACTTGCGGCAGGTGCGGCCGCGAAAAAAAACTGCGGTCAGTGCCGCAAGTGCCGATGCCGCACTTGCCGCAAGCCCGCATAGACATTGCATGGGGCTTGCCGCAAGTGTGCCGCAAGTGCAGCGGTTATGCGGTAACCGCGGCAGATGCGTTTTTTTCACCGAATCTGCCGCGATTTCAAGAAAACGCTGATGTGAAATTACCCTTATGCGGTAATCGCGGCAGTTGAGTTGTTTTCACCGCAACTGCCGCGATCAGCGTAAAACGCTGATGTGAAAGCAGCCTAAATCTAACAAAAAACTCCCAATAAAGGATATTTTTTGTATAGCTAAAATAACACATTGTCCTTCACAGCCTATAATGTTCTCTTCCTGGAAGGGATGCCTTCTAATTCTTCACCACTAAAATTACCGTACATTGTTCTGCTGCTTGAAGGCAAGAAAATTACCTTACACTGGGACAATATTAAAAAATCCCACAAGAACTTACTGCCAGAGCATTAAACATCATTGTGTGAGCAGCGATTGTCACATCTATTGCTCTGGACCTGCTCCAGGTATCAGGGAATAAGGAGATTGATGGTATTGATGGTCGGCCCCGATCCCTGCAGTAGGTCCAGAGCGCTGTATGTGACAATGCTGCTCACACCATGATCTTCACTGCTCCAGGCTCCACACTGCAGATCTCCTCCTCGCTGCTCCTGTAAATTCCAGATCGGAGAGGAGAGAGCGGTTCACAGAGAGATCAAGATAAAATGTCTGTTTTGAGATCCTCTGCGGCCTTTGTTGTCTTCCTCTGATTGGTCAGAAGAATCTCTGTTCTTTTCAATGATCTTTTTATTTTAAAGATAATTGCGAAACAAGTCATGAAGAATCTCTGTTAATAACCCTTTGGATGAGGGGGAATTTGCATATCGGACACCCTAAAATTCAATAGTCTAAACTGCAATACAGTGGACACAGCAAAACTTGTAAGCAATCCCCTTTTTAGTGCTATACTACTGTGTGCAGAATTATTAGGCAAATGAGTATTTTGATCACATATACTTTTTATCCATGTTGTCCTACTCCAAGTTGTATAGGCTTGAGAGCAATACCAATTAAGAATCAGGTGATGTGCAGTCTCTGTAATGAGGAGGGTGGTGAATGACAGAGTGTGCTATAAATCTTGGCCAATGCTTCCCCTTAGGCAAATATGGTCAGAGAGATTTGACGGCTCTGAAAAGTCCACAATTGTGAGATTTCTGCAGAGGGATGCATGCAGTCTGGAAATTGACAAACTTTTGAAGCGTGATCACCAAACAATCAAGCATTTCATAGCCAACAGGGTCGCAAGAAGGTGTTGGACAAGAAAGACGCAAAATAACTGCCCATGAATTGAGAAAAATCAAGCGTGAAGCTGCCAAGATGCCATTTGCCACCAGTTTTGCCATATTTCAGAGCTGCAATGTTACTGGAGTATCAAAAAGCACAAGGTGTGCCATACTCAGGGACATGGCCAAGGTAAGGAAGGCTGAAAAACGACCACCTCTGAACAAGAAACATAAGATAAAACGTCAAGACTGGGCCAAGAAATATCTTAAGACTGATTTTTTCAAAGGTTTTATGGACTGATGAAATGAGAGTGACTCTGGATGGGCAGATGGATGGGCCAGAGGCTGGATCAGTAAAGGGCAGAGAGCTCCACTCCGACTCAGACGACAGCAAGGTGGAGGTGGGGTACTGGTATGGGCTGGTATCATCAAAGATCAACTTGTGGGACCTTTTCGGGTTGAGGATGGAGTGAAGCTCAACTCCCGGACTACTGCCAGTTTCTGGAAGACAACTTCATTTACACAGCAACAAAATGGAACAATGTGTCCATGATTTCACTGCAACCAGCAAATTGCCCGTGAAATTGCATGCAATGTTGCGACGTGTAACGGTACCCTAATAGTTACCTGCACAAACAGATATCCTCCTAAGAGCCAAATCTAAATAAAACCTCCCCAACTTCCAAAAATATTCAAGCTTTGATATTTATGAGTCTTTTGGGTTGATTGAGAACATAGTTCTTGATCAATAATAAAAATAATCCTCTAAAATACAACTTGCCTAATAATTCTGCACACAATGTATACAATTTAAAGCATAGACTATTAAAAAAATTCTCTTTAATTGCCAACAGAGCGGTGGATGTTCACGTCCTTACACCTGCACCAATTACTTAAAAGATTGCTGAGAAGTGTGATGGCCACTTTACACGTCCCAATATCATTTCGATGTTGGATACAACGCACGGGAGTGCGCATTTTTTGGGCAGAAATCCAAGATCGCATAGGAGATGTCACACAGGGAGATATCGGAAGGCAACGCAACTGTGATGTGTACGCCCCCTTGTACGCGTCGACCCAGGAACGACCATTTAACATAGGAGAGAATAGGGGAAGTTGTACTAGAAATCGGTGTTGGGCTGTCACACAGCACGATCCTGCAGATCGTCCATCCAATATCGGGCAGTTGGAGAGGCTGCTCATTTCTCCCCCGATATTGTCTTGGCATCGTTCTTGCATCGAATTGGTAATTTACACCACACAACGCACGAACGATATCGCCGCGAACGCACGAACCACGTGACTTTTTATCGGAGTTAGATGCCGATATCGGGACGTGTAAAGTAGCCATGAAGCTTGTGAGGCCCAGAACAGAGTACGGACTTAATAGAAGCTACAAAATGAAGCATGTAATTGTACCAACCGGTGAATAAGTAACTATAGAGGAAGACTACTCACCTGCGCTGTCATCTGTAAGATCATCATCACCCCTCACATATGTCTCTGTAGTATTAATATGGGGCAGATCATCATCCCCCTCACATATGTCTCTGTAATATTAATATGGGGCAGATCATCATCACCCCTCACATATGTCTCTGTAGTATTAATATGGGGCAGATCATCATCACCCCTCACATATGTCTCTGTAGTATTAATATGGGCAGATCATCATCACCCCTCACATATGTCTCTGTAGTATTAATATGGGGCAGATCATCATCACCCCTCACATATGTCTCTGTAGTATTAATATGGGGCAGATCATCATCACCCCTCACATATGTCTCTGTAGTATTAATATGGGGCAGATCATCATCACCCCTCACATATGTCTCTGTAGTATTAATATGGGGCAGATCTCATCACCCCTCACATATGTCTCTGTAGTATTAATATGGGGCAGATCTTCACCCTGAAACAAAGATTGTAAAAGTCACAGACAGATGGAGAAGTCCCATCTATGATCAGCTGTAATCTGCCATCTCCACCGTTCTCATTACACAAGTATAAAACATAGAATACTGGAGGATAAAACAAGACTGAGCACAAGACCTTCACAGCCGTCTACACATCATAGGGAGATCTCATCACACCTTCTCTCCATCTACCTGATGATCCGGAGGAACATCGGGATCTTCTTGTTTACAGTCCTGTGGGAGAAGAGGACGGGGACATCTCTCTGGTGTTGTCCTCTTACTGGATAGACCTGGAGGAGACACATACAGGACTGAATTCATTCTTTCCATACAGATCATTATAGGCCGTGTGTATTTAGTCCTGTCTATTACCTGGTGATGTGAGGGGCGGGCCGGGGAACCTCCATCATGACTATGTCCTTGTACAGATCTTTGTGTCCTTCTAAATACTCCCACTCCTCCATGGAGAAATAGACGGTGACGTCCTGACACCTTATAGGAACCTGACACATACAATGATACCATTGTCATCTTTCCCCGATCCCTTCATAGCGTTACTGTATAATGTCCCAGCAGCAGCAGCATTCCCAGCAGTGTCACCTCTCCAGTCAGCAGCTCAATCATCTTGTAGGTGAGTTCTAGGATCTTCTGGTCATTGATGTCCTCATGTATCAGATATGTATGAGGTAGAGGCCCCATGATTGGGCTCAGGGGTCTTCCCTCAGACACAGGGTCCTGACAGCGCTCACTAGAGGTCTTCACTACTGTGTAATCCTGGTTATGGAGAGACACATTAATAAATCTCCAGTCTCCAGACATTTCCAGAGTCCTCACCTCTCCAGTTCTGTCATCTGTTATTCTGTCCATAGATAAGAATGATGTCATGTGACATTGTCATCACAATCTCTCACCTCTCCAGTAACAAGGAAGAGGATCTCTAGGGTGAGGTGGAAGATCCTCTCCGCCATCTTGTTCCTGTCTCTATCCATTTTTGACGAGATCTGAAAGGATCAGATATTGTAGAGACCTGAATGGGAAGAATATGAGCGTGCATTAAATCATAAAGAATTCCAGAAAATAATATGATTATTTATTGAAGATTTTATATCCAATTACTGTCTGCAGAAATGATGCACACAAGTATGATACACTCCATGACAAAAGGTGTCGCCTATGCATGTTATGTAAATAAAAGCTTATAACCTGCCGTTAAATTCATCCATTGGTTGTATAAATTACTCTTTTGAAAGCTGAAACCCTCCAAAATGTGGTTTAGGTTAAGAAAATAAATTGGCATCAATGCTGAAATATTGATCATTTAATGAACACAGAATGGTCAGATTTTGGCAAGACAAATGTTTTGTCGCCCACAGAAAGTAATGTGATATTCAAACAAAAAAATAACTTAAAATACAAATATATGTTGCATAACGTTGATGAATGAAGTTGTGGTGCTATTAGAGTCACATTTAATATTTTGTTACTTCCATGAACCATCATTAAAACAAATAATACATTTACGTGAGCGGCACGTATATGGGGGCACGGGAGGCACCTACATAGGCCAATTTATTTATGGCGGTATTCAAAATTATCTACATTAATAAAACACATGGAGATTATGAGAATTAATCCCTTATGGTACCTTTACACGCCGCGACGGCAGGCTGGATACATCGCGCTACTTCACGTGCACGAGCACGCTCAAACGGCTACAAACGGTGAACGCATCTCCTTTACACGCCGCGACAAGGTGCGCTACGCCACGCTACATCTATAGCTAGCTACATCGCCAGGTGTCTCAAGTAGCCAGCTGTAGCTCATTTACACACTGCTATAACCAGCTACTATGGGCGGACCTGGTGCAGCAGGGACAGCACATAGGCGTGCCACAATTGTGGATTACGAGCCGTCCGTACGCTGATAGGACGAAGCAATACAATCCTGATTGGGCAGGCATCGCAGGAGGCTGAGTAATACAGCACGCTCGAGCGATTGTGTAGTGTGACTCGTCAGCTCCTTAAATATGCCTCCCTATGCAGCGACTACCAATCGTCATGCAGCAGCTTCCACCAATGATCGCACATGGGGCGCGGTAAGACGGAGCCGAGGTCACGCCTTAGCTACATTGCAGCTACATCGCAGGGTGTCCGGAGTTCCCTTCCGTTGCTTCTTTACACGCCGATACAGCTCGCTACCATCGGCGATGTAGCCATCAGTTTTCGAGCAGAGCCCATAAACAGATGTATCTGTCGCCGGCTGTAGCGTCGCGTCATCAGACGCCGCTACGACGGGCTACATTGACGCTACAAGCTACATTTGTAGCCTGTAGCGGGCTGTATCCAGCCTGCCGTCGCGGCGTGTAAAGGTACCATTAATGATCGCTGATGAGACCTTAGGCTGCCTTCACACTGCGGTGAGGTCCGATCCAGGATGAACCTTCAATGGTTGTTGTCTAGTCTAAAATTTAGATACATAAGAGCCCAATATCATGTCATATATTAGAATACAATGCTGACACATCTAGACTGATTCCTTCCGTGTGATTCCTTGAAGCAGATTATTTATTACACTGGAGCTCACAAGTGGAATATTGGAATACTTTGATATCCTTTAACTAGCTGCTTGAAAGCCTAGGTGGCTATTCATGTTAAATACACCTTAATTATAGGTTATATAACCTTCACCACGATGATTTGGCTCAGCGCTTGGTATTAATGTGTACACCACTCAAATTTCGATTTTCCCTTCGACTGGGATATTTATTCAAAATTTTACAAATTTAAAAACAGTTGCTTAAAAGTAATAAATAAAAGTTTTGGTAGTATTTGACTAGGTAAAATGAAGTGTGCGGGTACAGATAAAGTCGTTCCCCTTCAGGTGATTTGGGCACGTGATAATCGTATTTTCCTAGCGGTGTTCCACCTGTTGGGTATATTACATTAGATCGGAATGCCGTCTATTAAGCTTCCTAATAACATGGCTACAATATTTCCCTTCCCAGCTTTTTCTGGAGTTGGGCTTGCTCTAGAAAATGTTTTCTAGAATATAAATCCCATTAAAGTATCATATAACTTGCACCTGACCCCTTATTAGTATGGTTTTCATTTACCTTGATTTTGGAGGATGTCTGTAGATGGTTATAGATAATCACATTCCTTCTGGGCTTCGCTCTTTATGTGGTTTCTATGATAGTAATCAATTGATTTGTTATAAATTGTGCAATATATTTCCTTAGTGAGTTTCTAATTATCTTAATATATACGGTACCTTTATAGGCTTCTCATTATTAATTCATTGGTGTTCCTGTGTAGTTCATAGTGGATGTCAGGGTTCCCACGGATGTTGTTATCCTGTAACAATAATGTATTATTCTACCACTGTTTATGTAAGTATCACTATATGCTACATTGTGCTGTGGAGGAAAACAAACTATGACTGTGCCTTCTGCTGCTTAGAGTCTTCTCAGCTCCTTTCATAGATGTTATCGGTAAGGATTCGTCTCCTGTTTAACATCTACTACATTATCTTGTACTCAGAGCTATCACTGTGTTATCTGTGGTGTTACATAGGACTGCAGGTGACATCTACTACATTATCTGTACTCAGAGCTATCACTGTGTTATCTGTGGTGTTACATAGGACTGCAGGTGACCTCTACTACATTATCTGTGCTCAGAGCTATAACTGTGTTATCTGTGCTGTTACATAGGACTGCAGGTGACATCTACTACATTATCTGTACTCAGAGCTATCACTGTGTTATCTGTGATGTTACATAGGACTGCAGGTGACATCTACTACATTATCTGTACTCAGAGTTATCACTGTGTTATCTGTGGTGTTACATAGGACTGCAGGTGACATCTACTACATTAACTGTACTCAGAGCTATCACTGTGTTTTCTGTAGTGTTACATAGGATTGCAGGTGACATCTACTACATTATCTGTACTCAGAGCTATCACTGTGTTATCTGTGGTGTTACATAGGACTGCAGGTGACATCTACTACATTATCTGTACTCAGAGTTATCACTGTGTTATCTGTGGTGTTACATAGGACTGCAGGTGACATCTACTACATTAACTGTACTCAGAGCTATCACTGTGTTTTCTGTAGTGTTACATAGGATTGCAGGTGACACCTACTACATTTTCTGTACTCAGAGCTATCACTGTGTTATCTGTGGTGTTACATAGGACTGCAGGTGACATCTACTACATTATCTGTACTCACAGCTATCACTGTGTTATCAGTGGTGTTACATAGGACTGCAGGTAACATGTACTACATTATCTGTACTCAGTTATCAGTCATCTGTGGTGTTGCCTTTTCTTTTTCAGTGGGTGCAGAGAACAGCAGATAAACCTCATGGTTTGGGCGCTGAGCTTTCTTGACCCTAGAAACATCCAGTCATTATAATTCCCCCACAAAAAAATGCAAAAAAAATAAACGCGATCACATACACCAGGGGTCTTCAACTCCAGACCTCGAGGGCTGCTTACAGGTCATTTTTTAGTATTTCATTAGCATTGCACAGGGTTTGGGATCATCACCAGTGCAGGTGATTCAATTAAAGTGATCCTGACCTCACACACTGCCCCCCCTCATCTTTAGACCTGTCCCTGCACCCCCTCTTATCTAGCCATCCCTTTTGCAGAAAAAATTGATTTTGTAAAGTAGAGAAAAGTTTATATTTACCTTGTCCTGTATGAGTTCTCTGTTTCAGAAGAAGCCGCAATAGGCGGGCCTGTGTGCTGCTCCCTTGTAATGACGCTGCCAGGCTCTTAGCAAGCAGAGAGGGGCGTGCATAATTACAAGGGAGCAGCACACAGGCCAGCCTATTGCGGCTTCCTCAGAAACGGAAAACCCACACAGGACTAGGTATATATAAAGTTTTCTCTACTTTACAAAATCGATTTCTGCAAAAGGGATGGCTAGAAATGATAAGAGGGGGTGCAGGGACAGGTCTAAAGATGCGGGGGGATCAGTTTGTGAGTTCAGGATCACTTTAAAAACAGTGCAATGCTAAGGAAATCCTGAAAACATGACCTGTTGGAGGCCCTTGAGGCCTGGAGTTGGAGACCCCTGACATACATACTAGAAATAAAACCTCTGAGGCCGGCTTCACATCATGGTTTAATCCGATCCGGGGCTGTCAGGGATGAACCTGACAGCCTCGGACCGGATCAGCACACAGAACCGGAGGACTAATTTGCAGTCTGGTTCGGTGTGCAGCCGGATCTCTCCAATTGCAGCTGCAGCTGCTGATTTCTCAAAATCCCTGCTAGCCACGTTCCTGAAATTACAGCAGCATGCAGCCGCCGCTGTCCGGTTCCCGGATCCTCCCGGATCAGGGCAATCCGGACCCACAGACTCCCATGTTGGGGAGTGCCGGATTGCCCTGGATCCGGGAGAAGCCAATTTGGGGAGATTTTTCTCACCGGATTTTGTGTCCGGGAAAAAAATTAGAACACACTCGTATTCTCCTGGCGTAAGGGCGGCTTCACACCATGGTGTGATCAGGTCCGGGGCTGCCAGGGATGAACCTGACAGCCACGGACCGGATCAGCACTCAGAACCGGAGGGCTAATATGCCGTCCGGTCCGGTGTGCAGCTGCACGCAGCTGCCGCTGCTGATAATTCAGGACCGCGGCTCGCGGGGAGCTAGCCGCGGCCCTCAGTGTGCAGCAGAAGGTGTCCGACTCCCGGATCTGGGAGGATCCAGGGGAATCCGAGAGAAGCCGATTTGGGGAGATTTTTCTCCCCGGACACAAAAACTTTGCCATTCAGCTCCACAGGGATGCACAGGGTTTTAATTGGGTCCGGGGCTCTTGTGGTAACCCCGGACCTGATCACACCGTGGTGTGAAGCCGCCCTAAGGCTGGTTTCACACCATAGTTTTGTCCCTGATCAGGTTCGATCAGGTTTGTGTGTCAAAACCAGGAGAGGAACTTGCAGAGAAAAACTATAATTGAGAGATTGACACCTGTTCTGAGTTTTGGAGACACTCCTGGTTTTGACACACAAACATGATCGAACCTGATCAGGGAGAAACTGAAGTGTGAAAAGGCCGCTTCACACTGCGGCGTGATCCGGTTCGGGGCTGTCCGTGATGACCCTGACAGCCGTGGACTGGATCAGCACACAGGACTGGGGAGCTATTATGCCCTCCAGTCCGGTGTGCAGCGCACGCAGCTGCAGTCACTGACAGGTCAGGACTACGGCGCCCGCGGTCCTGACTTATCAGCAGCGGGAACTGTGTGCGCTGCACACCGGACCGGAGGGCATAATAGACCCCCAGTCCTGTGTGCTGATCCAGTCCACGGCTGTCTGAGGCATCCCGGACAGAACCGGACCGGATCACGCCGCAGTGTGAAGCCGCCCTTACAGATGGAGGAATGAAAGTAAATCTCGTGGTCTCAGAAAAAAGCGATAAATTAAATAAACTGCAGGAGAGGAGGGAGGACTGGGGGATTCAGGGGGAAACAAGGAGGAAAACACTAAAAACCTCACAAAGATGAAGAAACACATTTCTATATATGAGGAGGAAAAATGGAGACAAGAGCGAGAATAGAAAGGAAGAAAGAGAATAATGGGGAATGTGCAGCACAAACCTCCACTGCAGAGCCGCCACCACATATATGGCTGCTCTGTGCTTACAGGACCTGTGATGATGTCACATGAGGGGAGGAGTCAGGGGTCACATGATCAACTCCTTAGTTTTCGTGGTGATGGATGAGGTGAAGTTTTGGGGTCAGGAGGATTTAGGCCTCGTTCACACGCTGAGTATTTGATGAGTTTTTTACCTCAGGATTTGTAGACAAAACCAGGAGTGAAGCAATCAGAGGAAAAGTCTAATAGAAACACCTGCACCACTTCTGTATTTAATCACCCACTCCTGGTTTTGGCTACAAATCCTGAGGTAAAAAACTCATCAAATACTGAACGTGTGCACGTGGCCTTAGGCCTCGTTCACACGTTCAGTATTTCGGGAGTTTTTACCTCAGTATTTTATAGCCAAAACCTGAAGGTGAAGAATACAGAAGTGGAGCCGAGCGTCTGTTATACTTCACCTCAGATTATTCCATTCCTGGTTTTGGCTACAAATACTGAGGTAAAACACTCACCAAATACCATGTCAATATGGTATTACAGTGTGTATGGAGTGAAGCCTTCTGTGTATGAGGTGTACGGAGCATAGCTGCGTGTGTACGAAGTGTACAGAGAAGAGCCGCGTGTGTACGAGGTGTACGGAGCAGAGCCGAGTGTGTGCGAGGTGTACGGAGCGAAGCCGAGTGTGTACGAGGTGTACGGAGCAGAGCCGAGTGTGTACTAGGTGTACGGAGCGGAGCCGAGTGTGTGTGAGGTGTACGGAGCAGAGCCGAGTGTGTGCGAGGTGTATGGAGCGGAGCTGAGTGTGTACGGAGCAGAGCCGCGTGTGTATGAGATACTTGGAGCGAAGTCGAGTGTGCACGGAGTGGAGCCAAGTGTGTACAAGGTGTACAGAGCAGAGCCGCGTGTGTACGAGGTGTACGGAGCTGAGCTGCGTATGTATGAGGTGTATAAAGCGGAGCCATGTGTGTACGAGGTGTACGGAGCGGAGCCGTGTGTGTACGAGGTGTACGGTGCAGAGCCATGTGTGTACGAGGTGTACGGAGCGGGGCCACGTGTGTACGAGGTGTATGGTGCAGAGCAGAGTGTGTACGAGGTGTACGGAGCAGAGCCGCGTGTGTACGAGGTGTACGGAGCAGAGCCACGTGTGTACGAGGTGCACGGAGCAGAGCCACGTGTGTACGAGGTGCACGGAGCAGAGCCGAGTGTGTACGAGGTGTACAGAGCGGAGCAGTGTGTGTACGAGGTGTACGGAGCGGAGCTGCATGTGTACGAGGTGTACGGAGCCGTGTGTGTACGAGGTGTATGGAGTGGAGCCGAGTGTGTACAAGGTGTACGGAGCATAGCCGTGTGTGGACGAGGTGTACAGAGCAGAGCCATGTGTGTACGACGTGTAAGGAGCAGAGCCATGTGTGTACGAGGTGTACGGAGTGGAGCCGTGTGTACGAGGTGTATGGAGTGGAGCCGTGTGTGTACGAGGTGTAGAGGACGGAGCCGCGTGTGTACGAGGTGTACAGAGCGGAGCCAAGTGTAAAAGGTGTACAGAGCGGAGCCATGTGTGTAGGAGGTGTACGGAGCGGAGCTCTGTGTGTACATTGCGAAACCATGTGTATGTTATGTTTGTAGCATAGCCATGTGTGTACGTTGTGAAGCAGGGCCGTGTGTGTACATTGTTTATGTAGCAGAGCCATGTGTACGTTGTGTATGTAGTCGAGCAGTGTGTGTATGTAGTAGAGATGTGTGTGTACGTTGTGTATGTAGCGGAGACGTGTGTACGTTGTGTATGTAGCAGAGCCATGTGTGTACATTGTGTATGTAGCAGAGCCATGTCTGTACATTGGGGAGCAAACCCGTGTGTAAATTCTGTATGTAGCAGAGCCATGTGTGTACTTTCTGTATGTAGCGGAGACGTGTATATGTTGTGCATGTAGCAGAGCCATGTGTGTACATTGTGTATGTAGCGGAGCTGTGTGTGTACAGTGTATATGTAGCTGAGCCGTATGTACAAGGTGTATATGGCGGAGCCTTGTGTGTACGTTGTGCATGTAGTAGAGCCGTGTGTGTACACTGTGTATGTAGTGGAGTTGTGTATGTATGTTGTGTATGTTGTGGAGTCGTGTGTATCTGTCTCTTCCATTACATTGTTATAAGTGATGTCCATTCTGGTGTTTTCGCCATGAGCCTTTACTCTAGAAATACAATCACATCTCATCCTCCCGATCTCTGTGCGGCCGCTCTCTTCTCCCTCTGATCGGGATCTGCTCATCACTCTGCAGCTTCCTACAATGGAGAGAAGCACAGACGCTGCAGGTCCTGAAACAGTTAAGATGAAATGTGATGATGAGCCTCTCTCCTTTAGGCGGCCGTCACACGCTACGATCTCGCTAGCGATATTGTAAGCGATCACGTGCACGCGCGATCGCTAACAATATCGTTCACATCATTGGTGAGCTGTCACACAGACAGACTCACCAGCGATGTGGAGCAGCGAGATCGCTGGTTACTATGGTACACATCGGGTTACTAGGCGCCGCGCATCGCTTAGTAACCCGACGTGTACCATAGTTACCATCTCCCAGCATAGGCTCTGCCGCTGGGAGATCGTTCATCGTGGTGTTATACACCACGATGAAGCAGATCGTTAAATCGTTCATCGCAAGATGTGAGGTCCGGAGCTCAGATCTCGATCTTGCGATTTGAACACTTCTCGCTCGTCGTATCTTGCCGTCACACGCAGAGACATCGTTCACGCGATGTTTAATCTGGCGCGTTCAAGTGATATCTTTCAAGATATCGTAGCGTGTGACGGCCGCTTTAGCCTATGTTCACACGTAGAATTTTAGATTTAGTTTTTCTCATTGCTTTCAATGCTGAAAAAAATATTCACATGTAAATGTAATAGTAACATTTTACTTCCTTATCTTGGCATTTGGTGTGTGTGTCTGTCAGGAAAATACACTAAGGCTGCCTTCACACTACGGAATTTTCATTTCCGATGCTGTTCGATAAAAATCGGACAGCATCGGACCGATTTTGGGCCCCATGCAGCCGTATGGGCATCGGACCGAATCGAATGTGCACTAAATGCCATCCGATCTGGTCCGATCCGAATCTGTCCGATTTTTTTATCGGTGCAAAAATCGGAGCCTGCTCCGATTTTTGCACCGAAAATAAAATCTGACAGATTCGGATCGGACCAGATCGGATGGCATTTAGTGCACATCCGATCCGACCCGATCAATTTGACATGGGGCCCTATGGAGAAGGGTCCGAGGAAACATCTGATGTCTCCTCGGACCCTATTTTACTGTACTGAGCATGCTCAGTACAGTAAAACTGCTCCTAACTGGGAGCACAAGGGTTAAAAAAAAAAAAGTTTATTCTCACCTCCCCCCGAGTCCCCCGCCATCTCCCACCATCTTCTTGGAGGCTCCCGGTGGCTCCCGCAGGCTCCCGGTGTATAGGACCTGCGGTGATGTCACAGTCATGTGACCGCGGGTTACCATGGTGAACCCGCGGTCACGTGACTGTGACATCACCGCAGGTCCTGAACAGCAGAGGAAGACCTCTGCAGCCACCGGGAGCCTCCAAGAAGATGGCGGGAGATGGCGGGGGCTCGGGGGAGGTGAGCATGAACTTTTTCTTTTTTCTTTTTTTCACTCTGATTTTATGCCGGAATCGGGTGCCTATTTGGCACCCGATTCCAGGCATCAGAAGGGAGCCGATGCTGTCCGAATTATATCGGACAGCATCGGCTCCCTTCAAATCGTAATGTGAAAGTAGCCTAAGAGCATGGACACACTCATCCAAGTTTGACGGACGAGACTTTGAACAGGCTGGAGCAGTTACCCTGAATGGCCTCTATCTCTGGATGGGGAATGACAGCTGCTTGTGTTTCTGTGCAGCATCACATTCCCCGTGCAGAGAGGGAGAGGCCGTTCAGGGTCATTGCTCCAGCCTGTTCAAAGTCTCGTCCGTCAAACTCGGATGAGTGTGTCATGCCCTAAAATATTTTTTTTCATTGTCCAACAAATAACCATCTACTTCGCATCCTGTGTGTAAACATATGTAAAATATCGGAAGGGAGAAAGTGTTCTTCTAGAAACGTCAGCCCAAAGTATGTGATTTACGACTTGTAAGAATGCTAGTTTTATAGCCCTATCAGGACTAGCACAGCTGAATGTGTGCTTTTCCCTCCAAAAACAGTATTATAAAATCCTTCGTCTTAGGCTACATTCAGACTGTGAGTTTTTTTATCCGTTTTTTGCAGTGCACTGAAAAAAACTAATCTAAAAACAGATCACAAAACGCAAATGACTCAAATGACACCCCAGCAAAGTCTATGGGTTTTCATTTTTGCCATTCAGACTGTGCTCCTTTAAAGTGATCTGTTTTTTCACTTAAGGGTATGGACACACATCCGAGTGGAAAAACGCTCCGATTCACGGATCCGAGAGTTGCCCAGACCCCCCATCGTGGGCTGGCCCGATCCAAGGCGCGAAAAGAAAGACCCGCCCTGGCTCCCATTAACTCCGGGGAAGTCAGCTATCAATCCCAAAGAAGAGCCTCCGCCCCTAAACCCACCTACCAATGAGAAGCTGGCGGGAGCCGAACAGGAAGAGGCTGGACGGACTACCGGAAGAGAAGCAGTCGCCATCAGAGTACACGAGGACGGAAGCGGAGGAAACCGAAGAGAGCGCTGCAGCAGGAAGACCCACAGAGAGTATTTGTGGAGGAACCGGGCCAGGGAAAGACCTTGTGTGACCACAGCAGCATGGCAGAAGGCGGCAGAGAACGTCCCGACATCCAAGACACCCGGCGGGGTGTGCTGCAGCTGCTACCCCAGCAGATGACCCGTGTTCAAGCTGAACGACGAACCCAGATTCAAATCAACGTGCATCAGAGTCAACAACTCCTGTCCGAGCAGCTCGGCTGGGCTGGCGCTTCGAATGATACCCGGAGCAAGAAAGATCGCCACATGAAAGTCCTTGTAGATGTGTCCATCCCCAAAGCCGTACCACGACATACCACCGGAGTGGCCAACCCACTAGGAACCCTGGCAGAGACGGATTTGCAGCTACTGGAGCCCCTGATACCAGCACCTGCGACAACTGAGGTGAGAGGGGAGCAGCTTCGCTGCTGGTGGGAGAGGAATGAGACTGAATACGATCTGATGGGCTTCCCTGGGGATCCAACTGGTGACAAAGGCCCTGTAGAAGTAATAACACGGGATGAATACCTGAGGAGGTGTATTCGCAAGTGGGAAAAGGAAAAAGTGGAAAGGCTGGTGCGGAAACAAGAATGAATTGCCCGCACGCAATATTCAAGAACTGTCGCCCGGCAGGATGCAAGCCTTAATAAGTCCCAAAGACATGAGGGCAAAATTGTCAAAGTAAAACCTAAAGACGGTTATGCATTTGCTCGTGAACATGGAACGAACCGTGATATCTTTATTAACAGAGGTGATGTGGAAGCACACCTTCCAGAAAAGCACCCGGACAGGGAAATGCAGGTTGGAGAATGGGTCTCCTACATTGTGGTACAGGGAGAAAGAGGCCCGTATGGCATGAAAGTGCATAGACTACCCTTAAAGTTCTTGGAGGAGGATGAGTCCTCAAACATGGAGTATCCAGATGATACAGCGCACCCGGATCCAGTTGATAACCCGGATTCTACTTCAGAAAGTAATGCAGACATAGAAACAGCCGTCGCAGAGGAAGTTCCAGTAACAACCATGGTGGACGCGACTACACAAACGCCTAATAGCTACTTGCTAATCCAAGCATTGGAATCGTTGGAGCTATTTCCCAGAAGAAGGACTCCAGAAGTTCTACCGTGGAAGATGAAGGAGAAAGAATAAAAGTATCCGGATCCTGCTACAAGCAAGACTTGTAAGTGTGAATGCGATGTAACCCTTAATGCTCCCATCCCAATCTTGAATGAATGTTAGCTTTCTCTTGTCTATCCTATATGTTCCATAGACATTGCTATCATAGACGATGATATGATAAATACTCTCTTGTAAATAGTTGAGCACCTTGTGTGCTCCCCCTTGGTTTTAAGACCAGTTTGCACTTGAATGACTGTGCCTTGAACTAACTGAACTGCAGAGTGCTAATGTGCAGTATTGAAACACTTGTGCCTTTTGAACTGTTTGCAATTCTGAACTTTTGAGACTTTTTTAACTCTTTTTGAACTTTTCGCACTTTTGAAGTTTTTGCACAGAATAATTTTTATACTTTTGCTAAGAAAAGTAATGTTATTTACGTGTTTTAAAGATAATAATTTAAATGTGTTATAGCATTGGACCCGGCAAAGGTCTAGAAGAGTGGTGAAGCCAATACACCCATGCACTTCTGATAGTTAAATTATTGCAATGTTTAAAGACTTGTGCCTCCTTAACTGGAAGAAACCAAGAATGCTTAATGGTTAATGTTTGAATAAAATAAAATGTTTTCAGGGGGATCCTTGTCGGACGGCGTGGGGACACGCCGGTTTTACTCCGGAGCAATGTGGCGCCCCTGAGACCAGGAGGCCACATAGGGAACTGCAGCTAGGTAAGATAGGAAGATAGTTGCACCACAACACCCACACAGACATCCCACACACCACTAGAGGGCAGCACCCAACCCAGAGCCCGGGACTCTAGGCGGGCAAGGGGTGGTGGGTTTAGAGAACAGTGGGTAGGACAGCAAGCAGGTCAGGTGATAGATGGTAGAAATAGAGAAGGGGAGGAGGAAGGAGTCAGTAGGCCGAGGTAGGCTGAGCAGAACAGACCAGTAGCACACGTCCTGGAGGGGTGGGGTGTAAGGAGCGCAGAATCTGAAGAGCCAGTGCAGCCACAGAGAGAAAGCCCATCCGGAGCCAGCACCCCAGGAGTGTGAGGGAAGAGAGGACCAGTGATACTGGGTCCTAGAAACACAGCCGAGACGACCGATTGCAGGCGGAGTAGCCTTCTTATGGAATCTGAGTGACACGTAGAAGGGAGCCTAATAGTGCCTAGCACAGGAGGACTATTGGAGGCTAGGCTAACAGCAGAGTGTTGGCTCTGAAGGGGACCGACTATTTACCCGGTTTCCCCAGATTAACGTGAAGCCAGAGCTCCCCGTCGGTTAGAGTTCCTACCCCAAAGGATAGGCAGCTCAGTGGCGACTACGAGGACCCATAAGGTTCTGAGCCACCGCCATACTGTCCGGAGACGCACACAGTGAGAGAGAAAAAGAGAGTAAAGCCTGGAAAGGACAGAGAAAGAGTGAGGGGTCACAGAGAGGAACAGCCTGGCTGCAGGGAGTAGAGAGGAACCCGGAGGGGAACGTTTGTAACCCGTGTAAAGACCTGTAACTTGAACGGTTGTACTAAAGAACTGCAAAGTAAACATGGTGAACCCTGCCTCTGACTCCCTTGGATGATTAAGACAGAACTGTATTGCCAGTGCATGATTCCCTCCAACAGGACTGCAGAGGGATTCCAGCTGAAGAGCCACAGCCTGTGAGCTCTGGACACCGAATGAGGAAGGCTGCAGGAGAAGTAAGTGAACTGCACTCATCACAAGCCTGCACCATACACCTAAATCACTGCCCCGGGGAACTAAGTTCTACCCACGGAGAACTATTCCATCTACAGCTGCTATATCATCATCCCCAAAGGTTCTGCAGCAGCGGTGGTCCCATTAATGACCACAAGCCGTGGGTGGCGTCACGACAAACTATTAATCCCCTGTAAATATTCCCCTTTTACTTGCCAGGGCCCAGGACACGGTCCGGACCAGGACCTCCGTGACATCCCCCAGTAGCAAGCCCCGGTCCGGTACTGAGTACCCCCGTCCCAGTGGGCTCAACATGTGCTCGTCATCTTGTTAATATTATTACGTTTTTTGACTGAGCACACTACACCACCCTATAGCCAGTCCATTTTACCATCTAGTTCATTACCTTGTTTTATCAAGTCTCCAACCACACCCATACATGCAGGTTTTAAATGCACCAAGAGGCACTTATATCCTCACATGCTTTTTTACACCGCAGACAGAGGCATACGGTAGGGACCCGATAGACATGAGAATACCTTGACGCTGGTTATCGGGCTCACATGTAATGGATTACATTAGCTAAAATTCTCATTTTTTCCAGTGTATATCCTTGGCGGTTTCTGCATTTTCCTAGTCCAAATTTATACTAGCTTTGTACACTTTTAGCCATTACGCTATACCTTATATACTTATATCTTATAATGTGTAGTGTGCAGCGGATTATACGTATACAATAATGTTTTTTTCTTGCTAGCACCTACACCTACAGGTGTGCTCGTCATCTTGTTAATAACATACTGTACATACTTTTTCCATAGGAGACCTTCAAAATGGGAAAAAACGCAGTACTCAAAAATGGATCAAAAAACTAATCCGTTAACGGATTCGTTTCTTGGGTGTGTTTTTTTCACAGCTCCTGTTGCAGCAGCTAAAAACGCAGCAGAACAGAAGAGAAAAAAAAAACGCACAGTCTGACTGTAGCCTTAGAGCTAGAAACACTTCAAGGCGATTGTTGCTTCTCATATTAATCGCAGAAATATGAAAGTTAGATTTCCTGGATCCAGGCATCTTGGAGATTGTACAGCATCATTTTGTTTTCCTGGGGGGTGTCAGAAACCTAGGAATTTTTTTGCCCATAAGCAAGTCATAGTCATATCATGTTTAGTCTCAAAAGAGAAATTCATCACCAACAAGAGGACGTGAATATCTTTCACAGAGCCATGCTCAAACGTTGAGATATGGCAAAGGGTGTTCATTTTATAATTTTTCACCAGGGCTGAGTCTCGTCTATGAGGTCACTAGGTAGGAGGGACAGGTATAAAAGCTGAAAACACAATTTTAAGGGTTCAGACCTTGGAAAGCCAGCTAAGATCCATGCCATGGGACTGAACCGAAATTCAACAGAGTCTTTCCCTCCAACATATCTGAAAGCCATACCCGTGGTGCAGATTCGTGAGTTTCTTATTTTAATCCCTTTTATTTTCATAACTGTTTATACTGTACAGTGTAAATTGTCTCTTTTTGTAATATATTTTTGAGCACACCAAGATATATATATACACATATATATATATATTAAGATATATATATATATATATTAAATACACACTAGCTGTAGAGCCCGGCGTTGCCCGAGCATAGTAGCTAACTGTTCTTAGTTATAAGCTGAGTGTATGTCTGTGTGTGTGAGTGTATGTCCACTATACGTATCAATCCTGCCTCCCCAACCCACCTAAATTATTATGTGGACTTATCGTGCACATTAAGGGTTAACCAGTTTCCACAGAGGGAAAGCAAAATCGATCCAATGGTCCTAGTTTATAAAAAAGTGCAAATTTTTGTTTTTATATAATATGCCAGGCAAGGGGTGGGAGTAAGGTTACATAAACCATTGCACTTATATCAATAGGTCTCAGAAAGAGTATACATGTATATGTGTAGAACAAATGCGACGATTATATTTCTATACAAATATCTTGGTTCACATTTATATGTTGTAAATTCATAAAAATCTATCTGTGTATTGTACAAGCCCAATAATTATAATAATTTGTAAAAAAAAAATTGATATATATTAAATATTTGCACTTTGCCCAGATCAACCAACAAGAATCTCAACAGGGGTCGCTAAATAGTCACTTCACTTGTAGCCTCGGCTCACTCATTTCGTACATGTTTCACATTCCTATCAGGTAACTCATGGGTTAACGGCATAGTATCTGCATTGATTAGGGCGGCTTCACACTGCGGTCAGGTCCGGTCCGGGGCTGTCCGGTGTAAACTGGACAAACCCGGACCAGATTTTGGCCCCATAGTATCCTATGGGGCTGGATGGAGCTGCATGACAGCTATCCGCCATCCGGTTTCCATCTGTCCGGGAGGATCAAGGGCAATCCGGTGCTCCCTAACATGGGAGTCTATGGGGCCAGATTGCCCTCCAGTTCTGTGTTCAGATCCGGTCCGGGGCTGTCAGGTTCATCCCTGACAGCCACGGACCGGACCTGACCGCAGCGTGAAGCCGCCCTTAGACAGCTGGTGGTTACTGACCACCCTAAGCTTATTCAGTTGATTGTTAGTATAGGGAAGTAATTCTATCAAGGGCAAGTCACTATGAGCCCCAAGAGTATATATACACTAATTAGAACCAATTACACATTGAACCTATCAATTCCATCCCAAAGTTTACACACCTTTAATATTAGTTCCTATATTAAAGGTGCATGCTCCCTTATGCGCATTTTGGTAAGTCACCTTCGGAGGGCTGTGAGTGAGGGGAAAGGGGCTGGTTAAAAAAGTGCTGTCCACCAATAGGAAGCCGCTTTGGTTGCCATAGCGGTGACCGCTTCCCTCCGGCGCCGGGCGGCGCCATCAGCGTCATGGACGGAGGTAACTGCAGTTCAACTGACCCGCAGCGCCTCCTCCATAGAGACACCTGCCAATAAAATAGAGATCTAGGTATTGTACTAAGGGCACACATATAATTGCCTAGTATGGAAAATGGCATAATTACTACAGATAATTTCTAGTGTCAAGCCATGGTCAGAGTGTGACCTCATTATACATACATCATATTATATTTCAACATGGCAATTGCCACTAAGGGATGTCATCTTTATGATGTGTAGACAATGGCGGACCCCATCATCATACTCACATCATACTATGTCTAACTAGTACATACCACCAAAGGTTTGATACATGGTCAACCATCTATCTGCATACAACATCCGCAATATCGTAATGTGCCATAAATATAATTAGTTACCTAATATCATCACATCAGGGCGGACCGTCACCCCAGGGGCCTGGTGCAGGCGAGGAGCGGGGTGCTACTGGCGACGGCGAGGCCCGGGGGTGTAGGTGCTGCTGGCCGTCAGCGCCGCGGTGGGGGGGGGGCTTCCTTGCCTCATCCTCCTCTCCTTTGACGGCGGCTTGTGGGGGTCGGCTGGGGCCCCCCTCCAGGCTTGAAGGGCTTGAAGGGGCCCCCTAGCCGGTCGGGGACCTGTGCTGCTGCACCACGTAGTTCCGCCCCTGCATCCCATAGTTACATAATGCCCATATATAGTGTCCAATCGGTATATGATCCCGATAATGGGGAATATCACATATTCTTGTGCACATATACTACAACAAATCTAATATATAAAGCTGAATGTGTGCATGTGTGTGTATATCCGGGATTGGCATTTCACTGGAAGCCTGGATGGAAACACCCTCCACTGTGCCACCAACCCCCTCATGAGCGCCAGCTCCAAGTTTGGCACAGAACAACAAAGTGACAACTTACAATTGCATTTCTTTGAACTGTATACCCTAGATCTGACCTTCAACCTTAACCCAAAGGGTTCATTTTGCAAACAATCAATCTACTGATCATTCTCTATGGGTATTTACATTTCATTTCAAGCGACTTTGTGATCAAGGCCCACATGGGCCGAAACGTCATATGAACGGACACTATTAATAAACTTTGATCTGAAGCATATTTCCTTGTACGTGTGCAGTGAGTCCTATCTATATACGGGATTGGCATCTACACCGTTGCAACTACAGCCACATAATTTTGCAGAGTCACACGTCTGGACCCCGGGAGCGTCATAGGCTATGTTGTGAGGCAAAATTTTTAACCCCGCGCGTTCCAATTCACCAAACAATTTTGGCCCTATCTACATAATGGAGAGAAAGTGACAGTTACCAGTTGACAGTTTGTGAATGAGAGGGGCTCAATGACAGCACCAAAGACTAACAGCATATACCAGCATATAGTCACTAAGGTGGGGCCCCAACATGGGATATTCACCACGCACGGGGGACATGTATACACACCACATGCACACAAAGAGTAACAGCAAGGTGGAGCCCCAACATTGGATACTCACCATGCACCCGAACACAAACACACACACCACAAAGAGACACACACAATGCAGAGACACACACCCACAGACACCCCCCCCACAGGGACACACACACATACACACCCTATAGGGACACATGCACTCACCCCACAGGGACATACACACATACACACCACACAGGGACACAGAGACCCCATAGGGATGGGAACAAACCACAGAGACACCCCTTCCCCCACAAGGACACACACCACAGGGACACCCCTCCCCCCCAAAAGGACACACACCACAGGGACACCCCTCCCCCCCAAAAGGACACACAACACAGAGACACCCCCCCCCCCAAAAGGACACACACCACAGGGACACCCCTCCCCCCCAAAAGGACACACACCACAGGGACCCCCCCACAGGGACACACACACACCCCAGGGACACACACACCCTAGGGACACACACACAGACACAGATGTGCACAAATCGCCTCTCACAACTCGCCTCATACGTCTGGTATCTTTAATTTCCAAAAATAAACATCTGATTAAAAACAGTCAATGTGCAACACATGTGCCATATAGGGAATTAAGGCAGATGTCAGTCACATGAGCTGTCTATTATGTGTATGTGTGAGGTAACATATACTGCCCGGCCAGGGGGAGGGTTTACTGTTGGCTGGAGATTTATTAGGCTGCCTACAGCAACCAATCACAGCTCAGCTTCTATTTTCCTACAGGTCATTAATATGACATATTCAAATTCTATTTTGTTATAGCTGAAAGCAGTTCTTTATTAACCCAGGCGTAGCCGGGCAGTACAGCTAGTATTTTATAATTACACAGTCCAAACAATGAGAGCTATCTCGCTAATACTTCTAATATATAAAGCTGAATGAGTGTATGTATGTCCGGGATTGGCATCTACACCGTCGCAGCTACAGCCACAAAATTTTGCACAGTCACACGTCTGGACCCCGAGAGCGTCATAGGCTATGTTGTGAGGTGAAATTTTAACCCCGCGCGTTCCAGTGCACCAAACAATTTTGCTCTGATCTACATAATGGGGAAAAAGTAAAAGGAAAAGTGTTGGAGGCAAATTGACAGCTGCCAGATGTGAACAAGGGGGACTTAAAGAATGAGAGCAATGGCGCCAAAGAGTATATACCGTACAGTTGCTAAGGTGGGGCCCGACATAGGATACTCACCACACACAGGGATATGAATACACACACAAAATGCGCCACACACTATCACGTGCTTGAACACATATACCACCCTTAGCACACATTTCACCACACATACACTAACCTCGCCACATAATCGCCCTAAAACACACACAAGTCTGGTATTATCCTTCAAAAATATAAATCTAATTAATAAGCAGCAAAACTACAAAAGAAACAAATGTACCATATCTAATATATAAAGCTGAATGTGTGTATGTGTGTGTGTGTGTATGTATGTATATCCGGGATTGGCATCTACACCGTCGCAACTACAGCCACAAAATTTTGCACAGTCACACGTCTGGACCCCGAGAGCGTCATAGGCTATGTTGCGAGGCGAAATTTTAACCCTGCGCGTTCCAGTTCACCAAACAATTTTGCTCCTATCTATATAATGGGGAAAAAGTGAAAGGAAAAGTGTGGGAGAAAAATTGACAGCTGCCTGCTACAGCCACAAAATTTTGTACAGTCACACATCTGGACCCCGACAGCATCATAGGCTATGATGTGAGGCAAAATTTTAACCCCGCGCATTCCAATTCACCAAACAATTTTGCCCCTATCTATATAATGGGGAAAAAGTGAAAGGAAAAGTGTGGGAGAAAAATTGACAGCTGCCTGCTACAGCCACAAAATTTTGTACAGTCACACGTCTAGACCCCGACAGCATCATAGGCTATGATGTGAGGCAAAATTTTAACCCTGCGCGTTCCAATTCACCAAACAATTTTTGCCCTATCTACATAATGGAGAGAAAGTGACAGTTACCAGTTGACAGTTCTGAATGAGAGGGGCTTAATGACAGCGCCAAAGACTAACAGCATATACCAGCATATAGTCACTAAGGTGGGGCCCTGACATGGAATATTCACCACGCACGGGGACATGTATACACACCACATGCACAGTGAGGGTTCTTTTCCTTTAGCTCTCTGGGAGGTGTAGTCATAGAGAGAGAATGAAATACAACATTTAGTGACAGGCTAAATTAAGAGATGTCAGATTCATCATCACAGTTGTCATACTCCCCTACCACTGCTGTCACCTTGTTAGGCCGCTTGGGACACTTAGGACAGTTGATTACAAAGTGGTCAGATTGGCCGCAGTAGAAGCATAGACTTTCCCGGAGACTGTGCTCCCGCCACTCATTACTCTCATGCCTCTGCACAGAATCAATTTGCATGGGCACCTCCTCCATCTCACGAGATGTTTTACCTGCAGGCTCTGGGAGGAAGAGAAAAGTTAGATATACGATTAAACACAGCAAATTTTACCAGCCTTTGCTCAGTAAGGCAAATGTCCATGCGAAAACAATGTTGTATAACTGCCTCAAGTTCTTGTGGTGACTCAGCGAGCCAATTTATCCTTTATAATACTATACAGACATCTCCTAAAAATAGGCAACTGTGCATGACTGTCCCAATTAGTATTTACCTCCAGTCTCCTAAATTCTGTGTCATATACAATGGCTGAACGTTTACCCTGGCGCAAAGATGGTAAAACCATATCAGCAGTTGCGCGGCGGCTAGGGTCATCAACCATTAAAGTCATAGCAGTTAAAAAAATCATCCATTACATTTAACCGTGGATCATGAGACTCGATCATCGGATTCACCCAGGAGAGAGCTTGTGAGGTTACCAACATGATTATACATATCAGTACGAAAACTGTCAGCATGTACATCAACATACAACACACATTGGCTCAAAAATCCGCTAAATTTGCCTCGATCACCATTCTATCTGAATGGTGGCAACTTAGGTGGACTGGCAAGATGCGGTTGCCCTGCAGGTATTGCTGTACATGTTACCAACTACGTATTAATGTCCTGAAAGGCCTGTCCATACTTAGACTCTAATCCAGCTAGTTTAGTTTCCTGAGCTACCATTCTAGTGCTCTGATCCAGCAAAGTTTGTCCAAACTCTTGTCCATTATGTTCAATGCATGCGTCCAGCACGCATGCGCAATGCGGTGCTTGAAGCCTAGAGAGCGGCGCGGGTGTACATACGTCACCCGATGCCGGAAATGACGTGATTCGCGTCATTACAGCCCCATTGCAGCCTCGCCAGCACTGAGGAGAGCTGGGAGGTGCTAATTACAATAGGCATTGAAGATCACGCCTATTAAGGCGTGCTATTATGACGAACATGGCCCACCTGGGTGACTAAAGTATATAGCCACTGCTCATTAACATCGATAATGAGTAAGTTATATAACGTTTTTCTACACTTTCACAGGCTGCTTTTATGGGCAAAAACGAGTGTGGGATTAGTGAGGGAATGCTGCAGGGACATGTTTTCATAGCTTAGGAGGCGTTTTGGGGGTGACAGGATCCCTTTAAGAGGTCCTGGCTGCTGGCACAGTCCTACCTGCCTTCTGCTTGTGTGTTCTCCCCCTCTATGTGTCTGCCGCCACTTCCTCTCCTGCTGGGTATGCCCTCCTCTTCTGCTCCTGATGTCACAAGGAGCAGAAGAGGAAGGCAGACCCAGGAGAAGAGGAGGTGGCTGCAGACACATAGAGGGGGAGAAAGCACAAGCAGAAGGCAGGTAGGACTGTGCCAACAGCCAGGACCTCTTAATAAGATCCCACCCAGGCGACCTCTTAACTGTAAGGTTTCTAAAGTCTTTTTTAAAGCTTACATGGGGGCTAGAGACATGGGGGACCCCTTCCCTGAATGCAGCAGACATGCTTCATTCAGTGCTACATTTAGTTTGCCATGCACCAGGGGGGTGACAGGTCCTCTTTAAAGGGTGAAGGTTGGATCTGTCTGAGGTAGCCTTTTTGAGTGACAAGACATGGCCGTAATGAGTCACTTTTTAAACCCATCAAGTTGGGTAAATATTTACTGTGAAAGGCTTATTGTCATCGGGCAGAGCTAATGGTTTAGCATTATATAAGCTTTTAGCTACTGGAACAGGTGAAAAATGTTTGTATGATTTTACTTCTCCAGATTCTCCTTCCCCCTCCCATCTGCCCACTACCTGCTTCAAGTCACCTGTGTTTTTTTTTTTTGTAAATGTATATTTATTAAACATTTTTCAATTAAAGGGTATACATTACGGTACACTTAAACATAAAGAACAGTATGATTCCAGAAGAGGATAATATAGTTAAAGTCGATGAACCACAGGTCTAACAGTTCAAGTCCAAGTAGTTGTGGTCACGAAAAGACTCTCTAGAATATATGGAGGGAAGTCCTCCCCTCCAACAAGGGAACCAAATTTTGGCTCCGTCTCTTACCATAAGAGACTTGAAATATAAAGAACATATATACAAGGTCACACGCAACTTGTTTATGACCAGAGTCAGTCCAACAAGGGGAAAGAAGTGTAGGCAATAGAGAATTCTTTCAAGATAGCTAGTAGAGGGGTCAAAAAAGAAAATAGGGAAGAATTAGAATGGGGGGGGAATAGCTAAAAGAGTGAATTATAAGAGAAGGAGGAGAAAAAGAGTAGACGGAGATATGAGATGTGTTGTTAAATGTAGAATGACGGGTGGCAGCAGATAGAGAACGGTACAGGTGCTCCACTACTTATGTAAAGAGGTCACCAAAGTTGGGGGCATCTCTGAATAATATCCATTCTGTCCAGGTACTCACATACACTGCTTGGGTTTGAGAGAAGTCAGCTGAAATCTCCTCGAAACGTCGGAGAGATTCCATCTCGGAGTACCATTCTAGAATAGAAGGAGGCATCTGCTCCCTCCAATGTCGGGGGATCACATTGCGCGCTGCACATAGGCAGAACCGGAGGATATCCTTCCTCTGTCTCTTCCATGATCCAGGGAGCAGAGAGAGCAGGGCCACCTCGGGGGAAACCTCCGCATGCCCACCCGTAACCAGATTGTAGTTATGGAATACCTTTGACCAAAAGTCACTGATCAAGGGGCAGCTCCACCAGACATGAATCATTGTGCCAATCTCGAGACCACATCTCCAGCACAGAGGGGAAACGGCAGGAGAAAATCGATGCAGCCTATCCGGAGTGAGATACCATCTTAGGCGTATCTTATAACACTTTTCTAGTGCTTCACAAGAACCTGAGGTTTTTCGAGACATCATAAAACACCTCTCCCAGTCCTGGGCATCCAACACCCTCCCCAAGTCGGCCTCCCATGCCCGTTGATAACCGTGGGCTCCTGATACAACTGCTCTAGAGAGGATGGAATAAATGACTGAGATACCCCTAGGAGGCCCCTGGTTGGTATCAAATATCGCCTCAAGGGACCTGTGTTTTTTATTGCAATTTCCCCACCCTGCATTTGTACATATACATAAACCATGTTGCAAATTATGATGCAAATTGGTTTTACCATTATTGGTATCGTATCTCAGGGTTCTTTGGATCACTGAAATCAATCTTAGATACCTGTGATAATTAGCAGGTGAGCCCAATAAAAGGAAAACTGGATGTTCCACAATATTATGCAGGCCACAGTTTTCAAGTAACATGGAAAAGAAAAAGGATGTCTCTGCTGCCGAAATGCAACAAATAGCGCAATGCCTTGGACAAGGGATGAAAACATATGGCAATGGCTACTATGTCCCAACAAGGCTGCTATGTCAGCAAGGAGGTGGAGGAGTCATGTTTTGGGCTGGACTCATGGGGAAACAGCTGGTGGACCCCTTTAAGGTTCCTGAAGGAATGAAAATGACCTCTGCAAAGAATATAGAGTTTCTGACTGAGAACTTTCTTCCATGGTGCAAAAAGCAAAAACGTGTCTTCAGGAGAAAAATCATCTTCATGCATAACAATGCAACATCTCATGCTGCGAGGAATACCTCTGTGTCATTGGATGCTTTGGGCATAAAAGGAGATAAACTCATGGTGTGGCCACCATCATCCCCTGACCTCAACCTTATAGAGAACCTTTGGAGTATAATCAAGCAAAAGATCTATGAGGGTGGGAGGCAGTTCACATCAAAACAGCAGCTCTGGGAGGCTATTCTGACATCATGCAAAGAAATACAAGCAGAAACTCTCCAGAAACTCACAAGTTCAATGGATGTTTTTTACTTTTGAAAATTATACTGTTATCATTGGGAGGTTTCTTCAATAAAATTTGATGTATACTGTAACCGGTGATGACTTTTATTACACTGACTGTCATTTTCACCAACCATTTAGGAAAATCAGAGAAAAAGAACATTTGCATAATAATTTGGAAGATGGTGTATGTGTGTCTCTAGAAGTTGTATTAAGTCTGATGAAGAGGCCAGGGTCTCGAAAGCTTACTTTGCTTTTTCTTACCTTTTTAATGGCTAACTGAAAAGATGGTATCAACCGCAGAGGACTCTCAGCTACTGGAACAGTAATTCTTGAGTGAGTTCTTCTGTAAGTTCCAGGTTACCGCTTGTCTCCTCTCACACTTTTATTGACAGAAACATTAAAATCCTACAAACTAAAGTTTGCGATTAATTATTTATTTCAATACAAATCATTAGTTAAGGATTCAGTAATAGAAACAAAAATGCAACACTCACCAAATGGCAAAAAAACTCTTACTTTTATTTTTTAAGCTATAAATCCAAATACATTTTCACAGAGGAGAATAACAAAGCATTTATTGCGACAGCCACAAATAAAATGGCCAGGTTGGCAGTCTTGATATCCCACCTTTGCCCATCGCAAGTGACTAGAACAGAAATAGACCCCCAAGGCCTCTACATTATCATACAGGGGAACATACGTGGGGTACCGATTCTATTATGCAATCTGTACGCTCCTAATTTGAATATGATAAGATTTTTGGCCTCGGTTCTCGCTCGCCTTCCCCCTCAGGAAATGACCCAAGTAGTTGGAGGGGATTTCAATATGGCGTTTCCAGAGAACATAGATAGGCCAACTCACGCCCCACCGGAACACCAGAGGGCCATCTACACCTCATTAGGTTTTCGCAGGTTAATACATAAATATTCAATATATATGATTTGTGGCGAACAATTAACCCAACCGATAGGGAATTAACCGTCTACTCCCATCCCCATAAGTCACATAGTTGCATAGATTATTTATTCGGAAACACTATAATGCTGAGATAATATTGCTCAGCATCCATAGGTAGCATAACGTGGACCGACCATGCCCCACTTACCATGAACCTAAAATTGACAACTAACCCTCCCAAGATGGCACTCTGGAGATTTAATGAATCTCTTTTGACGAATACTTGTAATAAACACAGAAATTTTAACACATTATTTTACTCCCTTTATTTTTTTTTGTGTCAAGCAAGTATGTTTTCAGATAAATCTAATATGGTTTTTATAATATTCCAGTTTTCATATGATTATTGATATATGTACATGGATTTGAATCATTATTTCTTGCATTCATCACTGTTGATAGGTTATATATATATGGAAATTTGGCCAACTAAGCGTTAATGGTGCACATATGCTGTTTTAGCTCTATTGCACTGGCCTGGCAAATCAAGTGTTTATTGCTTGTTAAAGGGATCCTGTCACCCCCAAACCACCTCCTAAGCTATTAAAAGCTGTCCCTAGAGCATATTAACACTTACCCTACACTCCTTTTAGCTCCTAAATGCATATATTGAAACTGAATATAAACGTTATAAAAGTACCTCACTACTGATGTTAATGAGTGACTATGGTATTCATAGTCACCCAGCCAGGCTGTCCCTCTTCATAATATCACGCCCCCCGGACCGCTGCTGTGTGGCGGCTGTATGACGCGATTCGCATCATTTCTGGCGCCGGGTGACGTATTTACACCCGCGCCGCTGTTAGCTTCAAGTCCCGCACTGCGCATGCGCAGTACGGGGCTTGGAGCTCTAACAGCGGTGCAGGTGTACATACGTCACCCGGCGCCGGAAATTACGCGAATCGCGTCATACAGCCGCCACACAGCAGCGGTCCGGAATAGGAGAGCGGGGAGGCGCGCATTTGAATGTATGATGAAGATCACGCCTATTGAGGCATGATATTATGAAGAGGGACAGCCTGGCTGGGTGACTATGAATACCATAGTCACTCATTATCATCAGTAATGAGGTACTTTTATAACGTTTATATTCAGTTTCAATATATGCATTTAGGAGCTAAAAGGAGTGTAGGGTAAGTGTTACTATGCTCTAGGGACAGCTTTTAATAGCTTAGGAGGTGGTTTGGGGGTGACGGGATCCCTTTAACAATGATCCAATCCCATAGTACCAGCCCCTTTATGTGTCATTTCCCCATGTATACCCTCTACTCCACCTGAGGAAGACAGGCACCCTGTCGAAATGCGTAGTGGGAAGTAAAGGGCAATATAGGTTTGTAAATCAAGCACTCTGAGTGCGTTATCATTGCCCAAATGCCCCAGAGCTACTAAAACAGAGGTCCCCAAATCCAGGCCTCAAGGGCCGCCAACAGTGCAGGTTTTCAGGATCTCCTTAGTATTGCACAGGGCTTGGAATCATTACCTGTGCAGATGATCACATTAGCACCTGTGCAATACTAAGGAAATCCTGAAAACCTGCACTGTTAGCGGCCCTCGAGGCCTGGAGTTGGGGACCTCTGTCCTAAAAGATCGCCACTTGTTTCTTCCACATTTTGACGAACACTGACACAAGGGAAAATGTGCAGGAGGCTCTCATTAACTATTTCGCCGAGAATACCCCTAGTCCCATCTCTCCTATTGTGGGAAGCCTATAAAATGGTCTTTAGAGGGGAATGCCTAGCATTGCACATTCTGAAGCCAGTCAGTACAACCAATACTCCCCCATAATGCACAAAACTAGAAATGACACGACCATGGCGTCATACGAAAAAGAAGCATACCCCAGACTTTAAACTCCCGGAGTGTGCAGGAAATTGGGTTATTACACCCACCGGGGTGTGATAACCAGGGAACGAGGAGAGACATGCATCCTGAGAGAACGCCCACATGTGTAGACAATGCTTTAGAACTGGGAGGAAAGTGTAAATTATAAACGGCGTCTTTACAACCATTATACTACACACTTAGGTCAGACAGGGATGCTTAGGGATGTAATAGGAAGCTCCGATGGAACTAGTCATTTTAACGTCACGTTGTGTTGTTCAGAGTATGGGGGGGGGGTCTGATTGTATTTGACGTTTTCTTAAACTGAAAATGTAAAAAGAAAATCTATGCAATGTCTATGTGCCACTTTTTTATTGTAGTTATCAATTAAAATGATCTTATTAAAAAATAAAAATCATGCAAGAACCTGCTTTCAGAACAGTAAAGATCATTGTGTGAGCAGCGATTGTGACATATATTGCTCTGGACCTTCTACAGGTATCGGGGAATAAGGAGATTGATGGTATTGATGGTCGGCCCCGATACCTGCAGTAGGTCCAGAGCGCTGTATGTGACAATGCTGCTCACACCATGATCTTCACTGCTCCAGGCTCCACACTGCAGATCTCCTCCTCTCCAGATCTGGAATCACAGGAGGCAGCGAGGAGGAAGAGTTCTCAGCCAGAGCAAGACAAAAATGTCTGTTTTTACATTCCTTGTGGGGTTTTGCTTTTCCCTCCTTTCTGACTCTGACTTCTTAGGAGAGCCAGAGCGGAAAAAATTAGCACCCCCTCACCGCCCACGGTTAATGCCCCTTTGGTTGAAGGGGAAATTTGCATTCAATAGCCCGTATATCTGCAACACAGTGGAGATCGCAAAACCGGAAGTCAGCCCCTTTTTAGCCAACTAAAAAATATTATGAAGGTTCTCTTTAATTGCCTGCAGATCAGTGGATGTCCAGGTCCTTAATAGAATGCTGAGAAGTGCGAAGCTTGTGAGGTGCAGGCACAGAAGACAGTACAGACTCAATAGAAGCTACAAAATCGAATCACGTTCAATCAGACATGGAACACATGGGACCTGTTTGCAGATTCGCTACATTTTTGTTGCCAAGATGGTATATGTCTTTAGCATTCTACGCCTGTGGCAAGAATATGCTCGAACATATTTACACGCACTGTTTTGTCTTGTTTTTTTCATTATAAATAAAAATCCCAGCTGAAAAAAAGGCAATAACGGGTCTATTATACCTTTGTTTTCCTGAAGTTTAAGAAAATGTAACTTATTTTGATAAAATGTTCCCATTGTCTTGATTCTTAACAAGAGCTGATTCACAGGAACAACAATCCCCACATTTTGTACATTAAAATGGATTTTTAACTGTGTGGATTCTCAGATGTGCAGCAAAATATAATTTCTTGGTGAAACCTTTCCCACATTCTGAACATGAAAATGGCTTCTTCCCTGTGTGAGTTCTGAGATGTTCCTTAAGACTTGATTTCTGGATAAAACATTTCCCACATTTGTGACATGAAAATGGCTTCTCCCCTGTGTGAATTCTCTGATGTGCAGCAAGATTTGTTTTCTTGGTAAAACATTTCCCACATTCGTGACATGAAAATGGCTTCTCCCCTGTGTGAATTCTAAGATGTTCGTTAAGACTTGATTTCTGGGTAAAACATTTTCCACATTTGAGACATGAAAATGGCTTCTCCTCTGTGTGACTTCTCTGATGTACAGTAAGAGCTTTTTTCTCATTAAAATCTTTCCCACATTCTGAACATAAGAATGGCTTCTCCCCTGTGTGAATTCTCCTATGTACAGTAAGAGTTTGTTTCTCACTAAAACATTTCCCACATTCTGAACATGAAAATGGCTTCTCTCCTTTGTGAATTCTCTTATGTGCAATAAGGCTTCTCCGGTAGGTAAAACATATCCCACATTCGTGACATGAAAATGGCTTCTCCCCTGTGTGAATTCTCCTATGTACAGTAAGAGATTGTTTCTCATTGAAACCTTTCCCACATTCTGAACAAGAAAATGGCTTCTCTCCTGTGTGAATTCTCTTATGTGCAATAAGGCTTGTCCGGTAGGTAAAACATTTCCCACAGTCGTGACATGAAACTGGTTTCTCCCCAGTGTGAATTCTTTGATGTACAGTAAGAGTTTGTTTCTCATTGAAACATTTCCCACATTCTGAACAAGAAAATGGCTTCTCACCTGTGTGTGTTCTTTGATGTACAGTAAGATTTTCTTTCCTGCTGAAGCATTTCCCACATTCTGAACATGAAAATGGCTTCTCCCTTGTGTGACTTCTCTGATGTACCAGAAGACCTGATTTCTGGGTAAAACATTTCCCACATTTGTTACATGAAAATGGTTTCTCCCCTGTGTGAATTCTCTGATGTACAATAAGAGTTTGTTTCTCAATAAAATCTTTCCCACATTCTGAACAAGAATATGGCTTCTCTCTTGTATGAATTCTCTTATGTACAGTAAGAGTTTGTTTCTCTTTAAAATCTTTCCCACATTCTGAACAAGAATATGGCTTCTCTCTCGTATGAATTCTCTTATGTGCAATAAGAATTGTTCGGTAGGTAAAACATTTCCCACATTCGTGACATGAAAATGGCTTCTCCCCTGTGTGAGTTCTCTGATGTGCAGTAAGATTTTCTTTCTTGCTAAAGCATTTCCCACATTCTGAACATGAAAATGGCTTCTCCCCTGTGTGACATCTCTGATGTACCATAAGACTTGATTTCTTAGTAAAACATTTTGCACATACTGAACATGAAAATGACTTCTCCCCTGTATGAGCTTTTTGATGTTCAGCATCCGTTTTGTTATTTTCATTTTGCTTAAGAATCTGTGATGAATCAGGAGATCGGACCTGTTGATAAGGAATGGATGATAGATTTTTGTTCTGAAGGGCTTGTGGTATATCTGGAATTATGTCATGATCTTCATAAATATATGCCGTGATACCATAATCAGCTGCTTCAAAATTAGTAAATGGTAGATATTCCTCTGATGCACAGTTATCTGACAAGAAAAAAAAATATTGTTTTTTCAGAAATACTGCCTTTCGAAACAACTACTATTGAAATTTAATTTGTAGCTGACAAAGAGAAGGGTATAATAATAGGATATCTGCCGCGACACTACTGTATATATGAGAAATGTAAATTAATGAGTGGCACTAAAGAAAAGAAGATCAGACTGAATTGTGCAAATGTGTAATGCAGAAACTGCCCTGTGCTAAAAATGAAATCAGAGGTCTTAGTCTCATTAGTGGCCACTAAGGATCAAGCCTGGCACTCACTTCAAGGAGCCTCCACTGCCAGGTCCTGACAATACGCCCTAGTGAGATGGTGAAATGGTGAAATCTGTGTAGGCTTATATGTCCATGGGTGTAATTAAAATCAGGTGTGTGCTAAAACCTCACACTGGTGTCCAAGAGTGGTTACCAGACTAAGAAAAGAGGGAAAAGGGAAAATTATATATAATGGGAGCTCAGTCAAAATAGACAATATGTGAAAACGTATAAGACTGGCATCACCGTACATGTAGGTGCTGGCAGAAAATAATGAGACTAAGACCTCTAATTTCATTTTTAGCACAGGGCAGTTTCTGCATTACACATTTGCACAATTCAGTCTGATCTTCTTTTCTTTAGTGCCACTCATTAATTTACATTTCTCATATATACAGTAGTGTCGCGGCAGATATCCTATTATTGTAAGTATGAGTATTTTCTGCCAGCACCTACATGTACGGTGATGCCAGTCTTATACGTTTTCACAAAGAGAAGGGTATAAACTGCAGAAATTAGTGCAAAGGGTAATAGAGACATCCAGATCAGAATTCCCACACACTGCACTGATGAGGGGCAGTCACCCCAAAACACAGCATCTGCAGTTTGGGGTTCTGATCTGGCACAAATCCTAAGTCATATTAAAAAGCGTATTATGACTTCAATGATTGCTACCCTTATTGGGTGGCATTAGAGTTTCTTACTTCTTCACTGAAGTGACAATTTAGATTGTGATAGTAACACTCTTACATCTGCTGACGTGGCTTTTCACATTGAACGTTAAAAGGGCCTTAATCCTCAGCACCACTTTTTTCATGGTGCTGTGGATTAAGTAGCGCCCCACAGTGGCCAAAAATCCAGCATATGACAGCTGACACCGTGTGGCATTGGCCCAAATCAGTTTTGGACCCGATAGGGTCCAATCAATCCCTTAGATGCTGCTGTTAATTGCAATAGCAGCATCTAAATCAGAGGTCCCCAATTCCAGGCCTCAAGGGCCGCCAACAGTGCAGGTTTTCAGGATTTCCTTAGTATTGCACAGGTGCTAATGTGATCATCTGCACAGGTAATGATTCCAAGCCCTGTGCAATACTAAAGAAATCCTGAAAACCTGCACTGTTGACGGCCCTTGAGGCCTGGATTTGGGGACCCCTGATCTAAATGATTAAAAGAGGGTTAAGACATCACTCTAACTATTATTATTTATTATTATAACGCTATTTATCCCTTGGCGCTTTACTTGTGAAAAGGGGTATACACAATAGAGACTAGTACAATAATCATGAATAATACAAGGCACAGACAAGTACAGGAGAGGACCCTGCCCTCAAGGGCTCATAGTCTACAAGGGATGGGTGAGGATACAGTAGATGAGGATGGAGCTGGTATACTAGGCTGAGGGCTACTGCAGGTTGTAGGCTTGTCGGAAGAGGTGTGTCTTCAGGTTCAGGTCCTCTTGAAGGTTTCTAGGGTAGTCGAGAGTGTGACATGTTGTGGCAGAGAGTTCAAGAGTATGGGAGATGCACAGAAAAAATCTTGTATGAAGTTGTGGGAAGAGGAGATAAGAGGGACGGAGTGAAGGAGATCTTGTGAGGAATGAAGGGTACATGCAGGTAAGTACTAGGAGACCATGTCTAAGATGTATGAAGGATGACTGTGTATGTCATGGTTAGGGTTTTGAACTGAAGGTTTGGGGCACTGGGAAGACAGTGAAGGGTTTGGCAGAGAAGAGAGGCTGGGGAATAGTGAGGTACAGGTGGATTAGTCAGGCAGCAGAGTTTAGGATACATTGTAGGGGTACGAGAGTGTTAGAAGGGAGGCCACAGAGCAGGAGGTTGCAGTGGTTCAGGTGGGAGATGATGCACCATTGTTTTGTTTTTTTCTTGGTTAAGGAATTTACAGATCCTCAAAATATTTTTGAGTTTGAGCCAGCAGGAGGTGAGAGGGCTTGGATGTGTGGCTTGAAGGAGAGAGCAGAGTCAAGGTTTCCCCAGGACAGGGGAGAGTGAGCAGACATCAACTTTGATGTAGAAAGGAAAAAATCCCAGTGCCACTTATCTGTTCCAAGGTAAAAAGTCTTTATTTAAGCATCCATAAAAACATTAAGGTAGAGACCCCTCTCACGGGGGCATGCCAGATGTGTTTCGAGGAAAAAAAACTCTTAATCATAGGCACATCCACATACTAAAACACATAAGAAAACACCCACACCTGTGAACAATTAGTAATAGGTGTTACACTAAACTTTTTGTTATGCCATTTACTCCCGGTTCTATCATTAAACAGAGCAATAATATACTGTACATGCATATGCAAGAAAAATCCAGAATTAGTCTTAGCGGTAATTATGTTTCCAGGAGTCCACATGACAGCACCAGAGGTGGAGTATACACATATCCTCTGTAAGGACAGGAAGCACGAGAGGTTAAAAGCCCCCCCTTAATCCATCTATCTAAGGAAGGACTTGAAACCTTCGTGCCTCTATTTTTTCCCCCAAACTGTATGAAAAGATTAGGGTCTAATCTCCAGTTCCGAGTGGCTTCCAAGTAGGCCAACACTGCTCCATGGACATCGAGATAGTGAAACTCTTCCTCCCTCGAATTTCTAAGGTTTTCGCAAAATGATGGAAAGCCACGTCTAAGGCTACGTTCACACATTTGCGTATTTTGCTGCGCTTTTTTGCGCGCGCTTTTTGCCGCGTTTTTCGGCCGCGCAAAAAAGCGCAGCAAAATACTCCGGAGCTTTCACACACTGCGCTTTCTTTCCCCTAGAAAGCGCAGTGATGTCACAGAGGGGAGGAAGAATCCTGCTTCCTCCTCCCCTCTGTGACATGTGTGACCGCCCCATTAGACTTCACAGTGTATTAATATACACTGCGAAATCTAAATTAAACAAAAGCAAGTTAATGAAAAATAAAAAAGAATCAATACTTCACCTCTCCGACGCCTTCTGCCGCTGTGCGATCTCCGATTCCAAGTGAGATCTCTTCTGACAGGACCTGTGATGACGTCATAGGGGGGCGTTCCCATCGCTGATTGGCTGCTCGCGGTCATGTGATATCACATGACCGCGAGTGCCCGGGAACGCCCCCCCTCTGACGTCACCACAGGTCTTGTCAGAAGAGATCTCACTTGGAATCGGGGATCGCACAGCGGCAGAAGGCGTCGGAGAGGTGAAGTATTGATTCTTTTTTATTTTTCACACACTTGCTTTTGTTTAATTTAGATTTCACAGTGTAGATTAATACACTATGAAGTCTAATGGGCGGCCACAGCTGTCACAGAGGGGAGGAGGAAGCAGGATTCTTCCTCCCCTCAGGGAGAATACGCAGAAGTAGCTGCGTAAACAATTGACATATCAATTGTTTACGCAGCTGCGTTTTCTCCCGGAAAACGCACTGCGTATTTTTACGCAATGTCTGCACTGCAAAGTGAATTTCACATTCACTTTGCAGGCAGACAAAAGGCACATTGCGTATTTTTAAAAGAGCGCGTAAAAATACGCGGCAAAATACGCAATGTGTGAACGCAGCCTTAGTTTAAATTCACTGATAACACCACTTTCGGGGAGAAACTTGGATCCAGTTTGAGAATGATGCTTTCCATATCTGCATATATGGCTCGACAATGGAAAGAGTCTGTATCTCTCCCAACCGTTTAGCCATGGTGATTATCACCAAGAAGACTGTCTTCAGAGTCAAGTTCTTTATTTCTAATTCACGAACTGGGCCAAAGGAAGAATTGCAAAAGGACTCTCAGGACAAGATTCAGATCTCATGGAGGAGAAGAAATTCTCTGGGCGTTCTAAGTCTCTGGATTGCCTTGACAAATCTGATTACCCGGGATGCGAGGCCAATGATGTGTCGAAGGCACTTAGTGCTGCAATCTGCACTATCAGGGTACTTGGTCCAAGTCCTGCGTCAAATCCCGCCTGCAAGAAATCAAGGATCACAGGAATGTTTGGTTGAGAGGTGTCCACAGTCTTGTGTAACTGACAGAAGATCCTCCAGACTCTTTTTTTATATATGGCCTGAGATACAAGTTTTCTACTAGCCTGCATAGTCTGGATTACTTTGGGGGATAAGCCTTTGGTTCTCATGATCTCTCCTTCAGACGTCAGGCTGAAAGCTGGAGTTGGTGAAGGTTCTGAGGAAGCAGCAAACCTTGCATCAGAAGATATTCCTGCAAAGGTAGAATGATTGGGTCTTCTAACGCCAGATGACGTAGAAGGGAGAAGCAACTCCTCTTTGGCCAGAAAGAGACAATCGCTATGACTGTCGCCCGCTCTTCCTGAATTTTTCACAGGACCCTCGGAATTAAGGAAGTAGGTGGGAAGGCATATGTTAAGCCGTCTCCCCAGTACTGTGAGAGAATCCAGATAAGAGTGAAAAGAGCTGGGATAAGATGCCGTGCTGACCACAAAGATTAACACAGAGTTAATCACACACTCTGTTTATTTTGCCTACACATGTTTCATGGCTCATAGCCACTTCATCAGGGCCCTGATGAAGTAGCTATGAGCCATGAAACACGTGTAGGCAAAATAAACAGAGTGTTTATCTTTGTGGTCAGCACGGCATCTTATCCCAGCTCTTTTCACTCTTATCTGGATTCTTCAGTTCTCAGCTGGGAGCCTGCAGCGACCTCCTGTGTGCTTTTATTGTAGTTGTGACACTCACAACTACATCAGGTGAGTTTAACCATTTGGGGTCTGAGGGACCTGTATAATAGAGGTACTACTCTATGTGCGCTTCCTTTCTCTTTTAATTTATACAGTATTGTGAGAAAGTGTCCATTGCCAAAGAATTATCTGCTGGGTCCAGAGAGAAGAAAAATGTCATCTTTGTATTCGTTCTGAACGCAAACAGGTCTATGTGAGGCTGACCCCATCTGCAAGTCAGTTGTTGGAACACATCTTCGTTCAGGTCCCATTCCAAAGCCTTCATCTGCCGCCTGCTGAGGTAGTCTACTTCTGATTGTCTGACCCCCGAAGGGGAACTGCTGAAATAGAGCTCGCGATCTTTTCTGTGCCTAAGAATATCTTGTTCGCCAGAGAATGGAGTAGTGGATCTCTTGGTCTGCCCTGATGTCTGATGAAGGAGACTGCTGTAATGTTGCCCGACAAGATCTTCATATGTCTTGTTTTTCAGGACAGACCGGCTTCTCTGCACAGCTTCCCAAATTGCCTGTAATTCTCAAAAATTCGATGATCAGGTCTGAATCTCTGTGGGTTATATTCCTTGAAGATAACGATCTCTCACTCGAGCTCCCCACCCTGAGAGACTTGTGTCCGTGGTAACTAAAAGACAAGGTTCCAAGGACCGTTGCACTCCTGTCTGTAGATTTTCTTGGTTGAGCCACCAGTGTAGATAGTCTTGGGCATCTCTGGACAAAGACATCTTCATGTCTAAACAATCCTGGCGTTTGTCTGTTACTGCCAAGACGGACCTCTGCAGAGGCCTGGAATGGAATTGGCTCCATTTGCTGCAGGTGATGCATGACATCATGATTCCCAGAATACTCATCACCTCTCAAATCAGTGGCTTTTTCTTAATTGCTAAGGAACGAATCATATGTGGTATTGAGAGTATATTCTCTTCCAGGAGTTCTTGTTCGGGAGTCGAGACAAACTCGCAAGAAGATGCGTGAATTGCTTGGGACAAGATTCGATTTCTCTTTGTTCAATCTAACCCAGGCTGTTTAATGTCTGTAGGACCAACTTCAGATGAGGAGTCCTATCTCGAGGGGATCTTGCCACTATCAGGAAGTCGTTCAAGTATGGAATGATGGTGATATTCCTGAGCCGGATATTGGATACCACTTCTGCGATGATCTTTGTAACGGCAGGGACACACTTGTCCGACAGACATGCGAGTCTGTCGGAGGAGACTCACAAAGGGCAGGAGCAGTGACCCGGAACGGCCTCTTTCTGTCAGGACGGGGAGTGTAGAGCTGCACAAACACACAATCAGCTGACAGCCCCGTCCTGACAGAAAGAGGCCGTTCCGGGTCACTGCTCCTGCCCTTTGCGAGTCTCCTCCGACAGACTCGCATGTCTGTCGGACAAGTGTGTCCCTGCCGTAAAGATTCTGCGAGCAGATGACAGGCCAATAGGAAGACATCGGAACTGGTAGTGTAGAATCCGACTGCCTTATGGTAGTGCAAGCCTCAGATATTGCTGACTTATGGAATGTATCGCAGGTGGTAATATGCATCCTTTAGGTCTAGGGTGCACATTACCGCCCCTGTGTCTATCAGGGGAATGGCCAGTCTCACCGATTGCATGCAAAATTATTTGTAACGGACCCATCAGTTTAGGGGTTTTAGATCAATAATGGTACGTAACTCCCCTGATGTTTTTTTTTTATTGAAAACAAAGAGGAGTAATGGCCCTGATGATGGTCGTGTCCTGGAACAATGACCTTCTGTTGTAAAAGCTTCTCCATGTCTGCATGTAGATGGGAAAGCGAGGTAGGGGAGGCTTTTGTTAGGCGAAATTTGTGAGGATTCTGAAAAACTCTATCCTGTAACCCTGCGCTATAGTTGTTAGTATCCAGGGATTGTGAGTGACCTGATGCCAACTGTTATCAAAACACTTCAACCTCCCCCCTACTCTGACATAGTCGTTGTTGTTTTGAAAGGGAGCTTGTACAGGGCTGGTATTTTTTAACTTTGTTCCCCTTATTAAAAGGCCAGCTCGTGGATCCCCCTTTTTTCTGAGTCTTATGTTTACAGAAGGGGAAAGGTTTCCGAAAGGGCTGCTCCTTTCTTTTCTCCTGAGGGAGGCCCTTCTTTTTATCAGACGCTTTTTCTAGTATGTCATCTAATACTGGTCCGAATACTCTGAGCCCTGAAAATGGAAAGGAGCACTGCTGGTTCTTAGAAGCTGTATCTCCAGACAGGGCCAGCTCCAGGTTTTGGTGAGCTCCGGGCAAAACAATCTCAGTGGGCCCCTTTAACACATACCACAATTGATGAATATAATATAGAAGCTGCGGGCTGTGTATATATACACTATAGAGGCGCCTGGGTGGGCTCTATATATAATATTGAGGCTGTGCAGGGCTGCATATATAATAGAGGCTTCTGGGCTATATATATATATAATATGGAGACTGCGGAGCTGTATAAATAATATAGAGGCTGCTGCTGGGCTGTATAGATTATTTGGAGGCTCTGCTGTATATATTATTTGGATGCTGTGGCAGTCCAGCAGCAGCCTCCAATATATACAGAACAATGCCCAGCCCAGCATCCAAATAATAAATATAGCCAAGCACAGCCTCCATATTATATACACAGCACAGCCTCCAAATACTATATACAGCACAGCAGCAGTCTCCATATTATATATACAGCACAACACAGCCTCCAAATAATATATACAGGCAGCGTCAAAATAATACATACAGCAGAGCACAGCCTCCATATTATATATACATCACAGCACAGTCTCCAATATATACAGCACAGCCTCCATTTTACATGTACATTACAGCCTCCAAATAACATATACAACACACCATGCATATTATATATACAGCCCAGCACAGCTTGCAAATAATATATATAGCCCAGCACAGCCTTGAAATTGTATATACAGCACAACCTCCAAAAAAATATATACAGACCAGCCTCCATATTATATATATATATATATAGCCCAGCAGCAGCCTCCATAGCACTGCATCCATAGCACAGCCTCTATAGCCCAGCAGCAACATCCATAGCCCATCACCATCATCCATAGCCCAGAAGCAGCATCCATATAGCCCAGCAGCAGCCTCCATGTAGCCCAGCTTGAGGAAGACGCCCTGAGCGTCGAAACATGTTGTGGGAGAGGACCTAGTGTGATTTGAACAATAAACTTACAGGTAAAATACTTGATGAAGTGTAGCTGTCTTCATATCCCAGCGCTCACCCAAACATCGTTTTATTCCATGTAGCCCAGCAGCAGCCTTCATAGCCTAGCCTCCATAGCACAGCCTCCATAGCCCAGCACAGCCTCCATATAGCCCAGCCGCAGCCTCCATAGCCCAGCCGCAGCCTCCATAGCACAGCCTCCATAACCCAGCAGCAGCCTCTATGTGCCAGTAGCAGCCCCAACAGCACAGCCACTATATACCCCAGCAGCAGCCTCCATAGCTCAGCCTTGTTGTTGTGAGGGGGGAGAGGTCCACTTAGGGATTGCGCTTCCAAGTTTATTTAACGGTTTTCCTCTCTTATGGAACCTGTCAGAGTCAGCAAGTCTCTGATGAAAAGTGATCTGCTGATCTGTTTCACACACTTTTAAACAATGTTAGCTGATCTGCTAGTTAAAGATGGTGCTGCTCCCCTCTTACCCCAAGCTCTCTGCTGATCTCCTCACTCTCTTATCTATCTCCATGAGTTGTACTTCAGCTCCCCCAGCAGAGCAGCCCCCGGGAAGCAGTGAGGTTCGTGACCTCCTGCAATCTGCAGCTGCCTGGCTGCCAAGAGAAGCTCTGAGGCAGGCAGGAGCTATGTGAGAGCTGATGGGCCTGAGTACACAGCCAGTCACAAGAGGATCAGAGTGGGTGACCAGGCACGGCCAGACCAGGGTAACTGGTCAGGAGCCAACAGTCAAGAGTGAGTAGATGGGGTTGGGGGGACAGAGGGTGCACGTAGAACAGAATCCCAGGCAGGACCCACAGAAGCTTTCCCCCTAGGATGAGTCACATCTTAGGCTGGTTTCACACTGCAGTTTTTCACTGATCAGTGTCCATCAGTGTTTGGGTGCCAAAACCAGGAGAGGAACCAGGAGAGGAACTTGCAGAGAAAAACTATAATTGAAAGATTGACACCTGTTCTGAGTTTTGGAGTCACTCCTGGTTTTGGCACCCAAACACTGATGGACACTGATCAGTGAAAAAACTGCAGTGTGAAGCCAGCCTTGGTGTGAGGATCTTTCTTTCCATGTACTCTCCTGTCGATTTCCAGGGATTAAAGTGCCTCCTTGCAAGCTGCAGTGGAAGCCAGATCAATCTAGTTGGATCCACTTGCCTTTCTATTAGTTAGGATAAAGTTTTCAACTGGTTAAGTTAATTTTTTGGTGCAATTTCACTCGTTTTCGCTTGCCTAGGAGCAGGAGCTGTGGTGACATGTATCCGTCCTCTGTGCTGCCTAGGCCACGTCCCCTATTTAACAATTTTACTATCTCCTTGAAACCACAACTATAAGTAGTTGAAAAAGAGTACGGATTTGGATCAGATGTCCTCACTGTAACAAAATGGACCCCTTTAATATATAATGTAGGAGGATTTCTTATTTATCCAGACCATACTGTATTTTGGTTTGCAAACTTGTGTAACCCATGAGTGGCATATTACAAGATTTCTAGGAGCTTGCTAGTATTTAAAAAGGGTAATGTAATTATCTGCCTTGTGATGGCCAACTCGCTGTTCCTAGAGTCTGGTAGACGCTTGGAAATGTTGACTGTGTGTAATGTAATTATCTCTTTTCTGTAAAGGCCTTGTCTCACATAACGATATCGTTAGAGAGAGACTGTGACGTTACAACGAGCTCTCCAGCGATGTCGTTATGTGTGACACTTTGCAGCGATCAGGCCCCTGCTGTGAGGTCGGTGATTGCTGCGGGTCATTTTTTGATCGTTAGTTTCCCGCAGGTCAGCACGCATCGCTGTGTGTGACAGCGAGAAACCACCGATCTGTGACCTCACAGGGCTGGTTACTATGGTAAACACCGGGTATCCAGGCAGCGCGCGCTGCCTAGATACCCGCTGTTTATCATAGTTACCAGCGTCCTCCCTGCTTAGCACTGCCTGTAAGCAGGGAGAACACTGGTAACTATGATAAACAGCGGGTATCTAGGCCGCGCACGCTGCCTAGATACCCGGCGTTTACCATGGTTACCAGCGTCCTCCCTGCTTAGCACTGCCTGTAAGCAGGGAGAACGCTGGTAACTATGATAAACAGCGGGTATCCAGGCAGCGCGCGCTGCCTAGATACCCGCTGTTTATCATAGTTACCAGTGTTCTCCCTGCTTAGCGCTGCCTGAAATGCAGCGCTAAGCAGGGAGGACGCTGACATCGCCTTCAGCGATGTGGGAGGTGGCTCTCTGGTCCCTGATTGCTGGGGAGATCTGCCTGTTTGACAGCTCCCCAGCGATCAGGTAACGACGCTCCAGCGATTCCGGCAGGTCGTTATCGCTGTCGGGATCGTTGGATCGATCGCTATGTGACACAGGGCCTTAAGTTCAGAGAAGCTTAATCCTGTTAGAATGCCATTGTATTATGATGTGGATTGCTGATACTATGTAAATTACTTCAGCCACCATTGTTTGTGGTCAGGGTGAATTACAGATTCCGGAGCCACTTGACTAAAGCATTCTTCTCTTATGGACAAGTATTAAAAGCATAACAGGCTGGACGCGTTTCGGACTACGTCCTTACTCATCGGCAACCATTTTACAAGATACAAAAACACACACATATAAAAGACAAACTTCCTGATTAATTAGTCACATGACCATCTTATGCCAGGTTAACTCCCTTTTTAACCCATAATGTAACGGAAACCAGGTTTATTACACTCCCATATCTAAACACTACTGGCGGTACCTCTATTAGAATGTTCACGTATCTCATAAATTGCACGTATCCATTAACCACAACCACAAAGTGAATAGACATGAAGAAAACCCTCTCCCACCGTACATGAAATAAATAAACTGCTAATACTACATACCACTGTGTCTGGTGGAAAGACGGAAATACATGTGAACCATGAATAAGGAAACAGCAGGGGAGGAAAAACCATCAAGAAAATAAGAAAAAGGAAAGAAGAAGCCAGAGGAGGGAGAGCGGGACTCAAGGAGGATTAATAATGGAAATTTCCCATCTCTCGGTGCTTATATCATTGACAACAGAAAGCAAAGTTTTCAAATAAGATTGTTTAGTGGGAATCACATCAATAATTACTGTGCGGAAAGCCAGTAAAGGCAACCCCAAATGGCTCCCATGTACTGTACTCAATAAAAATACATGAGATAATTTTTTGGTTTAAACCCAGCGGACGTCTCACGTCTAACCACAGAATCCATAATTTCTCCCGATCATGTAATTTCCGCTCCCAACTTCCTCCTCGTGCTGGTTTCAAAACTCTCGCAACACCCTGCACCCTCAGAGAGGGCACATCTCCCCTATGTACATCCCTAAAGTGCTTAGTTAGCCCGGACATGCCCTGTCTAAGAGATGTGGAACCAGCTGCAGACACATGTTCGGAAATCCTCTTCTTAAGGGTTCTGGTTGTACATCCTACATACGATTTATTACAATTCACGCAAGTGGCCAGATAGACCTCATGCGCGGTATTGCAATTGATGTATCTTTTAGAGATAAATCTTTGACCAGTTGTGTTAATACAAAAGGAAGAAGATACCTCTATGTGTGTGCAAAGATTACATCTTAGGCCACCACATTTGAAAGTTCCATTATGCCTCAGCCAGGTGGAATTAGCTTTGCTACTGATGTATAAACTTGGGGATAAAGTGTTAGCCAAGAAGGCTATGAATATGGGTATCGGGCGCCAACCCTTAGGCAGGATTTCCCTCAGCACGGGGTCTTGGTACAGAATGGGAATATTCCTTTTCATACTGTTGACTATATCCATATAATCAGCACTATTTCAGGGTGTTACATTAAATGTCTATGCTAAACCCTCCTTGACCCCTCTTTGTCAATCATCATTTAAATGATGATTATCCAGGCAGCTTGAAAGCGGGCCAATGAAAAGACAGTCTTATTCCACCAATCGTGACGTCCCCAATATCCTGCAATGAGGGCTCAGGTATAGAAGGAGACCTGTTCATTAACCAGGGTGATTTTTATTCTGTCTAGTGCCCTCAGTCTAGGAACTTTGGTCCCGGCTAGACGTGCACTGGATTGGATACAGGCAGCTAATCTAGGATCTTCGGGTCAGATTGGCCGGCCATAACCCCAGGCCTAGGCATTTTGGTGCCGACCAAGGGGATCAGAACCTGGATTATAAGACCACAAGGACTTCAGCATTGAATTATTGGATTCGGCTGTGATGACAAAGACTGTATAAGGAAGCAACCCAGGTTGGGACGATCCAGTCACCTGGCTACAGACTTTGTTGTGCTATATTCTAATCCCTGGTGAGCCAGCGAAAGGGTGAGACACTGTTGCCTGTTACATTTTTGTCTTTTGCTGGTTATGTGTTATATGCTGATAACTGTTGGGGATCCAATAAAGTCTTACTATTGTGGTTCTCTCACCCTGTGTTGTCTGAGTAGTGTTCCGCCCACGGTTAAGATGCTCGGGCGCTCAGATTGGGGATGAGCCCTGGTCCACGTTGCCTTGCTAAAGGCGGCTGGGCCAGCGGACGAGAGCACCCACTGACCCCTGGGTCTCCACACTCACATCCCCATTAGATTTTTCTGATCTTTTAAGAGACATTGATTCATTTCCCTGATCCTCCAATAAAGAAGTACGGCTTCTTTTCTCTAAAATATTTTGTGCTCTATGGTAATCCAAGTTTTATATCTCCTCTGAAATCTAAAATTAATGTTCTCAACCTCCTCCTTATAGTCATCCTCTCTGGAGCAATTTCTCTTTATACGAACAAACTCTCCAATAGGTAAATTTTTGGTCATGTTTGTTGGGTGGCAGCTATCTGGCCTAAGAACCGAGTTCCCATTAATGGATTTACAATACAACTTAGAATGTATTTCACCAGTTCTATTTGTTCCATTAAAAGGAGATCTAGGAATGGAGCAGTATCGCCATAAATTTCCATTGTGAAAACCAGATTATAATCATTCTTATTAAAAAATATCCAATAGGGAATGAGAAGTAGGTACGAGAGACACACCTGACTACACAGTCCAAATAAGAACCATATCGTCGATGTATCTCCCGTACCACCTAAATCTGATCCAGGAACGGATCCTGGAGTAAAATCAACTTTGATGGATATGTTTGTTGGCAGATGAGTGAGGAGGAGGAAAGATGATAAATTCTGTTTTCTCCATGTTCAGTTTTAGAATTCGAGCATTGAAGAAGGATGAAATACTGGACAGACATTGTGGGATTCTGGTTGGTAAGGAGGTGATATTGGGTCAACAGAGGTAAATCTGTTTTTCATCAGTGTAGAGTTGATACCGAAAGCTGTGGGACTCCATGAGCTGTCCCAGGCCAAAAGGTGAAGATCGAGAAGAGCAGGGGTTCAAAAAATGAACCCTGGGGGACAGATAGGGGCAAGACGTGGAGGTGGTGAGAGAGTGGGAGATGATGAAAGTTCCATTAGTTAGGTATGAAGAGATCCAAGATAGGACCATGTCTGTGATGCCAAGCGATGAGAGAATCTGTAGTAGACGGGAATGGTCCATAGTGTTGAAGGCCAAAATCAGATCCAAGAGGAAGAGGATAGGGTAGTGTCGCTTGACTTTGGTGGTAAGTAGTTCATTTGGGACATTAGTTAGGTCAGTTTCAGTGGAATGATTTGTTATGAAGCCAGATTGTAGCCAGTCAAAAAGTGAACAGGAAGAGAGGTGGAAGGACAGTTTAAGATGGACATGCTGTTCCAGTAGTTTGGAGGCATAGGGAAGACGTGATATGGAGGCGATATCAAGACAGAGAAAATGGGCCAAACAAGGGCTTTTTGAGGATGGGTGTGATCGAGGCATGTTTAAAGGATGTGGGGAAGACACCAGTTGTTAGTGATAGGTTGAAAACATGGGTTAGGGTCTGGGCAAAAACTCAGTTGAGATTGAGGATGAGGTGGGATGGGAGCGGGTCAAAACTGCAGATGGTGAGACGTGATCTGAAGAGTAGAGTATTGACTCCTCCCTTCCCAGTAATCATGGTTGATGATAGTAGCCATTGCACCCAGAGGTCATGACCCCAAAAAGCGGTGACGTGTTAAACCCAGCTATAATCAGAGTCTAAAAGGTAGTGAGACACTGACAGGCATCAGGCTCTGCAGTACATTGGTATCAAAGCAAACATTATTTGTGTCCCACAGTGGGACTGAGTGAAAAGGTAAATAAAAATTGATATGAGGAACGGAAAAAAAAGCTCACAGAAAACACGAAAACTTGTTTTGCCACTAAAAAACAAAGTTAACATAAACATATACAGATAATTGATATTACCTCAACTGGAATCACCAAGGCAAACACCGTAAAAAAAAAAAATAAATTTAAAAATTGCAGCTTTTTCATGATACCAATACACAAAAAATGTAATAAAAAGAGATCAAAAAGTCATATGTAAAAGAAAATGGTGGAATTGAAACCACCAAGCTACAATGCAAAAAATAAACCCTAATATGGCCGCCAACAAAAAAAAGTTACAGCTCTCAGGACATGGCAGCAAAAGATCTTTTTTTATATAAAAAAAACATTTTTAGTATGCGATAGTAGCAGCTAATAAAAAAAAAAAAATCTATATAAAGGCCCTTTCACATTGGGGTTTTTTGAAAAATACGGCAGTTACGGTAAAAAAACTGCATCTGCCGCCTAATTAATTGATGAGTCTAGTTTCCAAATGGGGTAATGTGTGAGGGTCTCTGCTTTACTGGTGCCTCAGAGGATCTGCAAATCTATTTCAGCCAAATTTGTGTTCCAGAATTCACACAGTGCTCCTTCCCTTCTGAGCCCTGACCATTGTCCGAACAGAACGTCCCGACTACATGAGAGATATCACCGCTCTCACAAGAAAGTGCTGAACAAACTGTGGGGTGCATTTTTTGTGTTACCTCTTACAAAAGTGAAAAATTTGTGGAAAATTTTTGTTGCGACTCCACCAATTGCTTAAAACATTGCAGAGAAGTGCGAAGCTTGTGAGGTAGAACAGAGAACAGACTCAATAGAAGCTACAGAATAGAACGTATAATTGTACCAACCGGTGAATAAGGAACTATAGAGGAAACTACTCACCTGCACTGTCATCTGTAAGATCATCATCACCCCTCACATATGTCTCTGTAGTATTAATATGGGGCAGATCATCATCACCCCTCACATATGTCTCTGTAGTATTAATATGGGGCAGATCATCATCACCCCTCACATATGTCTCTGTAGTATTAATATGGGGCAGATCATCATCACCCCTCACATATGTCTCTGTAGTATTAATATGGGGCAGATCATCATCACCCCTCACATATGTCTCTGTAGTTTTAATATGGGGCAGATCATCATCACCCCTCACATATGTCTCTGTAGTATTAATATGGGGCAGATCATCATCACCCCTCACATATGTCTCTGTAGGATTAATATGGGGCAGATCATAATCACCCCTCACATATGTCTCTGTAGTATTAATATGGGGCAGATCATCATCACCCCTCACATATGTCTCTGTAGTATTAATATGGGGCAGATCATCATCACCCCTCACATATGTCTCTGTAGTATTAATATGGGGCAGATCATCATCACCCCTCACATATGTCTCTGTAGTATTAATATGGGGCAGATCATCATCACCCCTCACATATGTCTCTGTAGTATTAATATGGGGCAGATCTTCACCCTGAAACAAAGATTGTAAAAGTCACAGACAGATGGAGAAGTCCCATCTATGATCAGCTGTAATGTGCCATCTCCACCGTTCTCATTACACAAGTATAAAACATAGAATACTGGAGGATAAAACAAGACTGAGCACAAGACCTTCACAGCCGTCTACACATCATAGGGAGATCTCATCACACCTTCTCTCCATCTACCTGATGATCCGGAGGAACATCGGGATCTTCTTGTTTACAGTCCTGTGGGAGAAGAGGACGGGGACATCTCTCTGGTGTTGTCCTCTTACTGGATAGACCTGGAGGAGACACATACAGGACTGAATTCATTCTTTACATACAGATCATTATAGGCCGTGTGTATTTAGTCCTGTCTATTACCTGGTGATGTGAGGGGCGGCCGGGGAACCTCCATCATGACTATGTCCTTGTACAGATCTTTGTGTCCTTCTAAATACTCCCACTCCTCCATGGAGAAATAGACGGTGACGTCCTGACACCTTATAGGAACCTGACACATACAATGATACCATTGTCATCTTTCCCCGATCCCTTCATAGCGTTACTGTATAATGTCCCAGCAGCAGCAGCATTCCCAGCAGTGTCACCTCTCCAGTCAGCAGCTCAATCATCTTGTAGGTGAGTTGTAGGATCTTCTGGTCATTGATGTCCTCATGTATCAGGGGGTGAGGTGGAGGCCCCGTGATTGGGCTCAGGGCTCTTCCCTCAGACACAGGGTCCTGACAGCACAGATCACTAGAGGTCTTCACTACTGTGTAATCCTGGTTATGGAGAGACACATTAATAAATCTCCAGTCTCCAGACATTTCCAGAGTCCTCACCTCTCCAGTTCTGTCATCTGTTATTCTGTCCATAGATAAGAATGATGTCATGTGACATTGTCATCACAATCTCTCACCTCTCCAGTAACAAGGAAGAGGATCTCTAGGGTGAGGTGGAAGATCCTCTCCGCCATCTTGTCCCTGTCCAGATCCATCCTTGATGGTCAATCAGGAGAATTCTCTTCTATAGAAGATCTGAGAGGATCCGATATTGTAGAGACCTGAATGGGGGAAGATGAGCCGATGTAAAATAGGAAAGTTATCACTTGTGTAGAAAAAAACAAATAAACCCTGTTCTCTGTGAAATGTGCTATTCAAGTGCAAAAGTAGAAATACTGACTTATTAAAGTAGTACATTATTTTGATAGAAGTATAAAGAGTGAGTAATAACAATGCAATACAAAAAGAGTCGAATTGCTAATTTAGTTTTAAGAAATAATAAGCATTCAAGCAATAAGTTGATCCTCAAAATACAATTAATCTCAAACAAGAAAAAACAGTTAGTAAGACATTTAGGCCTCGTGCACACACTGAGTATTTGATGAGTTTTTTACCTCAGGATTTGTAGAAAAAACCAGGAGTGGAATAATCAGAGGAAAAGTCTTATAGTGCCGTCACACGCTTCAATTTCCTGAATGATATTGTTAGTGATCACGTGCACGCGCGATCGCTAACAACATCGCTCACATCGTTGGTGAGCTGTCACACAGACTCACCAGTGATGTGGGCCAGCGAGATCGCTGGTAACCATGGTACACACCGGGTTACTAGGCGCCGCTTAGTAACCCGACGTTTACTATAGACACCATCTCCCAGCATAGGCTCTGCCACTGGGAGATGGATCATTGCGGTGTCACACACCACGATGATGCAGATTGATCAAGCGATTATCGCTTGATATGAGCTCCGGCTCACCAATCTAAGATCAAACAATCAAGCGATTTTACATTGTAAAATTGCTTGATTACACGCAGCGATGCACAAACGATATCGCTTAAGCGATCAAAACAGCAGATTGCTTAAGCGATATCGTGTAGGAAATTGAAGCGTGTGACGGCACCCTAAGGCCACGTGCACACATTCAGTATTTGATGAGGTTTTTTTACCTCAGGATTTGTAGCCAAAACCAGGAATGGATGATTAAATACAGGAGTGGTGCAGGTGTTTCTATGAGACTTTTCCTCTGATTGCTCCACTCCTTGTTTTGTCTACAAATCCTGAGGTAAAAAACTCAAATACTCAGCGTGTGCACGTGGCCTTAGAACAGATAAAATGTGAATTAAATGATTTGTCATTATCTCTTTAAGGCTGGGGTCACACACACAGATACCTGGGCAGATATTGTTCACAGATCTCTGGTTGAAGTGAAATCATGGACAAATTGATCCATTTTGTGGCCATATACAAATAGACCAATTTGTCCATGATTTCACTTCAACCAGAGATCTGTGAACAATATCTGCACAGATATCTGTGTGTGTGACCCCAGCCTAAGGCTGGTTTCACACTGCAGTTTTTTTCCTGATCAGGATTCATTAGGTTTTATGTGCCAAAACCCGAAAGGTACCGTCACACAGGGACATATCGCCGGCGATGTTGCCGGGGATCGCGGGAGCGCGCATCCCTGACAACATCGCCGGTGAGATGTCAGACTGAGCAACTTACCGGCGATGTCGCCGGCTAGTTGCCGCGGCTATCGCTCGCTGGGTTGCCCAGCAACCCAGCGAGCGATAACTCGCAATGTTGTAGATAGGCGGAATCGCCCGCAACATTGCAGGTTGCCGCGTTACACAGGGCGATCAGGCATGATCGCCTCAGCAACATCGCCAGGTTTCCCAACATTGTTGGGAAACCTGGCGATGTGACTCAGGCGATTCATCGCCTGATTATCGCCCTGTCACACGCGGCAATTTGCCGGCGATGTCGCCGCAACCTGGCCACGCCCCTCAGTTGCCGGCAACATCGCCGGCGATATGTCCCTGTGTGACGGTACCTGAAGTATTTCCAAAACCCAGAACAGATGTAATCTTTCAAGTATAGTTTTTCTCTGCAAGTTTGACTCCTGGTTTTGGCACACAAAACCCAATGAATCCTTATGGTGCGTGCACACGATCAGTGTATGCAGCGTTTTGGATGCAGCATCTTGCCGCTGCATCCAAAACGCTGCGTAGTACAGTATAAGCATAGTGGATGGGATTTCAAGAAATCCCATCCTCACTATCCGTAACCCGCCCGCAGCGTCTTTGGAGCTGCGGTGTGGGTTGCTGGGAGTCCGCTGCTTCGCAGCATGTTTATTTCATGCTGCGGAGACGGAAGCGGCTCCCATCGAGTGGCTGCAGAGAGAAGCCGCCAGGCACCCGCCGCACACGGTGAGTACAGGGTGGCTGCGGTCTACCTGCGGCTACACTCAGGTCCGGAGGATCTGCATCCAACACGCAGCTCCTCCGGACCGTGTGCACGCACCCTTATCAGGAAAGAACTGCAGTGTGAAAGCAGCCTGATGTGAATATGGGAGTAGCTGTATGTTATGCATTCATAGTAACTCACACAGGAAGTTCTGGCCTGTCTCAGAAAGAACACACCTGACTCAACCGGTTCCTGTACAGACTAAGGTTTCTGTGTGCACAGTCTATAGGGGTCCCTTCACAGGCTTGAATAACTAACCACAGGACAAGGAGATGATAATTTGGACCCTGCTTCCTAATCGGCCATTGAGTGTTTTTCATACCTTCTTAGGATCCGGGTGAAACTGGAAGAGCACTAACTCTGAATCGAGAAAGGTGTGCAAAGACAGAAAGGATACCTGATGGGAGAAAACATAAATCCCAAAATCAAGTCAAAGAGTGAACTTCTATTGCTAGAAATAAATGTCTCCTACCTTCCAGCTATAGAAAGCAGAAAGGAGTAGGACAGATAGAAGATATAGCAGAGATAAATAACCTAGCTGATCTCTTATCTGACTGCCAGAAGTCAGTTTGGTTGTAACTCCAAGTAGAATCCACAAAGAATGTCATGATGACTATGGAGGATTGGGGAACCAGGGCACCTGATCTGCCCCTCAAGCTAGGGAGCACTAAACTATCCCTTTCTTAGGAGTACTCCTGAAGATGGAAAAGCCTGAGTCTCCTTTCCTGGCCCTGCTCCTGTCCAGCACTGAACTTATTCCCACGCCCCCTACCCCTGGAGCAGGAGAGTAATGAAACCTGTAGATAAAAACAGACAAGGGAAAACCAAAAACTCAATCAGAAAGCACACACACCAAGGTAAACACAAGAAGAGAAGCAGGAGGAAAAACCAGAGGAGGAAGTGGGCTACAGAACAACAGGGGAGAACTTCTACAACCGCACAGGTATATAACATAACTTTCTCCAGAAAGTCTGAGACACCACACCTAACAGACCAACATAGAATAAACTATAGCTGGTATGGATAGACGGATTCCTCCAGCATAAATAGGAGGGGAGCCACTGTGATAGGCCTCCTCACACCATGTGATAAATGGAACAAGCAAACCAACACATAGATGGTCGTCGCTCAAGTTTGCCATTGTTGATTCCAACACCAAAGAAACCATCAGACAGAGCGTCAGTCTACTATCTAAACAGAGCCCAAAGCTGCCACGACAGTTGGCGAAGTTTGTGCAAAACTGTGTGTCACAGAATATCATCAGCAAGAAAGTTCCCACAAGGGAAAGTTTAAATAGTTACAGCCAAAAGATGATAGGGCAGACTAAACTACCGTAACAAATGAAAACACCTGCTATCTGAAAAAGAATGAAACAAGGATAACAGATAATAAGAACATATAAATAGAATGCACTATGGCTAAAAAGAGTGAGAAGCAAATCACAAAACACAGGCTCGCCGGTTCGAATCTCGAGAAATGACACTGTACATGCTGCACTGGGGAGACTGAGTGTGGAGAAGGCCTCTTCTACACCCGATAAATGCAAGCTGTTACATGGCCGATATATGTCTCTAATAGCCATGGCTGGTGCTCTGTGACGTGATGGCGAAGGACTGATGGATCACCATGGGAGTCAGTGGAGGCAATTATGGTTCCCCTGTACAGACCGAGATTCACAGGATTCCGGCAGGAAGGAGGCGGCTCACAGGGAACGTGGTTGGCAGCGGCAGCTCACAGGGATCGTGGTTGGCAGCGGTGGATACTGACCTGACCTCTGCTTCCGAGTCCTGTGAATCAGTTAACCGATCTGTAGACTGTATTAATATGACACAGCGAACGTGTATGCAGAGAAATCAAAGGATTAGACCCTGGAGGCAAGAACGACTGCAAGAGCGGGAGTACACTGAACACGCTGCAGTCACAGAGCTCCACGTCTGGTGTCCGGTCTATACACTCTGCAGTCACAGAGCTCCACGTCTGGTGTCCGGTCTATACACTCTGCAGTCACAGAGCTCCACGTCTGGTGTCCGGTCTATACACTCTGCAGTCACAGAGCTCCACGTCTGGTGTCCGGTCTATACACTCTGCAGTCACAGAGCTCCACGTCTGGTGTCCGGTCTATACACTCTGCAGTCACAGAGCTCCACGTCTGGTGTCCGGTCTATACACTCTGCAGTCACAGAGCTCCACGTCTGGTGTCCGGTCTATACACTCTGCAGTCACAGAGCTCCACGTCTGGTGTCCGGTCTATACACTCTGCAGTCACAGAGTTCCACGTCTGGTGTCCGGTCTGTACACTCTGCAGTCACAGAGCTCCACGTCTGGGGTCCGGTCTATACACTCTGCAGTCACAGAGCTCCACGTCTGGTATCCGGTCTATACACTCTGCAGTCACAGAGCTCCACGTCTGGTGTCCGGTCTATACACTCTGCAGTCACAGAGCTCCACGTGTGGTGTCCGGTCTATACACTCTGCAGTCACAGAGCTCCACGTCCGGTGTCCGGTCTATACACCCTGCAGTCACAGAGCTCCACGTCCGGTGTCCGGTCTATACACTCTGCAGTCACAGAGCTCCGCGTCCGGTGTCCGGTCTATACACTCTGCAGTCACAGAGCTCCACGTCTGGTATCCGGTCTATACACTCTGCAGTCACAGAGCTCCACGTCTGGTGTCCGGTCTATACACTCTGCAGTCACAGAGCTCCACGTCTGGTGTCCGGTCTATACACTCTGCAGTCACAGAGCTCCACGTCTGGTGTCCGGTCTACACACTCTGCAGTCACAGAGCTCCACGTCTGGTGTCCGGTCTATACACTCTGCAGTCACAGAGCTCCACGTCTGGTGTCCGGTCTATACACTCTGCAGTCACAGAGCTCCACGTCTGGTGTCCGGTCTATACACTCTGCAGTCACAGAGCTCCACGTCTGGTGTCCGGTCTACACACTCTGCAGTCACAGAGCTCCACGTCTGGTGTCCGGTCTATACACTCTGCAGTCACAGAGCTCCACGTCTGGTGTCCGGTCTATACACTCTGCAGTCACAGAGCTCCACGTGTGGTGTCCGGTCTATACACTCTGCAGTCACAGAGCTCCACGTGTGGTGTCCGGTCTATACACTCTGCAGTCACAGAGCTCCACGTCTGGTGTCCGGTCTATACACTCTGCAGTCACAGAGCTCCACGTCTGGTGTCCGGTCTATACACTCTGCAGTCACAGAGCTCCACGTCTGGTGTCCGGTCTATACACTCTGCAGTCACAGAGCTCCACGTCTGGTGTCCGGTCTATACACTCTGCAGTCACAGAGCTCCACGTCTGGTGTCCGGTCTATACACTCTGCAGTCACAGAGCTCCACGTCTGGTGTCCGGTCTATACACTCTGCAGTCACAGAGCTCCACGTCTGGTGTCCGGTCTATACACTCTGCAGTCACAGAGCTCCACGTCTGGTGTCCGGTCTATACACTCTGCAGTCACAGAGCTCCACGTCTGGTGTCCGGTCTATACACTCTGCAGTCACAGAGTTCCACGTCTGGTGTCCGGTCTGTACACTCTGCAGTCACAGAGCTCCACGTCTGGGGTCCGGTCTATACACTCTGCAGTCACAGAGCTCCACGTCTGGTATCCGGTCTATACACTCTGCAGTCACAGAGCTCCACGTCTGGTGTCCGGTCTATACACTCTGCAGTCACAGAGCTCCACGTGTGGTGTCCGGTCTATACACTCTGCAGTCACAGAGCTCCACGTCCGGTGTCCGGTCTATACACCCTGCAGTCACAGAGCTCCACGTCCGGTGTCCGGTCTATACACTCTGCAGTCACAGAGCTCCGCGTCCGGTGTCCGGTCTATACACTCTGCAGTCACAGAGCTCCACGTCTGGTATCCGGTCTATACACTCTGCAGTCACAGAGCTCCACGTCTGGTGTCCGGTCTATACACTCTGCAGTCACAGAGCTCCACGTCTGGTGTCCGGTCTATACACTCTGCAGTCACAGAGCTCCACGTCTGGTGTCCGGTCTACACACTCTGCAGTCACAGAGCTCCACGTCTGGTGTCCGGTCTATACACTCTGCAGTCACAGAGCTCCACGTCTGGTGTCCGGTCTATACACTCTGCAGTCACAGAGCTCCACGTCTGGGTCCGGTCTATACACTCTGCAGTCACAGAGCTCCACGTCTGGTATCCGGTCTATACACTCTGCAGTCACAGAGCTCCACGTCTGGTGTCCGGTCTATACACTCTGCAGTCACAGAGCTCCACGTGTGGTGTCCGGTCTATACACTCTGCAGTCACAGAGCTCCACGTCCGGTGTCCGGTCTATACACCCTGCAGTCACAGAGCTCCACGTCCGGTGTCCGGTCTATACACTCTGCAGTCACAGAGCTCCGCGTCCGGTGTCCGGTCTATACACTCTGCAGTCACAGAGCTCCACGTCTGGTAGTCCGGTCTATACACTCTGCAGTCACAGAGCTCCACGTCTGGTGTCCGGTCTATACACTCTGCAGTCACAGAGCTCCACGTCTGGTGTCCGGTCTATACACTCTGCAGTCACAGAGCTCCACGTCTGGTGTCCGGTCTACACACTCTGCAGTCACAGAGCTCCACGTCTGGTGTCCGGTCTATACACTCTGCAGTCACAGAGCTCCACGTCTGGTGTCCGGTCTATACACTCTGCAGTCACAGAGCTCCACGTCTGGTGTCCGGTCTATACACTCTGCAGTCACAGAGCTCCACGTCTGGTGTCCGGTCTAACACTCTGCAGTCACAGAGCTCCACGTCTGGTGTCCGGTCTATACACTCTGCAGTCACAGAGCTCCACGTCTGGTGTCCGGTCTATACACTCTGCAGTCACAGAGCTCCACGTGTGGTGTCCGGTCTATACACTCTGCAGTCACAGAGCTCCACGTGTGGTGTCCGGTCTATACACTCTGCAGTCACAGAGCTCCACGTCTGGTGTCCGGTCTATACACTCTGCAGTCACAGAGCTCCACGTCTGGTGTCCGGTCTATACACTCTGCAGTCACAGAGCTCCACGTCTGGTGTCCGGTCTATACACTCTGCAGTCACAGAGCTCCACGTCCGGTGTCCGGTCTATACACTCTGCAGTCACAGAGCTCCACGTCCGGTGTCCGGTCTATACACTCTGCAGTCACAGAGCTCCACGTCCGGTGTCCGGTCTATACACTCTGCAGTCACAGAGCTCCACGTCTGGTGTCCGGTCTATACACTCTGCAGTCACAGAGCTCCACGTCTGGTGTCCGGTCTATACACTCTGCAGTCACAGAGCTCCACGTCTGGTGTCCGGTCTATACACTCTGCAGTCACAGAGCTCCACGTCTGGTGTCCGGTCTATACACTCTGCAGTCACAGAGCTCCACGTCTGGTGTCCGGTCTATACACTCTGCAGTCACAGAGCTCCACGTGTGGTGTCCGGTCTATACACTCTGCAGTCACAGAGCTCCACGTGTGGTGTCCGGTCTATACACTCTGCAGTCACAGAGCTCCACGTGTGGTGTCCGGTCTATACACTCTGCAGTCACAGAGCTCCACGTCTGGTGTCCGGTCTATACACTCTGCAGTCACAGAGCTCCACGTCTGGTGTCCGGTCTATACACTCTGCAGTCACAGAGCTCCACGTCTGGTGTCCGGTCTATACACTCTGCAGTCACAGAGCTCCACGTCTGGTGTCCGGTCTATACACTCTGCAGTCACAGAGCTCCACGTCTGGTGTCCGGTCTATACACTCTGCAGTCACAGAGCTCCACGTCTGGTGTCCGGTCTACACACTCTGCAGTCACAGAGCTCCACGTCTGGTGTCCGGTCTATACACTCTGCAGTCACAGAGCTCCACGTCTGGTGTCCGGTCTATACACTCTGCAGTCACAGAGCTCCACGTTGGTGTCCGGTCTATACACTCTGCAGTCACAGAGCTCCACGTCTGGTGTCCGGTCTATACACTCTGCAGTCACAGAGCTCCACGTCTGGTGTCCGGTCTATACACTCTGCAGTCACAGAGCTCCACGTCTGGTGTCCGGTCTATACACTCTGCAGTCACAGAGCTCCACGTGTGGTGTCCGGTCTATACACTCTGCAGTCACAGAGCTCCACGTCTGGTGTCCGGTCTATACACTCTGCAGTCACAGAGCTCCACGTCTGGTGTCCGGTCTATACACTCTGCAGTCACAGAGCTCCACGTCTGGTGTCCGGTCTATACACTCTGCAGTCACAGAGCTCCACGTCTGGTGTGTCCGGTCCTATACACTCTGCAGTCACAGAGCTCCACGTCTGGTGTCCGGTCTATACACTCTGCAGTCACAGAGCTCCACGTCTGGTGTCCGGTCTATACACTCTGCAGTCACAGAGCTCCACGTCTGGTGTCCGGTCTATACACTCTGCAGTCACAGAGCTCCACGTCTGGTGTCCGGTCTATACACGCTGCAGTCACAGAGCTCCACGTCTGGTGTCCGGCCTATACACTCTGCAGTCACAGAGCTCCACGTCTGGTGTCCGGTCTATACACTCTGCAGTCACAGAGCTCCACGTCTGGTGTCCGGTCTATACACACTCTGCAGTCACAGAGCTCCACGTCTGGTGTCCGGTCTATACACTCTGCAGTCACAGAGCTCCACGTCTGGTGTCCGGTCTATACACTCTGCAGTCACAGAGCTCCACGTCTGGTGTCCGGTCTATACACTCTGCAGTCACAGAGCTCCACGTCTGGTGTCCAGTCTATACACTCTGCAGTCACAGAGCTCCACGTCTGGTGTCCGGTCTATACACTCGCTGACCGCGCTATTTCTTGTATGAGGGAAGCAAAATGGTGAAGATTAAACCAATAAGAAAAGGCGAAATCTACAGCACAAACCTTCACCTGCCGAGCCGCCATATATACAGGACCTGTTATGATGTCACATGGAGGGGAGGAGTCAGGGGGTCACATGATCAGCTCCTCAGTTGTCATGGAGCTGGATGAGGTGAAGTTTATGTGTGGGGTCAGGAGGGATTTACAGTGTGGATGTAGCAGAGCCGAGTGTGTACGAGGTGTACGGAGCGGAGCCAAGTGTGTACGAGGTGTACGGAGCGGAGCCGAGTGTGTACGAGGTGTACGGAGCGGAGCCGTGTGTGTACGAGGTGTACGGAGTGGAGCCACGTGTGTACGAGGTGTACGGAGCGGAGCCGAGTGTGTACGATGTGTACAGAGCGGAGCCGAGTGTGTACGAGGTGTACGGAGCAGAGCCGAGTGTGTACGAGGTGATGGAGGGGAACCGAGTGTGTACGAGGTGTACGGAGCAGAGCCGAGTGTGTACGAGGTGTACGGAGCAGAGCCGAGTGTGTACGAGGTGTACGGAGCAGAGCCGAGTGTGTACGAGGTGTACGGAGCGGAGCCGAGTGTGTACGAGGTGTACGGAGCGGAGCCGAATGTGTACGCGGTGATGGAGCGGAGCCGAGTGTGTACGAGGTGATGGAGCGGAACCGAGTGTGTACGAGGTGTACGGAGCAGAGCCGAGTGTATACGAGGTATACGGAGCGAAGCTGAGTGTGTACAAGGTGTACGGAGCAGAGCCGAGTGTGTACGTGGTGTACGCAGCAGAGCTGAGTGTATACAAGGTGTACGGAGCGAAGCTGAGTGTGTACGAGGTGTACGGAGCAGAGCCGAGTGTGTACGAGGTGTACGGAGCAGAGCCGAGTGTATACGAGGTGTACGGAGCGAAGCTGAGTGTGTACGAGGTGTACGGAGCAGAGCCGAGTGTGTACGAGTTCTACAGAGCGGAGACGCATGTGTACGAGGTGTACGGAGCGGAGTCGTGTGTGTATGAGGTGTACGGAGCGAAGCCGAGTGTGTATGAGGTGTATGGAGCGAAGCCGAGTGTGTACGAGGTGTACGGAGCGGAGTTGTGTGTGTATGAAGTGTACGGAGCAGAGCCGTGTGTGTACGAGGTGTACGGAGCGGAGCCGAGTGTGTACGAGGTGTACGGAGCAGAGCAGAGTGTGTACAAGGTGTACGGAGCGGAGCCGAGTGCGTACAAGGTGTACGGCGGAGCGGCGTAGCCGAGTGCGTACAAGGTGTACGGAGCGGAGCCGAGTGTATACGAGGTGTACGGAGTGGAGCCCTGTGTGTACGAGGTGCATAAGTGTATGCAGTTGGCATGATTGCGAGGTCTTGCAATCATGCCAACTGCATAAGTGCCGACTGTATAAGGTGTACGGAGCGGAGCCGTGTGTGTACGAGGTGTACGGAGTGGAGCCGTGTGTGTATGAAGTGTACGGAGCGGAGCCGTGTGTGTATGACGTGTAAGCACCGGAGTCGTGTGTGTATGAAGTGTACGGAGCGAAGCCACATGTGTACGAAGTGTACGGAGCGGAGCCGAGTGTGTACGAGGTGTATGGAGGGAAGCCACATGTGTACGAGGTGTACGGAGCGGAGCCGAGTGTGTACGAGGTGTACGGAGCGGAGCCGAGTGTGTACGAGGTGTACAGAGTGGAGCCGTGTGTGTACGAGGTGCATAAGTGTATGCAGTTGGCATGATTGCGGGGTCTTGCAATCATGCCAACTGCATAAGTGCCGGCTGTATGAGGTGTACGGAGCGGAGCCGTGTGTGTACGAGGTGTACAGGGCGGAGCCGTGTGTGTATGAAGTGTACAGAGCGGAGCCGTGTGTGTATGACGTGTACGGACCGGAGTCGTGTGTGTATGAAGTGTACGGAGCGAAGCCACATGTGTACGAGGTGTACGGAGCGGAGCCGAGTGTGTACGAGGTGTACGGAGGGAAGCCACATGTGTACGAGGTGTACGGAGCGGAGCCGAGTGTGTACGAGGTGTACGGAGCGGAGCCGAGTGTGTACGAGGTGTACACAGTGGAGCCGTGTGTGTACGAGGAGCATAAGAGTATGCAGTAGGCATGATTGCGGGGTCTTGCAATCATGCTAACTGCATAAGTGCATCCCCACTTTCCTCGACCACTTCACCACCTGGCTACTTCATTTCCTCTCTGCTGACATCCCTACCATCATTATGGGCGATTTCAATATCCCCATTGACACCGCCCACCCATCCACCTCTCAACTTCTTTCCCTGACCTCCTTCTTTGGGCTCTCTCAATGGTCCTCCTGGATCGCTGGATCTCATCTTTACCCATCTTTGCTCCCTTACTAACCTCACAAACTCAACCCTCCCCCTGTCTGACCACAATCTGCTGACCTTCTCCTCCCTCACCTTCCCTACTACACCACCTCCTCTCCGCAAACTTGATTATCCCCGCAGAAACGTAAAACACATTGATTTACACTCACTCTCAGAATTCCTTTCTCCTCTCGCAAACATAACATCTATACGTGACACAGACACTGCCAACACTACATTAACCAAGGCCCTCGACCTAGCTGCCCCCCTTACATACCACGCTCCACGCACTAACAGGCAACCCTGGCACACCATCCTCACTAAAGACCTGAGACGGGCATCCAGGGTCGCCGAGAGGCGATGGAAAAAATCATGTTCCACTGAGCACTTTGTGCTGTTCAAACAGTCCCTCGTCGCCTTCAAGAATGCTCTTGCTACCGCCAAACAAACCTTCTCATCCCTAATAACCTCCCTGTCCCGCAATCCCAAACAACTTTTCAAAACCTTCAATTCCCTACTCTGTCCACCTGCTCCCCTCCATCTCCCCTTATCTCTGCTGAAGACTTTGCCTCCTACTTCAAAGAAAAGATTGACAGAATCAAAGACAGCTTTGATCCACTGTCTCCTCTCTCCTGTCAAAATCACACCTCACCACCAGAGCCCACAACCCGCTCCCATCCCACCTCATTCCCAACCTCACCTCCTTGTCGTGTCGCCGCTACTCAGAATGGCTTCGTCAGGGTCAACGGCGTTGGGTGTCTGGGTCCTACTTGCCCGCAGCCAGCACAGGTATTATTTAGAGGACTTGTTCCTCATGCCCTTTCAGATATACCGCTTCTTATTATGTGTCTATTTTCACAGATACCAGTTTCTTGGAAACTATTATATGTTCCACTACTGATCATTCCAGGCAAATGAAAAAACAGTTTGATTTCTATGGCTTTATTTGCCGGTTTCAGCTATATGGGTGCAATTCTTTATTGTATAATCATTGTGCACTGAGATACAGTGTTGATTACCCTTTATAGGGTGATTTTGCACTGTTGATTTCTTGTCTTTGTTGTGATTTGTAGAGGTGGACATTATGAATTTTGAATATACAATCTTTATGCGGTAATTCTTTTTTGAGGCATTACTTGTATTAGGCTGTGCTGCGGATTCTTATTCAAGTGTACTTGCATCCATTCTGCGGGTGTTTCTGGCAACTGCATGTAGGATGGCAGCAGAGCACTCCAGATGGCCTCACACGTCTCAGGGATCAGGCGGCTCAGCAGGGACAGTGATACACGTGAGGTGTATTGCAGGTCGGTCCTTGACCGGCCTGTAGCCAGGAACCGCAAAGTAATCGCCAAACGCTCCTCAGCTGACACTGATCGATGCATGATAGTGTGGCGCCCCGCAACGAGTGCGTCACAAGAGGGTATTGCAGCCATAAATGCAGCCGCAATATTCTCTGACTCAGCAATGATCTGGTTAACATAGAAATCCAACCCTACATGCATCACCTAGAACAGAGGGCCAATCATAGGTCCTGGTGGGTGGAGTGTTAGGGAAGTGTAGTAGAACACACAATAATCTAGATAGAACAGACAGAGAACAGAAGGAGTCTGGAATCTAGAGCAGAGCCTAGAACTCAGAACTTGGAGAAGGAGCGGGGGCTCCGCACTCCGTGCGGGCCCCTGGGCCGTCACCGGTCGGGTGTCAGCACCTGAGGCCTTAACTACCGGGATTGGGCATTATTCACACGGGTTCCCAAAAGACTCCCGTGCCCACAACTCACAGCCGGTTCACTGGTACCGAAGCTGGCAGCAGTTCACCTCTGCTACGCGAACCAGAAGCGTGGAGGAGCAGCTTTACAGGAGCACCCCACCACCAGCCAACTTCCAGTCGTCTAACCAGCGGTGTACCCACTGAGGGATCCAAGGCTCCCCAAAACATCCAGAACGTACATCATGGATAGGGCATTGAAGCAGCCTCCCCATACCCGATCTGGTATTCCTGGGCGACACTGGCAACCAATTAGTTAGAATGGAGGAACACTGCGGATTTCTAAGGGACACCATCACTGCTGAGTCCACCCGGTCTACTACCCAACCACTGTATGCCATGTATTGCCTGCTGGTTACAGTAAAGACCCGTTGCTGAGACTTTCTGTGTCCGTGCTTCCTTATGAACTGTCCGTCCGCACTACAAGGTAACCGCAGCTGCCGCACAACATCTTGAGCAGCTCCAGCCTCCGGGGATCACCGCTCAGCCTGTGGGGAGCGTAACATCTAGCTGCTGTCCATCCCCGGGAGGTTCCGCAGCGTCGGTAGTCCTTACCGAAACTACTCATAGGTGGTGTCACGAATAAATTAAAAAACCCTTTAATCTGTTCCATACAAGACGTCTTCAACACTTTTGATCTGCACTACACCAGGCCCCACTACCGGCAGGCGCGGTCCACCCGTGACAAGGAGGAAGGAAGCATCGCCTGTCTAAATCGGAGTCCCGGCCACGGTGAGTCAATAGTGTCCTGACGGGCTATCAATGGCCCTACACGATCCAAAAGGAAGGTGAAAGAGTCCTCGGACATACAGAGGTAGTTCCTGAAATCATGCTCATTATTATCCTTCAGCTCACAACAGCTACATGTGGCTCTAGGTGTCCCGGCGGCGAAGCCAATCCCGACTCCACACACGGCGTTGTCTGCTACGTAGCAACCTTTCATATCTATCCTCCATCCACAATTGCTCTTCCACCAAGGCAAGAGCCACGATCACATCTCCATCAGGGTCAAACATCATCTCACGTATCAGCACCTGTATATGATAAACAGAAATCATCAGTAAACTGAGCAATATGGTCACATGTTTGCATATAAAGTAAGCCTCACAATACTTAGACTGGCCACTAGGGAAAAGCATATACAAACAGTCGTGTGTGAACAACACACATCCTTTTTACCATTGCAAGCCCATCAAGCACAGTGGGCCGAAAACAAAGGAAACGTGCTCACTGATCAGCCCCGTCCATCCTTGGGCACTTGGTAGACGTGAACATTGTTAAGCATCAGGCCATATCTGTGTCACCACAAAGCACGTCTATACATGTCATAACAACAATGTAGTATACCATATATTTACACTTCTACAGTCTGTAAGTAGAAACGTACCACAGCCTTTGTGGGTGAATAATTGCAGATGCCACAAAGAAGAGTATACATGACTCATCATGTAGTGATGCAGGGCCACATGTGTTTTTGCAAGGGGAGAATCTCCACATCTACACATTAGGTGCTGGCACAAGCCTCAAACCATGCCTGATCCTAGCCATGTTGGTCCCAGTGTGTGTTGCCCCAAACACTATGATATGTCCGCTAAATTGTCCATCTCTGCAAACAAACACTCAAGCATCCTGCAACCATGATCCTGTATGGCAAATGGAAACAAACACATTACTTCAAAACCTACAATGTTCCAATGTAGGTGAAAAATATGCTTTGCAAAACACACCATCGTGCTAGTCTAAATATTTTTGGCAAAAACCTGACAACACATGTGCGTCACATAGAGTATCCTATTGCGTTTCAAAAGGTAATTTGGCGTACTGCTTCTACACGCTGCTACATCCATGTCTGCACACAAATACTTACTTAATGACTCTGGGAAGCAAGCGTGTCGCCCATCCGGCGTGAGCTGTTTTTCTCTGTGAATCAACCAATCACCACACTTTGTTGTCACGTACTCAGCAGGCGCATGGGTGTTCACAGGTGTTGCAAAGTAATGTGCCTAATTGGTGTGTGATGATTGGTCAATGTCAGGATAAATTTCCCGTGTTGTCGGCTAGCCCCTGTCCAGACGGGAATGTGCATTGAGCTAGTGGTGTCTACGATTCCTTTCTCTGTTGGAACGACTATAAGTGTACTCACATGTTTTTTTTTCCCTATGCTAAAAGTTTTTCTGAGACGCTGATGCTGTAGCTACATGCTGCTTAGGCGCATTGTAAGTCAGTTCAGGGCGCGCCATGTCGAAGTGTAGTTAGTGTGTTGATAATAGTCTTTAACAATGAAAACCTATCTGCACCACACATTGGTAATTAGTTATGTAGCCATGTTTAGGGGCAATTCAGAACGTTGTTGTGGTGTGCTACTTGAGTGTCGGAGGTGTGTTTTTCCCAATGGTCTTGGGCCTTTTTGATTTGTCTTAATTTTGAATATAACATAGCCATACATACATTCAAATCACAGCTTATTGATGCCTCCTTCAGCAAGGGTGCCCCACATGCCAACATACATGATCCACAAGTTATTTCCGCCCACCCGAGTGGATGTCGATACTCAGTATTGTGTGATGTATGCTGGCCATGTGTTGGCCATGAATGTTCATATGTTCTAATTTTTCACAGATGGCTGGGTATCCAGAATTTGTGACCCAACTCATTGACTTGTATCAGGAGCATGAATGCCTGTGGCGGACGGCGGTGCCTGAGTATCATGACGCGGCAGCGCGGGCTGCGGCCTACAAGCCTCTTGTTGAGCTTGCGAAACGCCTCCAGCCCAACAAGAGGTGGGACGCGCGCAAAATTTATGATAAAATCAAAGGCCTGTGCTCCGCGTTCCAGCGGGCCCACAGGCAATACGCAGAGGCACGGTCCGGGGCTGGAGCTGAGGAGGTCCCAAAGCCCACTTTGTGGTATTATGACCTCCTCACCTTCACCCTGGGCCAAGACAGCTCACGTGGAACGTGGGGCAGCCTGCGCCGGCACGAGTCCTCTGTAGGCCCAGCACAAGAAACATCCCCGCCGCAGGAGGGCGGTAATTGTGTTGGTGTGGAGGGGGGGGGGCACCATGTTCGCTACACAGGTGTGATTGGCTGCATGCATTTCCTAAGCACACTTGTCCATTGGTGTTACCTTGGAATTTATCTGGTGTGTAGATATTGTTTTTTGGGGTATGTGCCCATAGGGGGATTTTAACACATTTCGTGACCCACCTAAACCGGAGGATCACACAGTCCTTCACATTACACTAGCTAGGTGTCTTTTGTATTGGGGGGTGTTTTTTTCTAAATTTCAGGTTGTTTTGGTTAAAATTTGCCCAATTTGACACAAATGAACAATGGAACACAGCCATGTTTCATGCCTTTGCCCATTCACTGTATGTAAAATGCAGTTACAAGTTACCTTAATTATTGAAAAGGTAAGGCTGTGCAGCATGGCCTACCAGCTGGGAAAAGGCAGCATAAAGCTCCTGTGGGCACATACCCTTTTGTTTTTTATGGGTGTGTGATTGTTTTTTGGTTTCATAATTTCCTAGATTGTTTGCTGGCGCAGGTGAGTATACGTCACTAGTGCGGTTGTTAGCCATTTGAAGTTCTCTCCTGTTCTTTGCTTCCGTGCTTTGGGACATGTTCTGTTGTGTGGTGGCCTTTCTGGGGTATGGGTTTTGGCGATTGACATCAATGATAGTGCTTCGTGGTTTTGATTTTGTTTTTTTCTTCTTTCTTTTGCAGGCCCCTCAGCTGCCTGGCTCCAGTGAAGATGAGTCAGCAGCTGGAGAGGCTCTCCCTGCAACATCTGCGGGAGAGCCAGTGCCCGGAACCAGTGGTGGGGGGCCGGGCCCAGGGCCCAGCTCTGCAATTCGACGTAGAAGACCACCTGCCTCACCTAATACGGAGCTGGGTACCTGGGCAAAACAGGTCCTGCTTGACCGAGAGAGAACACCCGGCTCTGGTTTCGGGTACGTCGCCAGCGAAATGCTGGCCCGGATGGAGCAAGAGCAGCGAAACATCGCGGAGCGAGCCATGTTTTGTGTCCTGGAGGCGGGCGTAGATGGGTCCCTGCGATGGGGGGCCATGATGACGGTCCCCCTAAAGACCACCCTTTGGCACCACTGCGCCCACCCAATGCAGGGTGAGAACCTCCAGATACTCCACCTCCCCAAAGAAGATCTTCAAGAAGACAAGCACCCTCTCAGGGAGGGTGGGTCTACCGTGAGTTGGTGGGGGAGGAGCCATTGTCTGATCCAGCAGAGGATGAGGAGTAGAGCGGACACTACAAGCCAATGCACTATGTTGCCCTAATGGACTGGCTAGAACCATTTTCTTTCCCTTTTTGTTGTGTTTTGTTTTTTCGTGCCCACAATTATGGCCGATTTGGCCTTAGAAAATTAATTTATGTTGGCCAAAGTTTTTTACAACAGCCACTAATAAATTTGAGTTTACTTTCAAAATGTCCTTACCACAAGTGTGTGGAGAGGGCGTATGGATGTGTGGAAGATATTGGGTACATTGAGCCCACATTGTGGTCAATGGCGGGAGTGCTGGGACATGATGTGGACTGGTAACATATGTACCAACATCAAGCAGGTATCAAAATATGTCTCAGACTGTTAGGCCAATTTCTAGTGTCTCAGCCAAACGTGTGTGTTGTCATCACGGACCACACAGAAATGTTACCAAAACAATTTATTCACCAACACCATGTGTGCCACACAGTGGCCAAAAACAACACAATGTTGGGTTTATTTAGGAATAGGAACAACACACTCCCATGGTCCCAATGTGGGACCCTATAAGAAAAGAGGCCAACGGGCCCTACACACAGAAAATATGCCAACAGGGCAACATGGGTAACAAAAAGTCCAACATGGACAAAAGTTTTTATGGGCAGGTTGGCCCATTAGTCATGCTGGGCGGATGGGTTTTAGCCCATGCCGCCATGTGCTCGCTGGAGGGCGGCGAGCATGGCAACCAACCGGGCAGGTTCTCTCTGCACGCGTTGGTGTGCCATGTTGAAGTGTTGGGCCACTTCCTGGTGTGCCAAGATGACCTCCTCAATAGTAGTGACACCTGTATTGGGAATGAGCCACACATTAGATTGCAACAGTAGCTAGTGATGGTTATTGAACTCACACTAAATGATGGTACTTACGCTGTTCCTCTCCATCATCGTGCCCATGAGGGGGTGATGGCGATGGGCTCACAGTCCATCTCGCGGCCTGTGCACGTTCTCCGCCTGCACAAATTTTTGAACATACAATAATAACACAGTGAGCAAATACTGATGGCCACACAACAGAACACTAATTACAGTGTGAAGGCCGTATGCATAAAAAAACACACCACCATAGCCAACAAAGGCTGGCTCCATTGGAGGGTGAGGGGACATGGCCACCCTAGGGCTCGGCACTGAGCTGGAGACAGTGGGTGGTGGCGTTACTCCAGGGCTGGCGGGGTGTGGCCACCGGATGGGGCTGTGTGGCACAAGGGGGCCTGCCCTTGGAGGAGCCACATCTTCAGGTCCTGCAGGTGAGGGCATGTGCTTATCCTCGGGCCCGGGGTCAGGTGCATTCCCAGGTGGGGATGGTGTGGCTGTGGCATCGTGGGCCGGTGGTGTAGCTGGGCCATGTGTCGGTGGGAACTGGGGCCCCTCTCCTGAAGCAGATTCATCCTCATCTGTATCTAAAAACACAATGACAGAGCTTTCAGTACAAAGGAACAACTTGTGTGTGTTGAGCTATGTAGTTCCAGCATGACAGATAGGGTACAAGGTAATGTTGTAGGCATGTAGTGTGGGTAGGGCACACTATGGTTAGTGACAGGAGTCCAACTATAGTGGCAAGATATGTTTGTTTGTCGCCAAACCGGCCTTGACATGGAAGGTGCTTGTGTGTTTGATTTTAGGAATGCCAGTAAGCCACTGGTGTTTGCACCATGGCTGCGTACACATAGTGTTCATGTAGTAGTGTGTGTCCAGTTGTTACATCATTGTGTGGCTACATTGTTCCGTGTGTCAGGTGACACATCTGTGGGGCAGTGTGTCATGTGTGTGTTCAACATGGTAGTGATATCTCCTTGTCACATTTCCACTCTGGACACACCTTTAGGACATATCTAGTGAGGTAAAGGCTGAGTATAGGCGTCACCATTTGTGGACCACATGACTGTTTAGTACATCTTCGTGTTTGTGGGTAATCAACAATGCAATGCACATTGCTGACACATCACCATGGTGGCAAAATACACATTTTGTTATGTGTGCCAATAAACATACATTTGTGTGTTGTTTGGTACATGTACGTGAGAAGGTGTGTGTTTGCCATCAAAACATACTCACCACGCAGCCTGGCAATCCTGGCACGGATGTCCACAATGCAGCCTGGGGTTTTATGTTTTAGATCTGCAATCTTCTTTTGGATCATTTTGCAGGTCCTCTCCACCCCCAGTTTGTGGAGCAGGGCCCGCTGGATCCGCCTCAGGATGCTGCGTTTGTGCAGCCGTGGGTGCCGGTGGTGATGGTGGCACCAGTAGTTGTGGTGGTTACAATGGTCTATGAGGACCAAGAGCTCCGTCATACCCCACGTTGCAGCGCGCTGTGCGGCGGCCATGACTCTGCTGCTATGTGCAGGGGGAGGGCCAGGCACCTTGCAGGCAGAGTGAAAGTGAAAGAAACGTCATGACGTCAGAACGACCACTTGCGGCGCTTAACATCATTCTAAACAACAACAAAGTCGCCGTACGAGCAATGGGAGACGCCACATAAACCCTTCCGCGTCACCAAAAATCACGCATTGCAGGGCGTTATGTATGGCAGCCTTGTGCGCTGTGTAGGGCCATTTATTCACTGTCGTGTGTGGCACGAGAATGTGCACAGTACCATGGGCGTACCCAGCATGGGGCAGGGGGGGGCCGCTGCCCCCCCCAGAAGGGAACCTGTCAGTGATGATCTGCTCGTGGCCTGACTGGAGCAGTGTGTGGTGAGGTCATCACGCTGCAATCTCACCACACACTGCTGCTGGTGACTCAGCAGCGCGGAGGATGCCAAGGATGGCGGGACTGGTGAGGACTGGAGTGCAGTGCTCCATGGAGGAGTAGTGTGTGGTGTGTTGAGTGGTGTATGTATGTGGTGCTGTGTTGTGCCTTCAGTGCTGTTTGCAGCCTCCTTCCTCCTCGTCTGTGGCTGCTTCTAGCCGGCAGCAGATTTGTTTACTTTCATTATCTCCTGACATGCTGCCGACTTTGTTATTAGAAGCAGTCGGGGAGGGACACTGCACACAACACTCACTGGAGGGAGGTAAAACACGGAGTGGAGGGAGTGGGTTTTGGGGGGAGAGAGCAAGAGATGAGGGCCCCAGCTGTGCAGAGGAGACAAAGGCCCCAGGTGCCCCCTGTCAGTGGGGCAGAAGGGACACAGGCCACAGGTGCCCCCTGTCAGTGGGGCAGAGGGGACACAGCCACAGGTGCCCCCTATAAGTGGGACAGAGGGGACATGGGCCACAGATGCCCCCTCTCAGTGGGGCAGAGGGGACACAGGCCACAGGTGCCCCTGTCAGTGTGGCAGAGGGGACACAAGCCATTGTTCCCCCCTCTTAGTGGGGCAGAGGGGACACAGCCACAGGTGCCCCCTGTAAGTGGGGCACAGGGGACACAGGCCATTGTTCCCCCCCTGTTAGTGGGGCAGAGGGGACACAGCCACAGGTGCCCCCTGTCAGTGGGGCAGAGGGGACACAGGCCACAGGTGCCCCCTGTCAGTGGGGCAGAGGGGACACGGCCACAGGTGCCCCCTGTCAGTGGCGCAGAGGGGACACGGCCACAGGTGCCCCCTATAAGTGGGGCAGAGGGGACACGGCCACAGGTGCTCCTGTCAGTGGGGCAGAGGGGACACAGGCCATAGGTCCCCCGTGTTAGTGGGGCATAGGGGACATGGCCACAGGTGCCCCTGTCAGTGGGGCAGAGGGGACACAGGCCACAGGTCCCCCCTATCAGTGGTGCACAATGGACACAGGACCCCTGTCAGTAGTGCACAGAGGACACGGGCCACAGGTCCCCCCTGTCCGTGGGGCAGAGGGGACATGGGCCACAGGTCCCCCCCATCAGTGGGGCAGAGGGGACACGGGCCACAGATCCCCCCTGTCAGTGGGGCAGAGGGGTCACAGATCTTCCCTGTGAGTGGAGCAGAGGAGTCACAGGCCACAGGTCCTCCCTGTCAATGGGGCAGAGGGGTCACAGGTCCCCCCCATCAGTGGGGCAGAGGGGTCACGGGCCACAGGTCCTCCATGTCAGTGGGGTAGAGGGGTCACAGGTCCCCCCTGTCATTGGGGAAGAGGGGACACAGGCCAACAGGTTTCCCCTGAGAGTGGGACAGATGGGACACAGGACCCCCTTTTGAGTGGGGCAGAGAGGACACAGTACCCCCTATCAGTGGGGCAAAACGGACACAGGTCTCCCTGTCAGTGGGGAGGAGGAGTCACAGGCCACAGGTTCCTCCTGTGAGTGTGGAGGGAGAAGCAGCTCTATGGTCCCCCCTGTTAGTTGATGGGGAGACACAGCACACAGGGGGAGAGGTAAAGTGAACAGGGTGTCCCTGTCAGGGGAGGGGGGAAGACACAGCACACAAGGGGGAGGCACAGGAGGAGAAATACAGCCCGCAGCATATATACATATACTGTATATCTAGACCCTAGCCTCTATAATATACATCACAGCCTGTATATTATATGTAGACAGCCTTCGTGTTCTATATACACAACCCGCAACTTCAATTATATACACATATATATGTTTACAGCAAGTATGTGGCCCACCGAGTTGATTACGCCCAGGGCCCACAAATACCTTGAACCAGCCCTATGTGTGTATGTGTTATACAGTGGCACTGTGTGTGAGTTATACAGTGCTGCTGTGTGTGTTTATGTTATACAGTGGGGTTTTTTGTAGGGGGATATGTATATTTCTGGGGCAGTATAGTGATACTTTTATTTTTAAGGGCATTGTGTCAGAAAGTGGTGCTGAATATGGAGAAGAAAAAAGGCTCTAGAGATGAACTGTGGATGTCAAATCTCATCATGGCGCCTGTGCTACAAAGAAAGAAAAGGAATGGGAACAACTCCAATCAGAGAAGATGTCATCTACAGTATAAGGTACCAAGATGTAAATCTTTGTGATCCTGCCTGTGTCTCATCTGTACTGTGGTTCCTGCATGGTCCGCAGTCTGATGATGACTGATAACAACAACTCCCAGCATCTCCTTACCATTTTTAAAGACATGCTGGAAGGTATAGGTTCATGTAACATAAGTGTGTCATGGGGCTGATCTCACACTGAAATTGATCACTTTACTAAGCTTGGCACGGCATTCATGTCCTGATGGTTGTTCTGACACTGCATTCATCTACTGACGGTGGTTCTGGTGCTGCTTTCACGTATTGAAGGTTGTTCTCGCCCTTCAGTCATCTATTGAGGTGGTTCTGGCCCTCTATCTCTCTGCTGATGTTGATTCGGTCACTGCATTCATGTACTGAGGTTGTTCTGTCACTGCTTTCCTTTACTGATGGTGGTTTTGGCTCTGCGTTCATCTACTGACAGTTGTTCTGGCCCTGCATTCATCTGCTGATGGTGGTCCTGAATGTCATAACTAGCCCAGTGCATTGTGGGGGCTGATCACGTGTTCGGCCGTGCTTCAATAAGTGCACTGCGCATGCGCCCGAGCCCAACCGTACACGTGATCAGTCCCCACAATGCATCTTGCTGATATGACGTTCCAAACAACCATGGCTTGCCCCCCCCTAGTTTTGATCCTGGGTACGCCCATGCACAGTACATCATCAGAACAAGCACACTACATTTGGCTGCGCAATTGAGTGGCCGCGTAATTGCACTTATGTAGTGGATTGTTCAGACGGGTCTGATGCGGGTAGTGCTGAAATGACAGCTCATCCAACATGGTATCTATGAGGCTGTGTCACGCCCCTGGGAATTCACTAGGCAACGGTGATTCCATCCCTGTGCCCCGTTTAGACGCCACTACTATGGCAATTGTGCCTTTGTGTTGCCTTTGATTTTTGAACACGGCTCGGAAACAGGTATCTGAATCAACTGCGGGAAACCCGATCAATTTCCCAATTTGCACGCCGCCATTTCGTAGCAATTTCAAGGCAACAGGCACAAAAATCCTCATTTCCAGGCAGTTGCTAACACGCAGTGGCAGCGTGTAAAGGTACCTTAAGGGCTGATCAGTTGGTCCGGGCCTTTCATCTGAGGTTTCTTGGGAAACCTGGGGGTGCAGTGGCCCTCTTGGAGATGGTACTGTCACGATCTTCTCACTGCTTTTGTCTGTTACTATTGTTGTGGAAGCTGTTAGTCTGTGCTGCAATCACCTGCCTTCACTTAATTAGGCCTCTAGATACCCTATTTAGTGTCAATTGTACACTTGCTTTTGCCTGTGTAGGACTGATCCCACTGTTCTCTGAGCCAGCCCCAGCCTGACTTTGTTACCTTACCTGGACTTTAACCCTCTGCATGTGACCTGTCTGCTCCTCTGTATTGTTTTTTTCCTTCTGGTTTTCCTTACTTTGACTTGAATTGAACTTCGTCTCTGACTACCCCTTGCTGTTACTGTGCCATTTCCTGGACCTGATCTCAGATCGTTTCACCTCCCTTTACTTAATTAGTAAGTAGTATTATTATTATTTACTTTCCGTTATTGCAGTCTGTTTCATCACCACTGGGACTAGCTATTCCTGTAGTGACTTGCGTCCCAGGAATGCACGCCGTCTGGCACTATCCCCACTCTCCTCTAAGTGTTGAGCATTCATTATTGGACCCTAACCATCATGGTGCACTGGCGCCCTGTTTCCCACACATTGCTTCCTTTTTGGGGTCTTTCACTCTTCTATTTGCATTCCATTGTGGAACACTTATGGAGAAGGAATAGAGTTCCTCGTCAATGCGTTCCACAATGGAGCGAACGCCTCGACATCCTCTATATGAAGTGTGGAGCGGGAGCAGATTGGACAGTGGCAGTGCATACCGAAAGAACGCAGAGGGAGTTAGAAAAGAGCGCACAGAGGGGAGAGACAGAGCACATTGGGGGGGGGGGGACAACACGTGGGAGAGAGTCAGTGCACAACGGAGAGAAACATAGCACACAGGAGGGAGAAAAGCAGACAGAGGGAGACACAGAACATGGAGAGAGTGCACAAGATGAGTTATAGCGCAAGGAACAACAGTGCACAAGGGGAAAAGCGCACAAGATGAGAAAAGAGCACACAGGGCTAGAAGAGAGTGGACAAAAGAGAAGAAAGCACACAGGGTCAAGAGAGAACATAGGGGGAGAGACACAATATGAGGGAGAAACACAGAGCACAGGGGAAGGAGATCGCACAGGCGGTAGAAGAGCACACAAATAGAGAGAGAGAGTCAATATACAATTGGAAACGCAATTACTCTACCAAACCTAGATCTATTCTGAAAAATACTGGACGTGAGCCTTCCAATGAAAGACAAGTGAGCTTTAATTCAATGGCTACTGATCTCACTGACTTGTCTTTGTCCCCTCCATCTCCAGTTACAATGGCAAACCCTTCTTCTCCTGGCTGCATAGATCTAAAGTCCAAATAACAGGGGAGTTTGGACGACAGCAGAGAATACTTGGCCTTGCTAATACCAGACACATCAAATGGAGGCAGTGACAGCCTGTTCCCGGGGATACCTTAGTGATTCTTCCTCTGCTTGAATTCTATCTTCCGTACAGCCGGACATTCTAAGCAGAGGATGAAGTTTTGTTCCCACCTGTAGAGCTGATCTCTGCCAAACTATTAAAGACCGAAATAGGTTTCTTACATTATTAACAGTGAAACGTCATTTCTTTACAGATTCCAGGAAATCGCTGTAGATAATGAGGATCCGATGGATCCTAAATGTAACAGTAAATATGAGCTCCACGTCTGGTGTCCGGTCTATACACTCTGCAGTCACAGAGCTCCACGTCTGGTGTCCGGTCTACACACTCTGCAGTCACAGAGCTCCACGTCTGGTGTCCGGTCTATACACTCTGCAGTCACAGAGCTCCACGTCTGGTGTCCGGTCTATACACTCTGCAGTCACAGAGCTCCACGTCTGGTGTCCGGTCTATACACTCTGCAGTCACAGAGCTCCACGTCTGGTGTCCGGTCTATACACGCTGCAGTCACAGAGCTCCACGTCTGGTGTCCGGTCTATACACTCTGCAGTCACAGAGCTCCACGTCTGGTGTCCGGTCTATACACTCTGCAGTCACAGAGCTCCACGTCCGGTGTCCGGTCTATACACGCTGCAGTCACAGAGCTCCACGTCTGGTGTCCGGTCTATACACTCTGCAGTCACAGAGCTCCACGTCTGGTGTCCGGTCTATACACTCAGCAGTCACAGAGCTCCACGTCTGGTGTCCGGCCTATACACGCTGCAGTCACAGAGCTCCACGTCTGGTGTCCGCTCTATACACTCTGCAGTCACAGAGCTCCACGTCTGGTGTCCGGTCTATACACTCTGCAGTCACAGAGCTCCACGTCTGGTGTCCGGTCTGTACACTCTGCAGTCACAGAGCTCCACATCTGGTGTCTGGTCTATACACTCTGCAGTCACAGAGCTCCACGTCTGGTGTCCGGTCTATACACTCAGCAGTCACAGAGCTCCACGTCTGGTGTCCGGTCTATACACGCTGCAGTCACAGAGCTCCACGTCTGGTGTCCGGTCTATACACTCTGCAGTCACAGAGCTCCACGTCTGGTGTCCGGTCTATACACTCTGCAGTCACAGAGCTCCACGTCTGGTGTCCGGTCTATACACTCTGCAGTCACAGAGCTCCACGTCTGGTGTCCGGTCTATACACTCTGCAGTCACAGAGCTCCACGTCTGGTGTCCGGTCTATACACGCTGCAGTCACAGAGCTCCACGTCTGGTGTCCGGTCTATACACCCTGCAGTCACAGAGCTCCACGTCTGGTGTCCGGTCTATACACTCTGCAGTCAAAGAGCTCCACGTCTGGTGTCCGGTCTATACACTCTGCAGTCAAAGAGCTCCACGTCTGGTGTCCGGTCTATACACTCTGCAGTCACAGAGCTCCACGTCTGGTGTCCGGTCTATACACGCTGCAGTCACAGAGCTCCACGTCTGGTGTCCGGTCTATACACTCTGCAGTCACAGAGCTCCACGTCTGGTGTCCGGTCTATACATGCTGCAGTCACAGAGCTCCACGTCTGGTGTCCGGTCTATACACCTGCAGTCACAGAGCTCCACGTCTGGTGTCCGGTCTATACACTCTGCAGTCAAAGAGCTCCACGTCTGGTGTCCGGTCTATACACTCTGCAGTCAAAGAGCTCCACGTCTGGTGTCCGGTCTATACACTCTGCAGTCACAGAGCTCCACGTCTGGTGTCCGGTCTATACACGCTGCAGTCACAGAGCTCCACGTCTGGTGTCCGGTCTATACACTCTGCAGTCACAGAGCTCCAAGTCTGGTGCCCGGTCTGTACACTCTGCAGTCACAGAGCTCCACGTCTGGTGTCCGGTCTATACACTGCAGTCACAGAGCTCCACGTCTGGTGTCCGGTCTACACACTCTGCAGTCACAGAGCTCCACGTCTGGTGTCCGGTCTATACACTCTGCAGTCACAGAGCTCCACGTCTGGTGTCCGGTCTATACTCTGCAGTCACAGAGCTCCACGTCTGGTGTCCGGTCTATACACTCAGCAGTCACAGAGCTCCACGTCTGGTGTCCGGTCTATACACACTGCAGTCACAGAGCTCCACGTCTGGTGTCCGGTCTATACACTCTGCAGTCACAGAGCTCCACGTCTGGTGTCCAGTCTATACACTCTGCAGTTACAGAGCTCCACGTCTGGTGTCCGGTCTATACACTCTGCAGTCACAGAGCTCCACGTCTGGTGTCCGGTCTATACACTCTGCAGTCACAGAGCTCCACGTCTGGTGTCCGGTCTATACACTGTGCAGTCACAGAGCTCCACGTCTGGTGTCCGGTCTATACACTCTGCAGTCACAGAGCTCCACGTCTGGTGTCCGGTCTATACACTCTGCAGTCAAAGAGCTCCACGTCTGGTGTCCGGTCTATACACTCTGCAGTCACAGAGCTCCACGTCTGGTGTCCGGTCTATACACGCTGCAGTCACAGAGCTCCACGTCTGGTGTCCGGTCTATACACTCTGCAGTCACAGAGCTCCACGTCTGGTGCCCGGTCTGTACACTCTGCAGTCACAGAGCTCCACGTCTGGTGTCCGGTCTATACACTCTGCAGTCACAGAGCTCCACGTCTGGTGTCCGGTCTATACACGCTGCAGTCACAGAGCTCCACGTCTGGTGTCCGGTCTACACACGCTGCAGTCACAGAGCTCCACGTCTGGTGTCTCCGGTCTATACACTTTCCAGTCACAGAGCTCCACGTCTGGTGCCCGGTCTATACACTGCAGTCACAGAGCTCCACGTCTGGTGTCCGGTCTACACACTCTGCAGTCACAGAGCTCCACGTCTGGTGTCCGGTCTATACACTCTGCAGTCACAGAGCTCCACGTCTGGTGTCCGGTCTATACACTCTGCAGTCACAGAGCTCCACGTCTGGTGTCCGGTCTATACACTCTGCAGTCACAGAGCTCCACGTCTGGTGTCCGGTCTATACACTCAGCAGTCACAGAGCTCCACGTCTGGTGTCCGGTCTATACACACTGCAGTCACAGAGCTCCACGTCTGGTGTCCGGTCTACACACTCTGCAGTCACAGAGCTCCACGTCTGGTGTCCGGTCTATACACTCTGCAGTCACAGAGCTCCACATCTGGTGTCCGGTCTATACACTCAGCAGTCACAGAGCTCCACGTCTGGTGTCCGGTCTATACACACTGCAGTCACAGAGCTCCACGTCTGGTGTCCGGTCTATACACGCTGCAGTCACAGAGCTCCACGTCTGGTGTCCAGTCTACACACTCTGCAGTCACAGAGCTCCACGTCTGGTGTCCGGTCTATACACTCTGCAGTCACAGAGCTCCACGTCTGGTGTCCGGTCTATACACTCTGCAGTCACAGAGCTCCACGTCTGGTGTCCGGTCTATACACTCTGCAGTCACAGAGCTCCACGTCTGGTGTCCGGTCTATACACTCTGCAGTCACAGAGCTCCACGTCTGGTGTCCGGTCTATACACTCTGCAGTCACAGAGCTCCACGTCTGGTGTCCGGACTATACACACTGCAGTCACAGAGCTCCACGTCTGGTGTCCGGTCTATACACTCTGCAGTCACAGAGCTCCACGTCTGGTGTCCGGTCTATACACTCTGCAGTCACAGAGCTCCACGTCTGGTGTCCGGTCTATACACTCGCTGACCGCACAATTGTCCGCCTATTTCTTGTATGAAGGAAGCAAAATAGTCAAGATTAAACCAATAAGAAAAGGCGAAATCTAAAGCACAAACCTCCACCTGCAGAGCCGCCACCACATATATGGTAGCGTCTAGAATGGAGTTGAATTTTGGAGGGGGAGGAGTGATTTCATGAAATCATGACATCACAGGAAGGGACGTAGCCTCCTCATTACAGTGGAGCCTGTATTCCCGCAGTCTGCAGTGTGGATTGTGCCGAGCAGGAGGACGCCGCTCTCCAGGCCTGTGCTGAGCTCCTGTACTGTGCTGAGGATCCTGTACGGTTTTGGAGGGGGCTTCGTCCCCCGGATGTGATTTTTATTGTACCTTGCACCAATAAAATATGAAAGATTGAAGATTGGTCTAGTGCTTGAAATTTCATTATTCAAATCCTGTACTGTGCTGAGGATCGTGTGAATGCAGCTTCTCCTTTCTCTGTGTCTGGTGCTGATGATCTGGAGAGAACTGAGGTGGAGGATTTATTATGGATCATGTATCTGGGGCTGCAGGTGAGGTATTGTTCACAGGGAAGACATGTTGTGGAGGCATCCAGGGGTCTGCATGCATGTTCTGATTGCGTGAGTAGTTGAGGGCAAGATACTTGCATGGGGCTGCTGCTTGCTGGTGATCTGCGTGGGTAGGGGGCATGGTACTTGCATGGGGCTGCTGCTTGCTGGTGATCTGCGTGGGTAGGGGGGCATGGTACGTGCCTGGGGCTGCCGCTTGCTGGGGATGTACAGTGCTGTGCCAATTAATTGGGACAAAGCAAGTGTTTTATCAGTTCTTGGTGTCGTTTTCCCTTTTTCTTCCACATTTCCCTTTTTGTTTTGAAGAAAACGATCTAGTTTCATTGTGTGTGCGAATTATTCTTGAAACGGTAGGTTTTCCGATACCAACGGTGGAAGTGTTTTCTCTTACAGTCAGACTTGTTTGTTCATTAAAAGTAATAATTCTAGACCTCTTCCATGGAGGAACATCCATTTTTACAGCCACGAATCACACTGAGAGAAAAAGTACACTAAACCACTCCTCACAGAAACAAGCTCTCACCTGAAGCTGAGGGGGCAGCTAGCTGTTATTTTCTGACTAAAACCAGTCAAACCACATTTTGTTACTCAAGGTTGTACACTTTCACCTGTTCAAAGCAGTTAATACTGGTGTGAATCACTGACTGATAACCAACTTACGATTTTAATTAAAAAAAATGCTTTGTCCCAATTAATTTGCACAACACTGTACAAGGCGAAGAAGAAGACCAGCAACTGTCAAGAAAACGGCGGAGAAGACCCTGGTTGACCTAACTAGGCTTGGAGAAAACCCTGGTGGTCCTATCTAGACTCGCGCAGGATCGATCTTTCTACATAGCATTTATTTATCAAATCTCCATGGCTCAAGATTGAGCTGAAGGCTGATAAATTATAAAAATAATACAATTTCAGTACCAAAGTCTTTCGTTCTCAACATATCTCCCAAAAATGGAATACAAAAGCAAATCTTTAAATCTCTTCAGGAACCAACTACAGAGACGTAGATTTCTGCGCATGTTGACTCAAATGTCAGATTTTCTCACATATAAGAAAAAAGATACATCTTTCGGACCAGAGTGTGATCTGAACATCATCAGTTATTCTCTCTCGTCAATGGATGAAAAAAAGTTTCTTAACCTTCTCCTTTCTGAAAATTGTCATCTTAGTCCTGTTCGATTTTCTTCACCAGCCCAGAGAAAAAGCTGAGACAGAGTAAAGTAGTGTGAACAAGCCTGTATAACAAGCTCACTACCAATGCCAAATTGCATGAAACAACAACCCGAAAACAGAAAGAGTATGTGTGTATTGTCTCCAAATACCTTGCAATAAATAAATAAAAGTTAGTGCTGTAAAAACACACGGTACATGGTTCATAACTTTTTTTGCAAAAAACGTACTTAAGCCATCCCGGAGTGGGTCACCTTGCCGTGGTGGGATGGCTTAAGTACGTTTTTTGCAAAAAAGGTATGAACCATGTACCCTGTGTTTTTACAGCACTAACTTTTATTTATCTATTGTAAGGTATTTGGAGACGATACACACATACTTTTTTTTTGTTTTCTGGTTGTTGTTTTAATCCATAGACTTGCATTGCCGATTTTGATCGAATACTTAAGTCAAAATCAGATATGTTTTCACAATTTTATGCTGACTGCATGGTCCGTAATAAAAAAAAAAATTCAAGGACAAGTGCCATCTGTGAAAACCACAGGTGGCACTCACACGCGATGAACGGATGTTTTTATGAAACCTGAATCAGCAGATCAAATTCCTGCAGATAACTCTGATATGTTGGCTTCATACCAATAGAAAACTTAGTTAACCCCTTAACGACCTAGGAGGTAACTGTACATCCTAGGTTGCCTCCCTCACTTTGATGCAAACTCTACACTGAGCTCGCATCTTTCCATGCACATATTATTATTATTTATTTATAGAGCACCATTGATTCCATGGTGCTGTACATGAGAAAGGGTTGCATACAGACAAGTTACGAATATAATGAACAAAGTGACAGACTGATACAGAGGGGAGAGAGGACCCTACCCTTGCGGGCTTACATTCTACGGGGCAATGGGGAGGGAGACAGTAGGTTGGGTCTGCTCAGGTGGTGCTGGATTGCCAGGTCCGGTGGTGGTGGAGCGCCGGGTCCAGTGGTGTTGAGGCGGCACTGTGCTCAATACAGGTTGTAGGCTGTTCTGAAGAGATGGGTTTTCAGGTTCCGCTTGAAGGTTCTGAGTGTAGGCGATAGTCGGACGTGATGGGGTGCAGAGTTCCAGAGGATGGGGGATGCTCAGGCGAAGTCTTGTAGGCAGTTAGATGAGGAACGTACAAGTGTGGAGGAAAGAAGGAGGTCTTGGGAGGATCGAAGATTACGAGTTGGATGATATCGGGAGATTAGTTCAGAGATATATGGGGGGAGAGATTGTGGATGGCTTTGTAAGTCAATGTTAGTAGTTTGAATTGGATACGCTGTTGAATTGGGAGCAAGTGGAGGGATTTGCAGAGGGGAGACGTGGACGAATAGCAAGGAGAGAGGTGGATTAGTCAGGCAGCAGAGCTAAGGACAGATTGAAGTGGTGCAAGAGTGTTAGCAGGAAGGCCACAGAGTAGGAGGTTGCAATAGTCAAGGCGGGAGATGATGAGGGCATGCATGAGTAGTTTAGCAGAGTGGGAGTTGAGGAATGGGCGGATTCTGGCAATGTTTTTGAGTTGGAGACGGCAGGAGGTGGCAAGGGCTTGGATGTGCGGTTTGAAGGACAATGCAGAGTCAAGTGTTACTCCGAGGCAGCGGACTTCAGGTACAGGGCAAAGTGTGATGTTATTTATTGTGATAGATAAGTCTGGTAAGGAAGGTGTGTGAGATGGAGGAAAGAGGATGAGTTCGGTTTTGTCTACATTGAGTTTTAGGAAGCGGGAGGAGAAGAAGGAGGATATGGCCGATAGACACTCCAGGATTCTGGACAGCAGAGAGGTGACATCTGGGCCAGAGGTAGATCTGAGTGTCATCAGCGTACAGGTGATACTGGAAGCCATGGGACTTTATGAGATGTCTGAGACCAAGAGTATAGATGGAGAAAAGGAGGGGCCCCAGAACAGAGCCTTGAGGGACCCCAACAGAGAGGGGATGGGGCAAGGAGGTTGTGTGGGAGTGGGAGACACTAAATGTGCGGTTGGAAAGATAGGAGGAGATCCAGAAGAGAGCAAGGTCAGTGATACCAATGGAAGAAAGGATCTGTAATAAGAGGCAGTGGTCGACTGTGTTGAATGCAGAGGACAGGTCTAAAAGGAGGAGGACGCAGAACTGTCTGTTAGCTTTGGCCGTGAGAAAGTAATTAGTAATTTTGGTCAGGGCAGTTTCAGTGGAGTGGTGAGGGCGGAAGCCGGATTGAAGGACGTCAAAGAGAGAGTTGGATGAGAGGTGGGATGAGAGTACAGTGTGGACATGCTTTTCGAGAAGTTTGGAAGCGAACGGAAGCAGAGATATGGGCCGGTAGCTGGATGTAGAAGTGGGGTCGAGGGATGGCTTCTTTAAGATAGGTGTAATTGTTGCATGTTTGAAAGCAGAAGGAAAGGTACCAGAAGTTACTGATAGGTTGAAGAGGTGGGTTAGGGCTGGGATAAGTGTTGTGGTGAGGTTGGGAAGGAGGTGGGATGGGATAGGGTCCAATGCACAAGTGGTGAGGTGCGATCTGGAGAGGAGGTGTGCAAGTTCTCCTTCAGTGATGGTTGGGAGGAGGGTTAGTGGGGGAGAGGATTGATCCGGTATACATGGGGGTTGCGGTGGTTGGCTAGCAAAGACTTGTCTGATCTGATCGATCTTGTTGGTGAAGTGTGTTGCGAAGTCTTCCTGAGAGATATGAGAAGTAGCAGGGGGCAGTGGGGGGCGGAGGAGGGAGTTAAGTGTGTTGAATAACTGCCTGGGGTCGTGGGACAAAGAGGATATGAGGGTAATGAAGTAATTCTGTTTAGTGGTGGTAACTGCTGACTTGAATGTGATCATTGCTTGTTTGAATGCTGTGTAGTCTTCTTGTGAGTGTGTTTTCTTCCAGCGCCACTCTGCAACCCTAGCCGCTCGCCGGGTACAGGAAAAGTTAGATACAGCAGTAGTACAATGAGGCCATACCAGAAGACATATGCAGGCACATGGAGTTTGGGTACAGGAAAAGTTAGATACAGCAATAGTACAATCAGCTGATCTCATCAGCCGATATGTGCAGCTAGCGGGTGTGGGCAGATCAGTGATTCACCCATTCCTCTTAACGCCTTAGATCTCACTCAAACACTTTAAAATGCCACAGCGGGCATTGTGCTGTTCCCCACCACCATCGGCAAACGTGTGACGTGATCATGGAGCATTGATGTGCTGCCTTAACAACACAGGGTCAGATGATGACCCCTGGCGCTTTCATGATTTAATTCCTGTGAACGATGACTGAGCAGCGTTGGTCATAGTAGATGATCATTTCTGCAGTGCAGAGTCTTGGATCATCACGGCTCTGTACTGCAGGAGCAATCAGACGCTGCACTGTTGAGGCGCGCCAAGGGGGTATGTAAAATAAGGAAAAAGCATGAAAAAATTTAAAAAAATATAATATTTTAAAAATGTAGAAAACAAACAAACAAAAGTTCAAATCAACCCCCCTTTTGCCCAATTGAAAATAAAGCTATTCCAAAAAAAAATCCCACATATTTGGTATCGCCATGTTCAGAAATAACCAATCGATCAAAGTGTAAAAGTGATTAATTTTATCAGTAAACTGTGTAAAGGTATAAAATGTAAAATACCAAAATTACATTATTTTGGTCGCTGCAAAATTGCAATTAAATGCAATAATAGGCAATCAAAATATCACATCTACCCAAAAATGGTACAATTAAGATCATCAATGTATCTGTATCTGTCCTTCCTTTTTAAGAAACTGAAATTTCTTTGTTGAGATTTCCCATTCTCAGTGTGAAAATGGCTTCTCCTCTGTGTGTATTTCTTTGATTCATAACAAAAGCTGATTCAGAGGAGCAACAATCCCCACATTCTGGACATTAAGATGGATTTTTAACTGTGTGGATTCTCTGATGTGCACGAAGATGTGATTTCTGGGTAAAACCTTTGCCACATTCTGAACATGAAAATGGCTTCTCCCCTGTATGAATTTTTTTATGTCTATCAAGATTTGGTTTGCAGCTAAAACATTTCCCACATTCTGGACATGAAAATGGCTTCTCCCCTGTGTGAATTCTCTGATGTATCATAAGACTTGATTTCTTGGCAAAACATTTCCCACATTCTGAACATGAAAATGGCTTCTCCCCTGTGTGAACTCTCTTATGTTCATTAAGACTTTTTTTGACCATAAAACATTTCCCACATTCTGAACATGAAAATGGCTTCTCCCCTGTGTGACTTTTTTTATGCCTATCAAGACTTGGTTTGCAGCTAAACCATTTCCCACATTCTAGACATGAAAATGGTGTCTTCTCCCCTGTGTGAATTCTGAGATGTCGGTTAAGAGCTGATTTGTGGTTAAAACATTTTTCACATTCTGAACATGAAAATGGCTTCTCCCCTGTGTGAATTCTGAGATGTCGGTTAAGAGCTGATTTGAGGTTAAAACATTTCCCACATTCTGAACATGAAAATGTCTTCTCCCCTGTGTGAATTTTTTTATGTCTATCAAGATTTGATTTGCAGCTAAAACATTTCCCACATTCTGGACATGAAAATGGTGTCTCCCCTGTGTGAACTTTCTTATGGAATGAAGACATTGTTGAAAGGCAAAACACTTCCCACATTCATTACATAAAAATGGCTTCTCCCTGTGTGAACTCTATGATGTACAGTAAGATATGATTTCTTGGTAAAACATTTCCCACAATCTGAACAAGAAAATGGTTTCTCTCCTGTGTAAATTCTGAAATATTCACTAAGAAGTGATTTCTTGGAATAATATTTCTCACATTCTGAACAAGAAAACAGCTTCTCCCCTATGTGACTTCTCTTATGTGCAACAAGAGCTGTTTTGTAGGTGATATTTCTCCCACATTCTGAACAAGAAAATGTTTTTTTTCCTGTGTGAGTTCTCTGATGTACAGTTAAACTTGATTTCTGGGTAAAACATTTCCCACATTCTAAACATGTGAATGTTTTTTTCCCTGTATGAGCTTTTTGATGTTCAGCAACCCATTTGTTATTTTCATTTTCAGTCTGTAATGAATCAGGAGATAGGACCTGTTGATAAGGAGTAGATGATAGATTTTTGTTGTGAAGGGCTGGTGGTATACCTGGGATGGTGTCATGATCTTCAGATATATATGGTGTGATACCATAATCAGATGTGTCAACATTAGCAATATGCAGATATCCCTCTGATGCACAGTCATCTGACAAGAAAAAAATATATATTATGTTAGAACTGCTGCTTTTGAAACAAAATGTATTCAAGATTCATTTACTAGGTGACAAAGACAGGGGTACAAACTGCAGACATCAATGCATAGACTAAGATATATCAGCCCTGTCAGTAACTGCCGTTACGCCTTTTCAAGGTGACCGTTAAGGGGTCCTTAAACCTCAATGTTGCATTTTCATGTTGCTGAGTATTATAGCGTCCCCCAGCAGCAGAAAATTCTGAGGGTGACACCTTTGTATGACCGCTAACATCCTTCATTTTCGGCACAGACCAGTTTTGGAACCAACTGGGGCCAATTAATTCCTTAGTTGCTGCTGTTAATTGCGCCAGCAGCATCTAAATGGTTAAAATGGGGTAAAAACACACAGTTTAAAACCATCACTCTCCCCCTCAGTGATCGTAATCACAGGTGATGATTGTGTCCATCACACCCTGAGGTCATCTGATAACCCCAGGGTACAGAGACCTGTAAGTCCCAGCTATTCTAAAAGGCAATAAAGGTCTCAGGCACAGCAGTGCACCAGTATTACAATGTATGAGCCCAAAGAAAGAAATATTCATGTCCCGCTGTGGGTGAAAATGTAAAAAAAAAAAAAAACTGAAAATCAAAAGTATTTAGAGATGTATAAAAAAATTCACAAAGAAAACACACAAAAACTAAACAAAATGTTCTAAATTGGTACTGCCTCATCCGGAATAATCCAGATTATAAAATGGCTACATTATATATTCTGTATTGCAAGCACTGTAAAAAAAAAAAAAAGAATAAAAAAATGTAAACGAATGTAGCTTTTCCATCATTATAGCACAAAAAAAAAGAGAATTTTGTTTACGTACCGTAAATTCTTTTTTCTTTAGTCATCAATGGGAGACCCAGACAATGGGGTTTAGGGCCCTGCCCTCCGGAGGTCACACTAGGTACTACAAGTTTGTAGACACCGCCTCCTCCGCTTATAAACCCCCACCGTAGGAGACATCCTCAGTTTAGTCCATAAGCTGCGAGGAGAAATTAAACCACACCCGAAACATCGGGAAGAATGCCGTGCACAGACGGTTCAACAACCCGGCAAACACTGTCTCAACAGAGAACAGAACAAGTGCAAAATATGCAACGGAACAACTGGGTGGGTGCTGGGTCTCCCATTGATGACTAAAGAAAAAAGAATTTACGGTACGTAAACAAAATTCTCTTTTTTCTGGTCGTCATAATGGGAGACCCAGACAATGGGGATGTCCTAAAGCAATACCCCAGGGCGGGAAGAGTTCCTCAACAAGACGGATAACACATGGTTCCCTTTAAAGGTGGGCAACCGCCGCCTGGAGAACCCGCCTGCCCAAACTCGCATCCGCAGAGGCATGGGCATGCACCATATAGTGCTTAGAGAAAATGTGCAGGCTGGACCAAGTGGCCGCCTGACACACCTGTAGAGCAGAAGCTCGATGTCGCAAGGCCCAGGAGGCACCTACAGCTCTCGTAGAGTGTGCCTTCAAACCCACCGGAGAGGTAAACCAGAAGACCGGTACGCCTCCTGAATGGGAGCCTTGATCCATCTGGCCAAGGTCGACTTCGAAGCCGCGGCCCCCTTACAGCGACCCATCGTGAGGACAAATAAGGAATCCGAACTCCAAAAGGAGGCGGTCCTGGACACATAAATGCGTACAGCTCTCACGAGATCCAGAGTATGGAGGTCGCGCTCAACCTGATGAACGGGAGCGGGGCAAAATGATGGAAGAACAATCTCCTGGTTTAGGTGAAACGTTGAAACCACCTTCGGCAGAAATTCAGGCCGTGGGCGCAACACCACCTTGTCTTGGTGAACCACCAGAAAGGGAGACTTGCACGAAAGTGCAGCCAACTCTGAGACCCGTCTCAGAGACGTAATCGCCACCAGAAAGACCACCTTCTGGGACAGACGAGAGAGAGAGACGTCTCTCAGTGGCTCAAACGGTGGTTTCTGCAGTGCCGCCAGGACCATGTTTAGGTCCCAAGGGTCCAGAGGTCGTCTATAGGGCGGGACCACCCGAGACACCCCCTGCAGAAATTGACGTACCTTCGGGAGGAGCGCCGAGCGCCTGTCAAACAACACTGAAAGTGCTGATACTTGACCTTTCAGAGAGCCAAGGGATAATCCCAACTCCAACCCCGACTGTAGGAAGGCCAACAATGTCGGGATAGACAAAGGCCACGGAGAGCGGCCACCAGAGGCACACCAGGTAAAAAAGATTTTCCACGTTCTGTGGTATATCTTCCTGGAAACCGGTTTCCTTGCCCGATTCATAGTGGCAACCACTGTAGGAGAGAAACCTCTGGATGTCAGCAGCCAGGCCTCAAGAGCCATGCAGTCAATCTGAGGGCCCTGGAATTGAGGTGGAAGAATGGGCCTTGCGCGAGTAGATCTGCGCGTTCTGGAAGAGCCCACCTGTGTCCGCCTGACAGTTGCCACAGGTCCGGGTACCAAGACCTCCTGGGCCAATCTGGAGCCACTAGAATGGCCACTCTGCATTCTGTCCTGATCTTCCACAGGACCCTGGGAATCAGAGCCAGAGGCGGAAACACATATGGCAGCTGAAAGCTGGTCCAGCTCAGGATCAGGGCGTCCGCCCCCAGAGACTGGGGATCCCAAGATCTCGCCATGTATTGGGGCACCTGATGGTTCAGCCGTGAGGCCATCAGATCCACGTCCGGAGTGCCCCACCTGCCGCAGATGTCCCGGAAGACGTCTGGATGTAGGGACCACTCTCCGGCGTCCATCCCCTGTCGGCTCAGATAGTCGGCCTCCCAGTTCTCGACCCTGGGATGTGAACTGCGGAGATCAGGCAGCCGTTTTCCTCCACCCAGAGTAGAATGCGGTGGACTTCGGCGAGGGCCTGAGCACTTCTGGTCCCTCCCTGATGATTTATATAGGCGACGGCCGTCGCATTGTCGGACTGTACCCGAATGGGCTGTCCTGACAGGAATTTCTGAAACGCCAGTAGCGCCAGATAGACCGCCTTGATCTCCAGCACGTTGATCTGCAACGCCGACTCCGACTGAGTCCAGAGGCCTTGAGCCCTGTGGTGCAAGAACACCGCCCCCCAGCCCTTCAGACTGGCGTCGGTGGTCACCACTAACCATGACGGTTTTAGGAAGGACCGGCCCCGTGACAGGTGATGTGGCTGGAGCCACCACTGTAGAGAGTCCCTGGTTGGTTGTGACAGTGTCACCAGCCGATTCAGAGAGATCGTCCTCTTGTCCCATCTGCGAAGAATCTCCAGCTGGAGAGGACGGAGGCGAAACTGTGCGAACGGCACCGCCTCTATCGCTGCCACCATGCGACCCACCAGTCTCATCAATACCCGTAGGGATGACTGTGGAGACAGGAGGACATTCTGCACTCCTGATTGGATCGCAAGCTGCTTGGCTTGAGGTAGGGACACCAGGGCCGAGTCCGTGTGGAAGTCCATGCCCAGATATGTCAATGACTGGGTCGGAACCAGGGTCGACTTTTGAATGTTGATAAGCCACCCGAACCGTTCCAGGGACTTCCTGGTCACCTCCAGGCTCACCCGACAAAGGTCTTCCGATGGCGCCCTGACCAACAGGTCGTCCAAATAGGGTATGACGGCGTGTCCCTGCGCATGCAGGAGAGCCATCATGGAGGCCATCACCTTTGTGAACACCCGTGGAGCTGAGGCTAGCCCGAATGGCAGTGCCACAAATTGGAAGTGCTCTTCCCCCACTGCGAATCTCAACCAGCGCTGATGAGCTGGTGCAATGGGGACGTGAAGGTAAGCGTCCCTGATATCGATGGACGCTAGGAAGTCTCCCTGTGACACAGCCGCGATCACTGAGCGCAGGGATTCCATGCGGAACTTCCGAACCAACACGTGACGGTTGAACAACTTGAGGTCCAACACCGGGCGAAAAGAGCCGTCCTTCTTTGGGACAATAAAGAGGTTGGAGTAAAAACCCCTGAACCTCTCTTCCGTGGGCACAGGGACCACCACTCCGTCTCTGCGGAGTCCCTCCAACACCAGGTGAAAAGCCTGAGCCTTTTCTGGAGATGGAACCGACCGATGGAATCGGGGTATTGGTTGTGACGTCAGCTCTATCCTGTAACCTCTTGAGACTACGTCTCGAACCCACTGATCTTGAATGTGAAGAAGCCACTTGTCCTGAAAGCGGGACAGGCGGCCCCCCACCTGTGGGGAGGCAGGATGAGAGAGCGAGTCATGTCGAGGCGGGCTTGGGGGTGGCAGCCGCTGCCCCCGCCGGCTTCTTCTGACGACTCTTGGAACGCCACTGAGTAGCAGGCTTGCCCCCTCGGTCTGAGCGAGTGGACGCCGTTGATGACTGTGAACCGGAGCGAAAGGACCACTGCTTAGGGTTCCTTTTCACGGTGTACCGTGGCTTAGGCTTATTCTGCGGGATCTTAGACTCAGCAGAATCCTTTATCAATTTGTCCAGTTCGGTGCCAAAAAGCCTGTCACCAGCGAACGGAAGATTTTGTAAAATCTTCTTAGATGTGGCATCTGAGTCCCAAAGACGCAGCCACAACAGCCTGCGGATCGCAATTGCATTGGCCGAGGCCACAGCAGAGCGAGTGGCAGTTTCCAAAGATGCCGTCCTGGCATAGTCCGCATAGGCCCTTGCTCTCTCAGTGAGAGCCAGGACCTCTGGACTGGACCTAGCTAGATCAGTGATACCATCCAAACAGATAGTAATCGCTTGTAGGGTCCAGACCGCGGCAAAATTAGGGGCAAACGAAGACCCCACAGCCTCATAGGAAGACTTGGCGAGTTGCTCGACCTGTCTATCAGTAGCATCCTTCAACGAGGAGCTATCAGAGGCAGAAAACAAGGAGCGCGCAGCAATCCTAGTCATGGAAGCATCCACCTTGGGAGACTGCGACCATTCCTGGAGCGCCTCCTGGGGAAAGGGAAAGCGATTGTCCTTAGTTTTACGGACATAACGCCGCCCAGGATGCAACCTGGGAGCTTTAATCACCCTTCCGAAATTAGTGTGGTCCATGAAGGAGCCACTTGGTCTAGCCTCTGGCCGCAGCCATTGGTATATCTCCTTGGGGTGTACAGTCACCTCCTCAGGAGGAGTGACAAGACGCAATGTCTCATTGATGGAGGACACCAGATCCTCCACCCCATCTGGAGGTTCAGACATAGACCCAAGAGTAGAACCCCCATCATCTTCCTCACCATCAGAGGAACGCTCCTCCTCAGAGAGAGTCTGGAGCTCAGGAGAAGCCTCACGGGCTCGCTTAGGGGGTCTTACAGCAGAAGTAAGAGACACCCGGGGTAACTAGGAGGAGTAGCTGGGTTCTCCAGTCTCCTATTAAGTGCCTCCAGGGTTTGCGACATGGAGGACATCTGGGACAGCAGAGATTCATTGATCTTATTCTGCGTTTCCCATGGCCCTGGGATCACCTGAACCTCAGGGTATAATCCCGGATTTGCAGACTCATCTGGGCGTCCGCAGTTATTGCAGGACCCCTCCACCAGTGTCCCGTTGCATGTAACACAGGCAATGGAGACCACCGCCGCCTTAGCAGCATGCTTCCCAACTGAGGACATCTCCACAGTGAGGGGAATATAAGCCAAAGTTCACAAACAAACCGGGAATCCCGGTGGCTTACCGACCGCAGTAAAGCGGTAGGAGGAAGCGGTGTGTGTGTGTGACCTCCGCGAGTTCCGGTCTCCCTTGCAAGTGCAGACACGCGCTGCAGCCAGATCCCAGCCGGGAAGTGAGGGAGAAGATGGCCGCCGACAGTGAAGATGTGGGCGGAGCCAGGAACACGCGGGAAGAACACACAACACGCCCAGCAGTGATGTCACCATAAGGGCTGCCTCCTCCTCCTCCAGACTGCCTCAGCAATGGAGGTGCCGGAGCCCGCAGCGCGGGAAAAGAGTGTGAATATCACCACACACACTCTCAGACTGCACGTACACATAAAAACACCCGCAGTCTACAGCCTCAGCCCCTGTGATACACAGGGCGGTCAGCCAGGGAGACCCCAGCACAGGGTCACCGCCAGAACCGCGGACCCGAGGGTAACCGCGCGGTCTGAGTGTCATGACACCACAGTGACAGACACTACCCCCAGGCACACAGGAGACACACCAGGTGCCTCAGTGCCGGTCCGGTCTGTAAGCACCTTTAGGGAGGCCTCGGACGGGGGTACAGCACCAGTCCGGAGTGTAAGCACCATTTAGGGAGGCCTCGGACTGGGCTGGCTCCGTCCGGTCTGTAAGCACCATTTAGGGAGGCCTCGGACGGAGCGGAGCTGTGCAAGGCTCCAGGCTCCCCCTTACCAGAGCCTCCATGGAGGGATGGAAAGGAAAGGAGCGCGACAGCGTACCGGGAGAACACTGAAGTGTCCAGGCTAAAAGCCCTCCGGTACCTCCACCAGCGTGTTCCGCAGAGGGTGAGCGGGGAGGCTGTCGGGGGTCCCGAGCGGGACCATTTTACCTTGTCTTCATACGCCATCACGTAAGCTGTGAGAATGCAGTGAAGTGCAAGCAAAGCGTGATCCTCCGAGCACACTAAGTTTAAAACTGAGGATGTCTCCTACGGTGGGGGTTTATAAGCGGAGGAGGCGGTGTCTACAAACTTGTAGTACCTAGTGTGACCTCCGGAGGGCAGGGCCCTAAACCCCATTGTCTGGGTCTCCCATTATGACGACCAGAAAAATGAATAAAAATCAAAGTCATATGTAAAAGGAAAAAATAGGACAACAGAAAACAAAATTGCACTGCAAAAAAAGAAATCCTTATCTGGCCCGCTCATCAGAAAAATATAGAAATTACAGCTCTGAGAAAATGGAGATGCAAGAACAAATACATTTTTGTAAAATATTGTGTTTAGTGTATAAAAGTAGCAAAACTAAAGAGGAATCTCTGATATTGAACTTTTGATTGAAGAAAAATTTGCATATTGGGCACCTAAAATTCAACAGCCCAAATCTCTGCAATACAGGGAGAGCAATAGTTGTAATCAGCCCCTTTTTAGTGTTATATACAGTTTAAACTGAAATACTGTATATTGTGAAGGTTCCTGCAGATCGGTGGATGTCCAGGTCCTGAGACCTGCACAAATTACTTCAAAAACTGCTGAGAAGTGCGAAGCTTGTGAGGTAGAGAACAGAGAACAGACTCAATAGAAGCTACAAACTGGAGCATGTAATTGTACCAACCGGTGAATAAGTAACTATAGAGGAAACTACTCACCTGCACTGTCATCTGTAAGATCATCATCACCCCTCACATATGTCTCTGTAGTATTAATATGGGGCAGATCATCATCACCCCTCACATATGTCTCTGTAGTATTAATATGGGGCAGATCATCATCACCCCTCACATATGTCTCTGTAGTATTAATATGGGGCAGATCATCATCACCCCTCACATATGTCTCTGTAGTATTAATATGGGGCAGATCATCATCACCCCTCACATATGTCTCTGTAGTATTAATATGGGGCAGATCATCATCACCCCTCACATATGTCTCTGTAGTATTAATATGGGGCAGATCATCATCACCCCTCACATATGTCTCTGTAGTATTAATATGGGGCAGATCATCATCACCCCTCACATATGTCTCTGTAGTATTAATATGGGGCAGATCATCATCACCCCTCACATATGTCTCTGTAGTATTAATATGGGGCAGATCATCATCACCCCTCACATATGTCTCTGTAGTATTAATATGGGGCAGATCATCATCACCCCTCACATATGTCTCTGTAGTATTAATATGGGGCAGATCATCATCACCCCTCACATATGTCTCTGTAGTATTAATATGGGGCAGATCATCATCACCCCTCACATATGTCTCTGTAGTATTAATATGGGACAGATCATCATCACCCCTCACATATGTCTCTGTAGTATTAATATGGGGCAGATCATCATCACCCCTCACATATGTCTCTGTAGTATTAATATGGGGCAGATCATCATCACCCCTCACATATGTCTCTGTAGTATTAATATGGGGCAGATCATCATCACCCCTCACATATGTCTCTGTAGTATATTAATATGGGGCAGATCATCATCACCCCTCACATATGTCTCTGTAGTATTAATATGGGTCAGATCTTCACCCTGAAACAAGGATTGTAAAAGTCACAGACAGATGGAGAAGTCCCATCTATAATCAGCTGTAATCTGCCATCTCCACCGTTCTCATTACACAAGTATAAAACATAGAATACTGGAGGATAAAACAAGACTGAGCACAAGACCTTCACAGCCGTCTACACATCATAGGGAGATCTCATCACACCTTCTCTCCATCTACCTGATGATCCGGAGGAACATCGGGATCTTCTTGTTTACAGTCCTGTGGGAGAAGAGGACGGGGACATCTCTCTGGTGTTGTCCTCTTACTGGATAGACCTGGAGGAGACACATACAGGACTGAATTCATTCTTTCCATACAGATCATTATAGGCCGTGTGTATTTAGTCCTGTCTATTACCTGGTGATGTGAGGGGCGGCCGGGGAACCTCCATCATGACTATGTCCTTGTACAGATCTTTGTGTCCTTCTAAATACTCCCACTCCTCCATGGAGAAATAGACGGTGACGTCCTGACACCTTATAGGAACCTGACACATACAATGATACCATTGTCATCTTTCCCCACTCCCTTCATAGCGTTACTGTATAATGTCCCAGCAGCAGCAGCAGCAGCATTCCCAGCAGTGTCACCTCTCCAGTCAGCAGCTCAATCATCTTGTAGGTGAGTTGTAGGATCTTCTGGTCATTGATGTCCTCATGTATCAGGGGGTGAGGTGGAGGCCCCGTGATTGGGCTCAGGGCTCTTCCCTCAGACACAGGGTCCTGACAGCACAGATCACTAGAGCTCTTCACTACTGTGTAATCCTGGTTATGGAGAGACACATTAATAAATCTCCAGTCTCCAGACATTTCCAGAGTCCTCACCTCTCCAGTTCTGTCATCTGTTATTCTGTCCATAGATAAGAATGATGTCATGTGACATTGTCATCACAATCTCTCACCTCTCCAGTAACAAGGAAGAGGATCTCTAGGGTGAGGTGGAAGATCCTCTCCGCCATCTTGTCCCTGTCCAGATCCATCCTTGATGGTCAATCAGGAGAATTCTCTTCTATAGAAGATGTGAGAGGATCCGATATTGTAGAGACCTGAATGGGGGAAGATGAAATGCTCTGTGCTTACAGGACCTGTGATGATGTCACATGAGGGGAGGAGTCAGGGGTCACATGATCAGCTCCTCAGTGGATGCAGGACTCTGCTTGTTGTCATGGTGATGTTACTCTCGGGGGCTGTGTGGGGAGGTGGTGATGTTACTCTCGGGGTCGGTGTGGGGAGGTGGTGATGTTACTCTCGGGGGCTGTGTGGGGAGGTGGTGATGTTACTCTCGGGGGCTGTGTGGGGAGGAGGTGATGTTACTCTCGGGGTCTGTGTGTGGAGGCGGTGATGTTACTCTCGGGGGCTGTGTGGGGAGGTGGTGATGTTACTCTCGGGGGCTGTGTGGGGAGGAGGTAGTGACGTTACTCTCGGGGCTGTGTGGGGAGGAGGTAGTGACGTTACTCTCGGGGGCTGTGTGGGGAGGTGGTGATGTTGCTCTCGGGGGCTGTGTGGGGAGGAGGTAGTGACGTTACTCTCGGGGGCTGTGTGGGGAGGTGGTGATGTTGCTCTCGGGGGCTGTGTGGAGGTGGTGATGTTACTCTCGGGGGCTGTGTGGGGAGGTGGTGATGTTACTCTCGGGGTTGTGTGAGGAGGTAGTGATGTTACTCTCGGGGGGCTGTGTGGGGAGGAGGTAGTGATGTTACTCTCGGGGGCTGTGTGGGGAGGTGGTGATGTTACTCTCGGGGTCGGTGTGGGGAGGTGGTGATGTTACTCTCGGGGTCGGTGTGGGGAGGTGGTGATGTTACTCTCGGGAGCTGTGTGGGAAGGTGGTGATGTTACTTTCGGGGACTGTGTGGGGAGGTGGTGATGTTACTCTCGGGGGCTGTGTGGGGAGGTGGTGATGTTACTCTCGGGAGCTGTGTGAGAAGGTGGTGATGTTACTTTCGGGGGCTGTGTGGGGAGGGGGTGATGTTACTCTCGGGGGTTGTGTGAGGAGGTGGTGATGTTAGTCTCGGGGGCTGTATGGGGAGGAGGTGATGTTACTCTCGGGGGCTGTGTGGGGAGGTGGTGATGTTACTCTCGGGAGTTGTGTGAGGAGGCGTAGTGAGGGTGAGCAGGTTGTAATGGAGCTGAGTTTGTAGAGGGAGAGTAAGAACAGTCTGTAGAGGGGCACGGTGAGTGAGAGGAAAGGATGCACGCACACAGAAGTCTCTTTACCTTTTTACTGATGTTAGTCAGGTAAATAGTCCAGGGCACTGACGGGTGACCGGGCTGCACAATGGGCTCCCACAGCAAGTGGGTATAAGGCCTCCTTTCCTTGTGCATTTGCTGAAGCACAGTCTGTTATATCTTGACTTGCCTCCACTCTCTTCCTTTATCTGTATCTCCTCCTCCTGTGCGGTCTCCGGGACGACCTTCTCTGGGCACTACAGCTCCTGGCTCTCTCTCTTTGTCTCTCTCAGGAGACCGGGTAGCTGAAGGTTCCACGGTGCAAAGGGGTTTTCTGTGGGCCTGTAGTTCTCCCACCGATGCGGATCCCCATTATCCTGCTTCTCTGGAATGAACTCTTAACTTGAGCTACTTGTCCCTTGCTTCTATTCCTGCTCTGAGCTCTCTGCCTTCAGTCCCACTTAGGCTTGTGGAATGCTGAAGGGCCCTCCGGGTCACTGGCTCGGGCCTGCTCGCAGCACCGAACACCTGGACTTCCCTGCAGCTCTTATAGCGTCTGCACACACTCTGACTAGCTCTTCCCCAGCAGCAGTATATATAGGGGATCTTGCCTAAGGGCAGCAAGTTGAGCTCCCCCTACTGTGCCGGGGTGGAAGGTGTTGTTCGTAGTAAGTACCTGCTGTGGAAACCCAGCTGTGCATTAGAGAGATCTGTGGTTACCTGCGTGGGCAGGGCGCCACACTCTGCTTCGTATGCTGTGTACACACGTGGTTTTGCTCCATACGCCCCGTACACACTCGGCTCTGCTCCATACACCTAGTACACTCTCGGCTCTGCTCTGTGCACCCTGTACACACTCGGCTCCGCTCCATACGCCCCGTACACTCTCTGCTCCGTACAGCTCGTACACACACATCTCTACTCCGTACACCTCGTACACACACAACTCTGCTCTGTACACCTCGTACATACACAGCTCTGCTCCATACGCTCCGAACACACTCGGCTCTGCTCCATACACACGTGGCTCTGCTCCATACCCCTCGTACACTCTCGGCTCTGCTCCATATACCTCGTACACACACGGCTCTGCTCAGAACACCTAGTACACTCTTGGCTCCGCTCCGCACACCTCGTACACACTCTGCTCTGCTCCATACACCTCGTACACACTCGGCTCTGCTCCGTACACCTCGTACACACTCGGCTCTGCTCCGTACACCTCGTACACACTCGGCTCCGCTCTGTACACCTTGTACATACACGGGTCTGATCCATATGCCCCGTACACACTCGGCTCTGCTCCATACACACGTGGCTCTGCTCCATACCCCCCGTACACTCTCGGCTCTGCTCCGTACACCTCGTACATATGGCTCTGCTCCGTACACCTAGTACAGTCTTGGCTCTGTTCCATACACCTCGTACACACTCGGCTCTGCTCCGTACACCTCGTACACACTCGGCTCTGCTCCGTACACCTCGTACACACTCGGCTCCGCTCTGTACACCTTGTACATACGCGAGTCTGATCCATATGCCCCGTACACACTCGGCTCTGCTCCATACACACGTGGCTCTGCTCCATACTCCCCGTACACTCTCGGCTCTGCTCCGTACACCTCGTACATATGGCTCTGCTCCGTACACCTAGTACAGTCTTGGCTCTGTTCCATACACCTCGTACACACTCGGCTCTGCTCCGTACACACGTGGCTCCGCTCCGTACACTTTGTACACTCTTAGCTCTGCTACGTACACCCCGTACACACGTGGCTCTGCTCCGTACACTTTGTACACACTCAGTTCCGCTCCGCACACTTTGTACACACTCGGTTCCGCTACGTACACCTCATACACACGCGTCTCTGCTCCATACACCTCGCACACACGCAACCCCACTCCATACACCTCGTACACACGTGGCCCCACTCCATACACCTCATACACACGTGGTTCTGCTACATACACCTTGTACACACACGGCTCTGCTCCATACATCTTGTATACACGCGGCTCAGCTCCGTACACTTCATACACATGGGGCTCTGCTCCATACACCTAGTACACTCTTGGCTTTGCTACATCCACACTGTAAATCCCTCCTGACCCCAAATTTAACCTTCCACTCATCCAGCATCATGATGACCAGCACAGCAGAGTCCTGCTTACACCGAGGAGCTGATCATGTGACCCCTGACTCCGCCCCTCCATGTGACATCATCACAGGTCCTGTAAGTGCAGAGTGTGCGGCTCTGTGGAGAATAAAGCCAGCTCACACTGGGGGCAAGGGCGCAGGGAGGGAGAAACTGCAAGCGCTACAGCAGGAAGCCCATTGGCGTCCCCCTGCCTGCCGCGACCGGGGTAGATGCCTCTCCAGTCTCCCCCTAGAAACGCCACTGGGTATTCAGCGCGGTAAAATTATCTATATTTCTTTATATTTCCACTTTTGAGACCATCACACAGGGTCCGATTTTTACTTGCATCGGTGCCATATTTGGGAGTCCTGCCAGTTGAAGCGCAGGTATCTCTATACAAATAAACTCTTATGGATCTCATAAGGGGCAGAGCTAAAGGTCTGGTAACCAGAAGCGGTCGGGGCTTTTGAAACCTTGAAAAAATGTTTTATGTCTGCTTCTGTGCTTGTTCAACCAGACCCCCCCCCGAGGCCGTTCATTGTGGAGGTAAATGCTTCCGAAGTCGGGGTGGGGGCTGTATTGTCTCAAGGTCCTAAGACTTTAACTAACCTGCAACCATGTGCCTTTTTGTCTAAAAAATTTTTCTCCTGCTGAAAGAAATTATGATGTCGGTAATCGAAAGTTACTTGCTATCAAGTTGGCTTTTGAAGAATGGCAGCATTTTTTGGAAGGAGCTGTTCATCCAGTCACATTGGTGACAGATCACAAAAATCTAGCTAATAAAAGGTTGACCCCTACACAGGCCAGATGGTCTTTATTTTTTTCTAGATTTAATTTTTCTATTACGTTCAGGCCGGGTCTAGAAATGTAAGAGCTGATGCCCAGTCTCATAGTCTTGATTCATTGTCTCCTCCGGAACCCCCTTCCTCCATTCTTCCTCAGGGTATTGTTGTGGCTATGGTCTCCTCTGAGTTGGAGACCGAAATCCACTCCGCTCAGTCCTTGGCTCTTTCTAATACCCCTGAAAGCAAGTTGTTTGTTCCTGTGTATCTCAGATTACGTCTTTTGCAGGATTTCTATGATTCTGTGTTGAATGGTCATCTTGGAGTTACTGCCACCCAGAAGGCAGTTGCTAGACTCATCTAGTAGTCCGCTATACATAAAGATGTTAGAGATTTTGTGTCAGCTTGTAAAACGTGCGCATGCACCAAAGTACAGCATTGCCGGCTGGCTGGGGAATTGGCTCCTTTGCCAATTCCGGAAAGACCATAGACTCATTTGTCCATGGATTTCATTTCTGATGTACCTCTGTCTGGGAGGATGACTGCTATTTGGGTGGTAGTTGATCAATTCAGCAAACAAGCTCACTTTACCCCATTATCTGGATTACCCTATGCTGAAACTCTTTCCAACTGTTTATTGTTCACGTTGTACGATTGAATGGGATTCCCCTTAATATAATAATAGATTTTGGAGGGGATTAGTTTGTCCTTTCCTCTGCTTATCACCCTGAATCTAAGGGTGGAAACACACTGGCGAGTGAAAAAACGCTCCGATTCACGGATGCGAGAGGTGGACGAGTGTCATCCGAGTTTTGATCAGTGTGGTTTCCATGTGCTGTCCGAGTGCAATCTGTTTTTTTACTCAGCAGCTATTTACTGTATAATTATTTACAGGACCATTCTTGACAGTTGTCTGAGCTACAGAATGAGAATGTATCAATTAAAACTCGCATGAGACTTGGATGGTCCAAATGTGGTGCGTCTTTTTTGTCGGACCCATAGACTTGCGTTGGCGAGTTTCGTCCGACACTTGCATGAAATCGCCGCATGTTGTAACTGACTCGTCATCAGAGACTCGGACAAGGAAAAAAAACATCTGATACTCGGAAATGTGCTCTCGGACATTGACTAACATTGGTCCTACTGCAATGCGATTTTTACTTGCATTGCAGTCGTCCAAGTTTTACGCCAGTGTGTCCGAGCCCTAACAGTCAGACAAAGGGAGAAATCAGTTGCTGGGACAAATTTTGAGATGTTTTGTCACCAGCAGGAGAACTGGTCATCATTTCTTCCTCTTGCTGAATTTGCCTTCAACAGTCGCGTCAATCAATCCTCGGGGTCCTCGCCCTTTTTCTGTAATTATGGGTTTCATCCTCATTTTGGTGAATTCTCTAGGATAAGTTCTGGGTGTCCTGGGGGAGATGTCACCATTCAAGAGCTGGGGAATATCTGGAGGGAGGTTAAAGGGAACCTGTCACCTGGAATTAAGGCCCTGACCTATCACTAGCTGTCCCTACACCTTCCTAGGTCACATCCGGCCCGATGCATTATGAGCCTGTTCACATGATCGGCCGTGGTGCATTATGGCCCGTTTCCACGCATGCGCATATTAACGCCGGACCCATTACGTAATCAAAGCCATAATACACCTCGGCCGATCACATGATCAAGCCCATAATGCACCGGGCCAGATGTGACGTCCCAGCCGGTGCATCATACCATGAAAAGAGGGCGGGAGATTCAAACCACAGGAGGAGATGAGGAAAGAATTATGCTGCCCAGTGGGGCGTGCTGGAAAGCTGCGAAGAGGGGACAATGGAGCCTGGGGCCGCCTTTCCCGTCGCCTGAGAGAGCGACGTGCTGTAAGTATAAAGTCTTCTTTCTAACTCTTTACAAGTCACATTTAGAACAGAGATGGATGGTTAGGGAGCACCTAGGAAGGTGTAGTAACAGCTAGTGATAGGTCAGGGCTTTATTTCCAGGTGACATGTTCCCTTTAAGAGAAACATTGGAGTGGCTCAGCATCGGCAGAAACAGAAGGCCGATAGGAGATGCTCGTCAGGGCCGCATTCAAAGTGGGAGATAAGGTATGGCTATCGAAGAATATTAGATTGAAGGTGCCCTCGCTAAAGTTGGGTCCTAGGTTCATTGGTCCTTATAAAGGCCCCGTTACACGGCATGACGTTGGAACAATGTCGCCAACGATCTCGTGGGCGCGCGGTCGTTACAGACATCGTTTTGACATCGTTGGTGAGATGTCACACGTCTAGATATCGTGGACGACTCAACAACGATGTTGTGAGCAGGTATCGTTCGCACAACCCAGCGAACGATACCTGCTCATTGCTGTCAATGGGCGAAGTTGTAAACGACATAGTTATCGCGGTGTCAAACACAATGATATTCCAGGTTGGCTGATCGTTGATCGTGTGGTTTGTGAACATGTTCTCAAACCTACGATCAGCGATCCAACGATTTATCGTTACAACTTTGCAGAGTCACACTCAACAAGGTCGTAACGATGTCGCTGGAACGACTCCAAACCCGTGACGTATCAGCGATATTGTTAATGATGTTGTGCCATGTAACGGGGCCTTAAGATTCTGGAGGTGGTCAATCCAGTTGCCTTCCGATTAAAACTCCCACGGTCTTTCCGTATTTCTAATGTGTTCCACAAGTCATTGTTGAAGGTGTTTATTCCCTCTGTCTCCCTCGCCCCTGCTGCCTCCGGTGTCTAAATGAGGGGAGTTTGGAATACAAGGTACAAAAGATCATTGATTCCAGAATGGTTTGAAATTCCCTTTAAGATCTGGTGCATTGGAAGGGGTATGGAGCCAAGAGACGGTCTTGAGTTCTGGCTCATTCTGTAAGGGTCTTTCAGTGGAGGTTTCCTGGGAAACCTAGGGGTCCGGTGGCCCACTTTGAAGAGGGTGTACTGTCATGAACTTCATTGTGCCCTTGTTTGTTACTATTGTTGTGGAAGCTCTATCTGTACTGTCATCACCTGTGTTCACTTTTCCTTGATCAGGCCTCCATTTAAACAGGTTTGCCCCTCCATACAGTGTCAATTGTTCACTTGCGTTTTCCTGTGTAGGTCTAATCTTCCTGTGCTCTGTGCCTGCCTCAAGGCCACTTCACACACTAGGATATCGTTGAACGATATAGTTGAAATGTCACGGATTTGTGATCATTCAAACGATATCATTTGTGCGTCGTTGCGTGTAAACGAACAATATCCAAATGATAAATCGTTGGATCGTTCATCAAAAATTTGAGATCCTGACCTCAAATCTATCATTCGTCGTCCTATTAACGTTCTCTGAAAAAGCAACATCGTTCAGTGTGACACCTTTTTGAATGATGTCGTTCTTAATTCTCCTATTCCTGCCGTTGTTTTACATCGTTCAAACGATCTTCTCTAAATAGCTGGCGCGTTGCCAAATTTAAGATCGTTAACGATATCCTTACGTGTGACAACGCAACGTGTGATGGGTATTCCACGATTGCAATTACCACACTCTCGGAAGACACCCCTGCTGCGCCCACCTCCACCGCCCGATATTCCCCACCGCGCACTCCTCCACCGCCTGATACCCCAGCTGTGCACACCTCTGCCACCCAATACCCCCGCTGCGCACACCTCCGCCGCCCAATACCCCGGCTGCGCACACCTCCGCCGCCCGACAGCCCTGCTGCACACACCGTCGCCGCCCGACAGCCCTGCTGCACCTACCTTCTCCCCGCCCCTGCAGGCCGCAGCCCCCTGCCCTCACCTCACACTCAGCACTGTACTCACCCCTCCAACCAGCCCTGCCCTCACCTCACACTCAGCCCTGCACTCACCTCACACTCAGCCCTGCACTCACCTCACACTCGGCCCTGCACTCAACTCACACTCGGCCCTGCACTCACCTCACACTCACCCTGCACTCATTTCTCACTCAGCCCTGCACTCAACTCACACTCGGCCCTGCACTCACCTCACACTCGGCCCTGCACTCACCACACACTCGGCCCTGCACTCACCACACACTCGGCCCTGCACTCAGACTTGCAGTCAGCCCTGCACTCACCTCACACTCAGCCATGCACTCACCTCACATTCAGCCCTGCACTCGCCTCACACTCAACCCTGCACTCACCTCACATTTAGCCCTGCACTCACGTCACACTCTGCCCTGCACTCACCTCACACTCAGCCCTGCACTCACCTCACTCAGCCCTGCACTCACCTCACACTCAGCCCTGCACTCACCTCACACTCAGCCCTGCACTCACCTCACACTCAGCCCTGCACTCACCGCACAATCAACCTTGAACTTACCCTGCACTTACCTCACACTCAGGCCTACACTCAACCCTGCACTCACCTCACATACAGCCCTGCAGTCACCTCACACTTAGCCCTGCACTCACCTCATACTCAGCCCTGCACTCGCGTCACATTCAGCCCTGCATTTAGGTCACACTCAGCCCTGCACTCAGGTCACACTCACCTCACACTCAGCCCTACAATCACCTCACACTCATCCTTGATCTCACATAACACTCAGCCCTGCACTCAGCCCTTCACTCACCCTGCACTCACTTTGCATTCACTTTGCACTCACCTCACACTCAGCCCACAGCCGGCCTACCCCGCACCCGGCCGATTGAGGAACTGTGCCAGTTCCTCATGCCTCCATCCTCATGCTGATGCCACTTGAGAGCAAGCACGGGGTGTAGCGTCAGAGAGCGAGCACAAGAGAGGTGGCAGAAAGCAAGCACAAGAGGGGGCAGCAGAGCGCAAGCACAGGACAGGGCAGCAGAGAGTGAGCACATGACGGGGTGGCAGAGAGCGAGCACAGGAGAGGGGGCGGAGAACGAGTGCAGGGGAGGGGCACAGAGAGCGAGCGCAGGGGAGGGCGACAGGGAGCAAGCACAGAGGAGGGGGCAGAGAACAACGACCATTGGGGGGACAGAGAGTGAGCACAATGGGGGGAGCAGAGATGAGGCAGCACGGGGGAGAGGGGTAGTGAGTGAAAGGAAAAAAACAGTGGAAAAGGGAGAGACCGTACAGGGGGAGTGACAGCTGAAGCCCCATCGTGATGTCACCGCTCACCCATTACGATAGCATCAGGCTCCCATCTAGTTATTATATTTACCTTGTATTATTCTTGCCTGTTTTTTCACCACTGACACTTAGGTTGTCTGCTCCATTCTTAGTTTGAAGACAGTTCTCTATAAAAGCTGTAGGTTCATTCCCTTCATTTTTTTCCGGCATAGCAACAATCCTAAGGTTGTTCCTGCAGGTCATTCGCTTTTGCTGCCAAGTCTGCAAACCGCTGCACATACTGATTTTGGGTTTTCTGCATCTTAGTGAGCTGATCTTCATGGTGGGTTTACACGTCCCGATATCGGCGTCCAACTCCGACCCAACTCCGACAAAAAGTCACGTGGGTCGCGAGTTGGAGCCAATATCGGGTGCGCGTTGTACTGTTTGACAGTACAACGCGATGCTGGAACGATGCCAAAACGATATCGGAGTTGAATAGCAAAGCTATTCAACTCGCCGATATCGCAAGGCCGTTGTACCAGCATCGCTGCGTGTGACAGCCCAACTCCGATGTCTACGCTCACGTCACCCATTCACTCCCATGTTAACTGGTCGTTCCTGGGTTGGTGGGTGTAGACATCGGAGGGACGTTGTTTCCCGATATCGCAGCGTGTAAACCGGCGATGCGATATCGGGAAAAGCGCTCCCGAAATGCGCGCTCCCGCGGCGTTGTATGCGATATCGACCCGATATCGGGACGTGTAACCCCACCATCAGCAGTACTCACTCTTTCCTCCACAGCCCCTGTTCTGATGTCAGCTTTATGCATAGTCTCTTTAATATTCTTTTAGGCCATCTGTACGCTGTGTTAGGGCAGTTAGGGCTGTTTTGCAAAACGAGACTAAATTAAACATGTCTCTTATTGTGGGCTCTATTCCACCATGCTCCACAGAGAACTGCTCCATGCTGTCCATGCCCCCCTGTGCATCCACCCCTCCAGTCACATCATTCACTGCTTCTACTCCCTGCTCCTCTCCTTCTTCCTCCTCCCGTTTCACCTCCCCAGTCAGCTGCCTACTTCAGTTTCTCTTCCACCCTTGCAAACCTCTTCAGGTACCGTCACACAGGGACATATCGCCGGCGATCGCGGGAGCGCGCATCCCTGACAACATCGCCGGTGAGATGTCACACTGAGCAACTTACCGGCGATGTCGCCGGCTAGTTGCTGCGGCTATCGCTCGCTGAGTTGCCCAGCAACCCAGCGAGCGATAACCCGCAATGTAGTAGATAGGTGGAATCGCCCGTAACATTGCGGATCGCCGCGTTACACAGGGCGATCAGGCAGAATCGCCTGAGCAACATCGCCAGGTTTCCCAACATTGTTGGGAAACCTGGCGATGTGACTCAGGCGATTCATCGCCTGATCATCGCCCTGTCACACGCGGCAATTCGCCGGCGATGTCGCCGCAACCTGGCCACGCCCCTCGGTTGCCGGCAACATCGCCGGCGATATCTCCCCGTGTGACGGTACCTTTCAGTTTCGCTGCTACTTCCATCCTCTTTGCACAGGCCACATTCAGTCTGTCAGTGGCCTCCTTCATTGTCGGCGTCATCTTGGGGCTGCATGCTGCCTCTAGCTCCAGTGTCTCTCTGCCTTCTCCTCACCATCTCTGCAGTCACTCACACCTGTGAAAGTCAGAGCAGCCTCCTGTGGACTTCCGCTGCCAGTGTTGGAACTTTCTATCGTCTTTGCAGGACCATGTATCGGTTAAAAGCAGGAGTTGAGGCGGAGGATATCTAGCACCCATCCGCTCACCTCAAGTGCTAGGGTCATGCCCCCCCATTCACATTGTTTAACGCTGTGTTGTACACAGTGATTTTGGTTAGTGTTAGATGAAGTTTCTTTTTGAAGTTCTTTTAAATCTTTCTCCACTAACGATTGGAAATTATTAAGAGCAGGAACTCTTGATTGGAGAGGATAGTAGCTAGAATTTGTGATTTTAACAGAAATGTCATTGTCAAACCAAAAACCTCTCCACTGTTATCCTGCAACTTTTGCATAGATAGAGAAGCATGCTGTTCAGCAAAAAGCAGCTCCGAGAAATCATCGATTTTACTCACAGATTGAGTTAGATCGGGCAACCAAATCAGACAGATCTTTATCTTGATTTTTCAAGGAAGATTCATCACCATCATCTTCCAAGAAATGACATTTGACCGTGAATCTGTTCACATCCTTAAGAGTTTGTAACAGATCGAAATCCTATCCAGGGACAATATGGAGGCCCCCGACAGGACCTTGACCACGAATCCACTGAGTGTTTGTAGCCCTGATTGTTTACATCTGTGCAGTCATTAAGGAGCAAAACCAAGCTCAATACAGTATACCAAGTGTAAGGCTGGCTTCAGACTGCGGCAGCGTCCGGTCCGGGGCTGTCAGGGGTGACAGCCTGGACCGGAGTTTTTCTGCATAGGATAGTATCGGGCTGCACGGAGCTGGATCGCGGCGGGTGGTAATTATCTGCTATCCGGCTGCTGTGTCGCCGGATGAATCCTGCAGAAGTGGGGATTTGTCTGCCGATTCCAAAAACGTTGCATGCACCGTTTTTGGAATCGGCAGACAAATCCCCACTTCTGCAGGATTCATCCGGCGACACAGCAGCCGGATAGCAGATAATTACCACCCGCCGCGATCCTGCTCCGTGCAGCCCGACAGGATTCTATGGAGGAAAACTCCGGTCCAGGCTGTCACCCCTGACAGCCCCGGACCGGACGCTGCCGCAGTGTGAAGGCAGCCTAAGAGGGATTGTTTAATATTATCCTGTTCCAGTATTTGTACTTTCTAGACATAAATGATGGACCTGTCTGAGGTGATCCGACCTCCAGTCCTAGTTACTCCTGGGATAATCCTGTTGGGTCGTCTTGATGAGCAGTGGCCACCTCATACCGCAATATTGATATTTGAACATTTTTACTAGAATAGATGGATTTGTGCCCCCAAGCCTGGCACAATGACTGGACCAATCTGCATCAAAATAGATAAATCAGGTACTCAGGAAGATTTGAAACAAAATTCATCTTTCTATTGTCTATCTTTCTCAAGATATTCGCCGATAAAACACAACAAATTCAAATACCAATTTATGGTAAAATGCCAGATCTCCACTATCTAGTGTTCTCCAAATGTTCTAAAAAAAATGGAACACAACAGCAAATAAATTTTAAAGGAAAATGTTTGGACCAACCTGGCGCAAATTTGCCTCATATCTAAATCATATCTAAAGTTTAGAAAATTGTTGACCAGGTTCCAACTCTTTAAAGTCTTCTTGTGGAGACACAGGGGTCAGTGCATGCTCTCGTCTGCTGACCTGGCTGCCTTTAGAAAGACCACATGGGTCAGGGCTCATCACAACTGAACGCCTGAACTCCTTAACCGTGGTCAGAACACTACTTAGACAACGCAGGGCGAGGGAACCACAATATGGCAAGACTTTATTAGATCCCCAACACTCAAAGGCATATAACCCATACCAAGCAAAAACACACAATGTTGCAGGCAATAGAGTCTAACCCATCCGCAAGTTAACCAGGGATTGGAATATCTGTGGCCTTGGGGCTTTCAAGGTCAACTACGCCAATCCAGCAGCACCCTGGTTGTGGCGGGCACGCACAGAGAAAGGTGTAGCGGCAAGCTAAGGAAGCTGACCGAGCACAGCAAAGTCCGTAGCCAGGTGAACGAATTGTCTCAACCTTAAGTAGTCTCTGATATTCCAGCTGAATCCTAGACTCCTAGGCTGAATTCCTGCAGAATATAGTTCAGTTTTGGTGCTCCTCTAGTTGGACCCAAAGCTCTTAGACTGAAGCTATGCAGAGTTTGATGGCACAATGTTATCCTGGCAGCTATAACCAAAATTCCTAGGCTGAGGTTATGGTCTTCTAACCGGGACCAGAGCCCCTAGGCTATGAACTGCTGGTGCTGAAGAAAGTCCTCTTTCATAACCCGAACCTACACCTCAGGATATATTGTGCTCTTCCATGATTGGTGGGATAAGGCTGTTCTCTTATTGGTTGGCATTTGAATCTTAATTCTTCATTTTCCTCTGGGTGATGTAGACAGAGGGTGTGAGGTCATTTACATTAAATTTACAATGCACAAACTCAGTCAATGGAGGCTCAGAATTGTTTGACAAGAAAGAATGACTTAAACATGACTTAATAAAAGACAAATATGTCTGGCCAAATTAACAACATTAACCCATGACAGGCTGTGTCATCATACTTTTGTTCTTAACATATTTTTTAAAAATTTAATAGAATGGCAAATCTTTAAATCTCTTCAGCACGCCCCTACCTAGAAAAAGCGGAAAAGGTCACCACTGCAGGAATTTGTCTGCAAGGGAACCAGTGGGCCTGCTGTTTAAAGTACTATAACATTCACTGCTCTTAGGGAGGGTCCCCACGCTCACCGAGCAGTGCTGGCTTCAATGTTGAGAGGTAGGCATGGGGATCAGCAAATGAATATTCATTAACTTTAAACATTGGACACACGCATATACCCGAGCTGAATCTCTGCAGCGGCTGAGGAGATCATGTGTCTGCTGGAAAAAGAGGCAGCAGGAGCAGGGTGCCATTTAGGAAGGACAGTCATGCCTGGACTGGAGCGAGTGTAGATCACTGCAGTCACAGAGCCACGCATGGCATATGTAACAGCACAGCACGGTCTGTGCTCTCTGTGCTCACGTCAGTGCAGGTCAATTTGTAGGAGGACCTGCGGTGATGTAATGAAGAGGGAGGGCACTGTGCTGTCATGTGATGCTACAGCCCTCCCTCTTCATTAGATCACCGTAGGTCCTATAGAGGAGATACTTCCTGGTTTCAATCATGACTACAGAACCTGAACTAATGTGAGCACACCTTGTTGTCTTAATTCTACACTAAAATGTATCAAGTACACAGTACATGGAGTCACTCTACCACTCCTGTGGATCTGCAGGACATGCTGAGAATTATAGTTCTCCCATGAGATTTTAAAGCAGCACTCCAGTGTTTTTTTTCAGCACTGGACTGGTGCTTTAAATACAAGCCCCATGCCCTCATTCTTATACTCACCTTCCAGCATGTCTTCATATGGTACTTTAGCGACACCACTCCAGTCTCGTGGCACCATCTTCTGCCCATAGCTTCCAACTTAAGAACATACTATTATATGTTATGATATTTTTTGCATTCTTGCCCATTTTACAGAGAATATGAATGAAAACAAAAAAGCTTTTCTTCCACTCACGGTTAGTGGTTGAGTGCAGCCACTTACTGTCAGAAATGACGGATCGACATTTGAAATCAATTAATTGGAATGGTAGATTGCGTAACGGAAAGAAGAAGTGAAGATGCTGAAATCATGGGGTTTTTGGTTGCCACAACATTGCAATTAAATGCAATAACAGGAGATCAAAACATCACATCTACTCAAAAATGGTATCATTAAAAACATCAGTGAAGGGTCTACAATATCTTTATTTTCCTGATGTTTAAGAAAATGTAATATCTTAGTTAAAATGTTCCTGTTCTCAGTGTGAAAATGCTTCTGTGTGTATTCTTTTATTCATAACAAGAGTTCACAGGAACAACAATCCCCACGTTCTGGACATTAAAATGGATTTTGAACTGTGTGGATTCTCTTATGTGCAGTAAGAATTGATTTCTGGGTAAAACATTTCCCACATTCATGTCATGAAAATGGTTTTCTTTCCTGTGTGAATTCTCTGACGTACAGTAAGTTTGATTCTTATTAAAACATTTCCCACATTCTGAACAAGAAAATGGCTTCTCCCCATGTGAACTTTCCTATGTGAATCAAGACTTTTTTTTTACAGTTTAAACATTTCCAACAGTAATTATATGAAAATGGTTTCTCCCCTGTGAATTCACAGATGTTTATTAAGATTTGATTTCTGAGTAAAACATGTTTTACATTCTGGGCATGATAATTGTTTTACCCTGTGTGAATTCTCTGATGTGTAACAAGTTGTAATTTAATGTTATAAGATTTCCCACACACTAAACATAAAAATGGCTTCTCTCCAGTGTGAGTTCTCCAATGTACAGTAAGATTTCCTTTCTTGCTAAAACATTTCCCACATTCTGAACATAAAAAAGGCTTCTCCCTGTGTGAGTTCTCAGATGTTTGTTAAGATTTGATTTCAGGTTAAAACATTTCCCACATTCTGAACATGAAAACGGCTTCTCGCCTGTGTGAACTCTCTGATGTGCAGTAAGCTTTTCTTTTATGTGAAAACATTTCCCACATTCTGAACATGAAAATGGCTTCTCCCCTGTGTGAACTCTCTGATGTTTAGTAAGATTTTCTTTCTGGCGAAAACGTTTCCCACATTCTGAACACGAAAATGGCTTCTCCCCTGTGTGAGTTATCAGATGTTTAGTAAGATTGCCTTTCTTGCTAAAACATTTCCCACATTCTGAACATGAAAAAGGCTTCTGCCCTGTATGAGCTTTATGATGTTCAGCATTCCTATTGTTATTTTCACTTTGCTTAACAGTGTGTAATGAATCAGAAGATAGGACCTGTTGATTAGGAATAGAAGATAGATGTTTGTTGTGAAGGGCTGGCGGTATATCTGGAATTATGTCAGGATCTTTATATATACATAGAGTGATACCATGATCAGCTGTTTCAACATTAGTAAATGGTAGATATCCCTCTGATGCACAGTCATCTGAGAAGAAAAAATAATTGTTTTAAAATGCTGCAATATAAAACAAATTCTATTGAAATTCAATTTGTGGCTGACAAAGAGAGGGGTACAAACTGCACAAAGTAATAGATTGTGATATTAACCCTAACTTCTGCTGACATGCCGGTGAATGTTAAAGGGCCTTAATCCTCAGTGCCACTTTTTCATGATGTTGAGGATTAAGTTTGTAGCGTCCCACAGTGGTCAAAAAAACAGCATATGACAGCCGACTCCCTGTGGCATTGGCCCGATTCAGTTTTGGACCCAATCGAGGTAAATTAATCCCTTAGATGTTGCTGTTACTTGTGATACCAGCATCTAAATTATTAAAATAGGGTTAAAACACCCCCTCTACCCATTATTACTAGCTGTAGAGCCCAGCGTTGCCTGGGCGTAATGCCCATATATGGTCGTAATGCTCATATATAGTAATATCACCCATATATGGCAATATCGCCCATATATGGTAATGTATGTATGTGTGAATATGTATCATAGCCTCGCCCCCTCTAAGTAGCCACACACGCTTCATAACTCTACCTCTAAACAAAGCCCTATCCCTTCCAATAGCCACGCCTCTTTCATAGCACGCCATGATTTATAGCCATGTATAGAATGCTCCTTCATGCCTCTATGCTTCCACAAAGTCCCGGGGGTAGGGCTATGTGGAGGAGGCGGGGTTATGTGGAGATGCAGGATGTGAAGTGTGGCATGGCTATGTGCAGTGGGCATGGCTATGTGGGTGAGGCACACAAAGTGGGTATGGCTATGTGGAGTAGGCGTGGCTATTTGGAGTGGGGAGGGCCATGTTGAGTGGGGGTGGCTATGTGGAGGGGGCCGGGGCTAAGTGGAGTGGGCGGGGCTTGCCACACACACTCAGCTTTACATTTTTCATTGCAGCGCTATTTTTTCCATGGTGCTTTACATGTGAAAAGGGCTGTACACAATAGAAACAAGTACAATAATCATGAACATCATGAACAATACAAGGCACAGACAAGTACAAGGGAAATGACCCAGCCTTCAAGGACTCAGTCTGCAAGGGATGGTGGAGGATGGAGCTGGTATAGTGGACTAAGGACTTCTGCAGGTTGTAGGCTTGTCAGAAGAGGTGGGTTTTCAGGTTCAGGTCCTTTTAAAGGTTTGCAAGGTAGGCAAGAGCCTGATATGCTGGGGCAGAGAGTTCACGAGTATGGGAGATGCACAGGAAAAATCTTGTATGAGATTGTGGGAAGAGAAGATAAAAGGGCAAAAGAGAAGGAGATCTTGTGAAAATTAAAAATTACATGCAGGTAAGTACTGAGAGACTATGTCTAAGACTATGTCTAAGATGTATGAAAGACAGGTAGGGTTTTGAACTGTAGTCTTTGGGCACTGGGAAGCCAAGGAAGGGATTAGCATAGAGGAGAGGTCGGGGAATAGCGGGGGGACAGAGTTTAGGACAGATTGTAGGGTTGCGAGAGTGTTAGAAGGGAGGCTACATATCAGGAGGTTGCAGTAATACAGGCAGAACATAATGAGGGCATACACTATTTTTTTTTACTGACTCTTGGTTAAGACATGTAGAGATTCATGAAATATTTTGGAGTTTGAGTCGGCAGGAGGAGGAGAGGGCTTGGATGTGTGGCTTGCCAGCATGCAGGACTGGGGAGAGTGAGCAGCCATCAACTTTGATGGATAGGTATGTTGGGAGGTTAAGTGATGAAGGGGAAAGATGATAAATTCAGTTTTTTTCATGTCCAGTTTTAGAAATCAAGCATAGAAAAAGATGAAATAACATTGTGGGATTCTGGTTACTAAGGCGGTGATATCAGATCCACACAGGTAGATCTGCGTGTCATCAGTGAAGAGATGATACTGAAAGCTGTGGGACTCCATGAGCTGTCCCAGACCGAAGGTGTAGATTGAAAAGAGCAGGGGTCCAAGATATGAACCCTGGGGGACACCGATAGATAGGGGCAAGGTGTGGAGGTGGTGGGAGAGTGGGAGATGCTGGAAGTTTAGTTAGGTATTAAGAGATCCAAGATAGGACCACATCTGTGATGCCAAGTGACGAGAGAATCAGTAGTAGGAGAATATGGTCCACCGTGTCGAACGCAGAGGACAGGTCCAAGTGGAGGAATACAGAGTAGTGTCGCTTGGCTTTGGCGGTAAGTAGGTCATTGGTGACTTTAGTTAGGGCAATTTCAGTGGAATGATGTGGTAAGAAGCCAGATTGTAGCCGGTCAAAGACGGAGCAGGTGGAGAGGTGGGAGGACAGTTCAAGATGGGCATGCTGTTTCAGTAGTTTTGAGGCATAGGGTAGCAGTGATATGAGCGATATCTAGACACAGAGGATGAGTCAAGGGAGGTCTTTTTGAGGATAGGTGTTATGAAGGCATGTTTAAAGGATGAGGGGAAGACACCAGTTGTTAGTGATAGGATGAAAACATGGATTAGGGTCAGGACCACAGCTATGGTAAGATTGGGGATGAGGTGGGATTGAAGCAGGTCAAGTACACAGATGGTGAGATGTGAACTGGAGTAGAGTATTAACCCCTCCCTTCCCCGTAATCGCGGTTGATGATAGTTGCCATTGCACCTAGAGGTGATGACCCCAGAAAGCGATGGCGTGTTAAATCTAGCTACAATGAAGGAAATATTTATTTGATCCCTTGCTGATGTTGTAATTTACCCACTGACAAAAGACGTTAACAGTCTATAATTTCAATGGTACAAAATCCTTTTCAAGGAAAATAGGGCACCCCCAGTCACCGGCTTGATAAAATAGATTCTTGCTTTATTGTTTCTTCATTTTAAAAGATGGAATAGGTCATATTGCATGCATTACAATGAATATATAATGCATGAAATATGACCTGTACCATCTTTTAAAATGAAGAAACAATAAAGCAGGATCTATTTTATCAAGCCGGTGACTGGGGGTGCCCTATTTTCCTTACCAAGATTTTTGTATTTTCTCTGGACTACATGTTGACACCAGCGGAAAATTGAACCCATCAAGGTTTGTGGATATTTGGTCTCAATACTACATCGCACAGCAGTGGTGAACCCTACTTTCCTTTCTTGCTATGAAATTTCAAGGATAGGTTAATTTTAACAGTGAGAGATAGAATATAAAATATAAAATCCAGTTAATCACATTATCAAAATTATATAAATGTATTTGCATTTTGAATAGAGAAATAAGTATTTGACCCCCTACCAACCATTAGGAGTTCTGGCTCCTACAGACCAGTTAGACGCTCCTAATCAACTCGTTACCTGCATTAAAGACAGCTGTCTTAAATTGTCACCTGTATAAAAGACTCCTGTACACACACAATCAGTCAGACTCTGATGGCGGGTTTACACGTCGCGATATCGTAGTACGATTTCAATCAAAAGTCACGTGGTTCAATCGTTGGAGCCGATATCGTTCCTACGTTGTATGGTGTGAACGTCCAATACGATGCAGGAACGATGTCAATGCGATATCGGGGATTGAATGAGCGTGCTATTCAATGCCCCGATATTGAAGGAAGATTGGAGTCGGATCGTGCTGTGTAAACGCACAACTACGATGCGATTTGAAACGTCACCCATTGACTCCCATGTTAAGTGTGCGATCCTGGGTTGGGGGGCGTAGACATCGCACGGACGTTGTATTCCGATATCGCAGCGTGTAAACATTCAATGCGATGCGGGAGAAACGTGCACTAAATGCGCGCTCCCACGCCATTGAACTGCGATATCGGATTGCGATTGAAGCGTGTAAACCCACCTTAACCTCTACAACAAGGGCAAGATCAAATATTGTATAAATATACAAAATCACTATACACCTTATATCCATAAAAATTCTCATGATTAAGGATGCATCATTCCTATAAGGTGTATATATAACTGGAAGTAAGTAACACTCCTCTCAATTATTAATTAAGTGGACACCACTATGGAGTTTGAGTTACATAAAATATAACTTTTATTATTAGTATAAAAGCAGACACATAAACGTTATGAAACGAAGCACAAGGAAATTCCAAAAACAACTGCAGTAGGGTAGTAACCCCCTGGGTTAAACCGTACACCGTAAGGCACAATTCACAATAATGTTAAGTTCACAAGTAAGAGTGTGTTAACAGACAAATGATGGAAAAATACCATTACATCAGTCACTCACCCAGGGGCCCTGTCCTGAGGGGCGTGCTGCAGGACAGGGCCCCCCGGGGAACCGTCAGGTCCATCACAAAAGTACACCATGGGTGAGTGACTGATGTAATGGTATTTTTCCATCATTTGTCTGTTAACACACTCTTTACTTGTGTAACTTAACATTATTGTGAATTGTGCCTTACGGTGTACGGTTTAACCCAGGGGGTTACTACCCTACTGCAGTTGTTTTTGGAATTTCCTTGTGCTTCGTTTCATAACGTTTATGTGTCTGCTTTTATACTAATAATAAAAGTTATATTTTATGTAACTCAAACTCCATAGTGGTGTCCACTTAATTAATAAGGGCAAGATCAAAGAGCTTTCTAAGGATGTCAGGGAAAAGATCTTAGACCTGCACAAGGCTGGAATGTGCTACAAAACTATCAGTAAGACGCTGGGTGAGAAGGAGACAACTGTTGGTGCAATAATAAGAAAATGTAAGGAATACAAAATGAGCGTCAATCGACATCAACATGGGGCTCCATGCAAAATCTCTCCTTGTGGGGTATCCAGGATCATGAGGAAGGTGAAAGATCACCCTAATACTACATGGGGGAACTTGTTAATTATCTCAAGGCAACTAGGACCACTGTCACCAAGAAAACCATTGGTAACACATTACGCCGTAATCCAATAGTGCCCGCAAAGTCCCACTACTCAAGAAGGCACATGCGCCGCCCATCTGAAGTTTGCCAACGAACACCTTGGTGATTCTGAGAGTGATTGGGAGAAGGTGCTGTGGTCAGAGGAGACAAAAATTCAGCTCTTTGGCATTAACTCAACTCGCCATGTTTGGAGTAAGAGAAATGCTGCCTATGACCCAAAGACCACCGTCCTCACTGTCAAGCATTGTGGTGGAAACATTATGTTTTGGGGGTGTTTCTCTGCTAAGGGCACAGGACTACTTCACAGCATCAATGGGACAACGGATGGAGCCATGTACTGTAAACTCCTGAGAAACATCCTCCTTCCCTCCGCCAGGACATTTAAACTGGGTCGTAGCTGGGTCTTCCAGCATGACAATGACCCAAAACATACAGTGAAGGCAACAAAGGAGTGGCTCAAAAAGAAGCACATTAAGGTCATGAAGTGGCCTAGCCAGTGACATGAATCCAATAGAAAACTTATGGAGGAAGCTGAAGCTCCGAGTTGCCAAGTGACAGCCTCAAAATCTTAATGATTTAGAGATGATCTGCAAAGTGGAGTGGACAAAAATTCCTCATGACGTGTGCAAACCTTATCACCAACTACAAGAAATGTCTGACTGCTGTGCTGGCAGCAAGGGTTTTTCCACCAAGTATTAAGTCTTGTTTGCCAGAGGGATCAAATACTTATTTCTCTCTTCAAAATGCAAATATATTTATATAATTTAGACAATGTGATTTTCTGGATTTTATTTTTGATATTCTCTCTCTCACTGTTAAAAGAAACCAACCTTTAAAATTATAGACTGTTCAAGTTTTTGTCAGTGGGCAAACTTTCAAAATCAGCAAGGGATCAAATAATTATTTCCTTTACTGTATAAGCTGTATACGTCTGGGAGTCCTTCATGTTTTTTTTTGCAAACTTTATGCGGGCTTTCATACGTCTTACACTTAGGAGAGGCTTCAGTCGGGCCTCTCTGCCATAAAAGCCCAACTGGTGTAGGGCTGCAGTGATAGTTGACTTTGTTGATCTTTCTCCTATATCCCTGCTGCATCTCTGGAGCTCAGCCACAGTGATCTTGGGGTTCTTCTTTACCTCTCTCACCAAGGCTCTTCCCCGACGATTGCTCAGTTTGGCTGGACGGCCAGGTCTAGGAAGACTTCTGGTGGTCCCAAACATCTACCAATTAAGGATTATGGAGGTCACTGTGGTCTTAGAAACCTTGAGTACTGAAGAAATTCTTTTGTAACCTTGGCCAGATCTGTGCCTTGCCACAATTCTGTCCCTGAACTCCAAGGCTCAGATCACTTCTCCTGTGATCTCTGCTGAGCTCTTACATGATCCCTGTGTCAGTCCCAAAAACTGCGATTTAGACAAAACCCCCGATGGAACTACTGATTATAACTTCAGGTTGTGTTGTTCAGGGTATAGTGGGGTGGGAGGGGGGAGGGGGCGTCTGATTGTATTTGAGGTTTTCTAAAACTGAAAATGTAAAAGGAAAATCTATGCAATGTCTATGTACCAGTTTTTTTTACTGAAGTTATCAATAATAATGATCCGATTTAAAAATAAAAAAAATCTAACAAGAACCTGCTACCAGGCAGTAAAGATCATTGTGTGAGCAGCGTTTGTCACATATATTGCTCTGGACCTGCTACAGGTATCGGGAATAAGGAGATTGATGGTATTGATGGTCGGCCCCGATCCCTGCAGTAGGTCCAGAGCGCTGTATGTGACAATGCTGCTCACACCATGATCTTCACTGCTCCAGGCTCCACACTGCAGATCTCCTCCTCTCCAGATCTGGAATCACAGGAGGCAGCGAGGAAGAAGAGGAGGAAGAGGAGGAAGAGTTCTCAGAGAGATCAAGATAAAAATTTCTGTAATGATATTCTCTGTGGGGTTTTATTTTAAACCCTCTCTGACTCTGCCTTCCTATGATTGGCCAATATCATAGAATGGAAAAAGTAACACCCCCTCACCCACCACAGAGGAATCTCAGACAATGCCCCTTTGGTTGAAGGGGGAATTTGCATATTGAGCACCCTAAGATGCAATAGCCCATATATCCGTAATAGACTGGAGACAGCAGAACTTGAAATTGGCATCTTTTTAGTGATATATACAATTTACAAAAATTATGAAGGTTTTCTTTCATTGACTGCATATTGATGGATGTCCAGGTCCTGATACCTGCACCAATTGGTTAAAAAATTGCAAGAGGTAGAGACACAGAACAGAGTCCAGACTCAAAAGAAGCTACAAAATGGAACATGTGATTGTACCAACTGGTGAATAAGTAACTACAGAGGAAACTACTCACCTAGGCGGTTATCTGTAGGAATCTTCACTTTAATCCAATCATCACCCCTCACATATGTCTCTGTAGTATTGATCAACTCTTCATCCTGAAACAATAATATATAATAATTGAAACTGAAACAAAATTGTAAAAGTCACAGACAGATGGAGAAGTCCCATCTATGATCAGCTGTAATCTGCCATCTCCACCGTTCTCATTACACAAGTATAAAACATAGAATACTGGAGGATAAAACAAGACTGAGCACAAGACCTTCACAGCCGTCTACACATCATAGGGAGATCTCATCACACCTTCTCTCCATCTACCTGATGATCCGGAGGAACATCGGGATCTTCTTGTTTACAGTCCTGTGGGAGAAGAGGACGGGGACATCTCTCTGGTGTTGTCCTCTTACTGGATAGACCTGGAGGAGACACATACAGGACTGAATTCATTCTTTACATACAGATCATTATAGGCCGTGTGTATTTAGTCCTGTCTATTACCTGGTGATGTGAGGGGCGGCCGGGGAACCTCCATCATGACTATGTCCTTGTACAGATCTTTGTGTCCTTCTAAATACTCCCACTCCTCCATGGAGAAATAGACGGTGACGTCCTGACACCTTATAGGAACCTGACACATACAATGATACCATTGTCATCTTTCCCCGATCCCTTCATAGCGTTACTGTATAATGTCCCAGCAGCAGCAGCATTCCCAGCAGTGTCACCTCTCCAGTCAGCAGCTCAATCATCTTGTAGGTGAGTTGTAGGATCTTCTGGTCATTGATGTCCTCATGTATCAGGGGGTGAGGTGGAGGCCCCGTGATTGGGCTCAGGGCTCTTCCCTCAGACACAGGGTCCTGACAGCACAGATCACTAGAGCTCTTCACTACTGTGTAATCCTGGTTATGGAGAGACACATTAATAAATCTCCAGTCTCCAGACATTTCCAGAGTCCTCACCTCTCCAGTTCTGTCATCTGTTATTCTGTCCATAGATAAGAATGATGTCATGTGACATTGTCATCACAATCTCTCACCTCTCCAGTAACAAGGAAGAGGATCTCTAGGGTGAGGTGGAAGATCCTCTCCGCCATCTTGTCCCTGTCCAGATCCATCCTTGATGGTCAATCAGGAGAATTCTCTTCTATAGAAGATGTGAGAGGATCCGATATTGTAGAGACCTGAATGGGGGAAGATGAAATGCTCTGTGCTTACAGGACCTGTGATGATGTCACATGGAGGGGAGGATCTATGAGATCAGGGATCTGCTCAGTGATGTGGGATCCATATGAGGTGGTGATCTTCTCCTGTATGGGCTCCTGAGCTCCTCTATGGTCCATTATCCCCAGCGGTGGAGGCGGCGGTGGCTCCTCAGCAGACGGCTGCACAGCACTGAGTGTTAAGCCTGGGTTACACCGTACGATGTCCCAGCGATCCGACCAACGATCCGACATGGCCGGGATCACTGGGACATCGTTTTGTGATTGCTGGTGAGCTGTCACACAGGCAGACTCACCAGCGATCAGCGACAAGTGAGAACGCTGGTATCCAGGGTAAACATCGGGTAACTAAGTGCAGCGCTGCGCTTACTTACCCAACGTTTACCCTGGTTACCAGCCTCCCAGAGTGTGATGTGCGGCGCTGGGAGGTCATTGATCGTTGGTCTCCCTCTGTCACATATGCCAATGCTGGCCGCCCAGCAGGAGACCAACAATAATTTAATGGTCCTGGCCATTCTTGCACGATCAACGAACTTATCGTTGGTCATTGATACGTGTTACACGCAACGATGTCGTTTCGACATCCCTGCAACGTCACAAAACCGGTGATGTTGCAACGATATCGTTAACGATATCTTAGCGTGTAATGGGGCCTTTATCACACGCACACACACACACTTCCTGACAGGATTGTCCTGGGCTCAGTCACTTATTTACAGCTCAGGGAAGAAGATCCAAATGATGAGGAGGAAAGGTCTGTGCTGATCTTGTATAGTCACCGCAATAACAGCTCTGCACTGCAATTCTACTGAGGAACAAGAGATTCACTGCATCCTGGGATATATGTCCCCATCCTGGTATATCTGTACCCATCCTGGTATATCTGTCTCTATACTGTTATATATGTACCCATCCTGGTATATATGTGTGGCGCCCCACTATGTAGGTGCCACAAAATGGGTACTACACCCATAAAAGCGGTGTAGTCACCCCACTGCAAGTGGAACTATTGCCAGTAGGTGGAACCCTAGAACTCACAACCCACACTAGTCAGCAGGTGGGAGGGAATATAGTGACCTCCAGGGGGAACTAAAGAGTAAGTGAGGGGTGGAGGAGTGGTGAGGAGCCAGGCAGTCGACCTGGAGGGAGCAAGGAGGGTCTCCTCGGCTGAGGGACCCACGGAACTGAGAGAACAGATCCCAGAAGGAGGGGAAAAGAGAAAGAAATTCAAAGTGGGAGTTCACTCTAAGTGGGGAGCAGAGTAACCGGAGAGTTTGCCCCAGGAAAGGAACCGGGTACCGGAGCCCGCACCAGTGAGTTTCTATAAGGCTCACAGAAATCCGATGACCGGGGAGGTCTACAGATACAGCCCCGACTCCCAAAGAGCCCAGAAAGAGGGGAATCATGAACAGCAGGACACTGCATAATCCAGAGAAGGTTCACCCGACGGGTATAAGGGAGAGGAGAACAAAGAATAGCAGGAGGTCAGACTAGTCTTTAAGAAGTCAGACTTCACCGCCACTGGGAGGCAAGGGACGGAAGGAACAAGAACGGCACACAGTGAGGGATCCATCTATCAGCCAGAAATTCCACTTGCAGCACCCGTAGCATTTGTCGTGCTAACATTTACTGCACTGAAAGATTGTAATGATGCCTGAAAGTTTTCCAGTAAAGTACCCGGTGAAGTGAATTGCCGACTCTGCTGCATCCTTTTTTGCATGAACTAAATTCCTTTCACAGAAATGCTGCCCCGCCGGTCCAGTCCTGCCTGCAGAGGACTATACCATCGTTGCCGCCATACCATCGACCACTGGAGGACTGTAGCGGTGCTGGTGAGCATCACCAGGTACTGCAGGTGGCGTCACGAACTTATATATATTTTTATTTTCTTTTACTTTAACCATTGACCACCAGGGCCACAGCCTCGGGCAGCCACCAGTGACATCCCAGACCGAGCCTGAGAGCTGAGTACCCTGCCCTGGGCGAGTCATATGTCCCCATCCTGGTATATATCCCCATCCTGGTATATGTCTCCCCATCCTGGTATATATGTCCCCATCCTGGTATATATCCCCATCCTGGTATATGTCTCCCCATCCTGGTATATATGTCCCCATACTGGTATATATGTCACCATCCTGGTATATATGTTACCATCCTGGTATATACTGGTGCATCTCAATGAATTAGAATATCATCATTTCAGTAATCAGATATCGCAGGTGAGAGAAGTCAATAGCTTATAAAGCAGTAAATAATCAGTCTCGGGTAACGTACCCAAGATAGTTACAAATTCCAGCTAAGATAAACATAGCGACTGTGTACAACTGAGGTGTGTTTTTTATCAGAAGGGAATAATATCAAGGAAGAAACAGAAAACGGATACAGAAAGGACAAATAGATGAAGTCAGGTGTGAACTAAAAAGAAGGGAATGAAGAAGAAAAAGAAAGAGAATCTAGTAAAGAAGAAAAGGAACAAGAATAGGATAGGGGTAATCCCCAGGACAACTCAGGTGTGCGGGGTCTTTCAAGACAGGCGACCTCGCTTTCTGAATGGTCTTGAGAGTGGATGCACGTTAAGCTGAGAGGATGTCTGAGAACCCAGACGGGGTTTCTTTATACATTATCCATTTTTGCCAAGTAGCAAAATATTTGTCCGCCTGGGCCTCAGAAAGGGCGGAGAGCCTCTCCATCTTGCATATACAGTCCATTTCTCTGATCCACTCTAAAACGATAGGGATCAAATCAGTTTTCATCTCCTTGGTATCACCAACCTGGCCGCCGTGATACAATGCCTAAGAAGGCCATGCTTGAGTCCCTTAAAAGGTCCCGGGATCATGGACAATAGGCCAGTTTGGGGGTAGCATGGGACAGATTGGTCAGAGGTGCGTTCATGAATTTGGAACATTTTGTGCCAGAATGCGAGTATAAGGGGGCAGCTCCATCAAATGTGAGTCATGGATCCATCGGCTGACTTATATCTCCAACAAGTATCAGGAATAGATGGATAGATTTTATAGAGATCTCGGGGACATCTGTACCACCTGGTAATAAGCTTGTAGTTTTGTTCATGCACTTTACATGGTATTGGCAATTTGTGGGTGCAAAAAAATGCCTTCCTCCAATCAAGGTCAGAGAACGCATGACCCAGCTCCATTTCCCACATCTTAACGAACCATGTCGATCTGAGGTCATCAGGTGTGGATAGCAAAGCATAAATTTGAGAAATCAGATGAGTCAGTACCGAATCCAATACCAAAAGAGCCTCAAATCTGGAATAATCCCCAACCAGACCAGATGGAAGATGAGCAGTGCCAAAAAATGATTGCAATTGCAAATATTCAAACCAGCGAATTGAACTGTCTGGAAAATTGGATTGGAAATCTAAGAGGGTCGGAAAGAGGTATTTCCCAACAGAGTCTCCTTAGCCCTGGTATGCTGCTTCCGCGACCATACCATAAACATCTCTGCGTAGACTGCCGGTGGGAAGTCAGGATTATCAAATAGTGGAGTCCAGGGCCGCCATCAGGGCCTCACGACCCTGACAGTTGTGAGGGGCCCGGCCATGATGGAAGGAGAGGGGGGCCCGGACGAGAGGTGAGGGGGGCGGGCTACAATTTTCAGGCCCCGCCCCCTCACATCTTCTACGGGCCTCCCTCTCTTCAGGGCCCGGGCGCTGTATACTTGGGGGGCCCCTGACCGCTGGCCCCACACCATCCTCGGGGCCCCCTTAGCGCTGCCTCCCCCCTCTCCATTGTCACTTTACCAGCGGCACCGCACTGCAGTCAATGATCTCCTCCTCCTGTCATGTGTAGTGTGACGCTGCATCCGGCGCCGCCCACACAGGAAATAGACCGCGGTGCCGGCTGCAGGCCTGCAGCGTCACACTACACATGATAGGAAGAGGCGGCGATCAGTGACTGCAGTGCGGTGCGGTGCCGCCGGTAAAGTGACAATGGAGAGGGGGGAGGCAGTGCTACGGGGGCCCCGAGGATAGTGTGGGGGCAGGCAGAGGTGTGGGGGCCACTCTCAGGGGCCTCTGAGGCTGAGGTGTGGGGGCAGCTCTCAGGGGCCCCTGAGGCTAAGTGGTGTGGGCAGCTCTCAGGGGCCCCTGAGGCTGAAGTGTGGGGGCAGCTCTCAGGGGCCCCACACTTTAGCCTCAGGGGCCCCTGAGAGCTGCCTAACCACACATGTCATCCTAGGGGGCCCCTAAGAGCTGCCCCCACACTTCAGCCTCAGGGGCCCCTGAGAGCTGCCCCCACACCTCAGCCTCGGGGCTCAGGGGCCCCTGAGGCTGAAGTGTGCAGGCAGCTCTCAGGGGCCCCCTAGGATGACATGTGGGAGTAGGCAGCTCTCAGGGGCCCCTGAGCCCCGAGGCTGAGGTGTGGGGGCCACTCTCAGGGGCCCCTGACCCCCGAGGCTGAGGTGTGTGAGGGCAGCGCTCAGGGGCCCCAGAGGGTAAGGTGGAGGGCAGCGCTCGGCATGATCGCTTATGCCACACAGCTGCACACAGGTTAGGAGAGGGGAGAGAAGGGGGGCCCCCCAGCACAAAGGGAGCTGGGCCCCTCAGCACACAGGGAGCCGGGCCCTCCAGCAGTCGTCTTTCCTCTCCGTCCCCCTCCTGTCGTCTTTCCTCTCCGTCCCCCTCCTGTCCTCTTTCCTCTCCGTCCCCCTCCTGTCCTCTTTCCTCTCCGTCCCCCTCCTGTCCTCTTTCCGTTCCGTCTCCCTCTGCCCTCTTCTCCTCCGTCTCCCTCTGCCGTCTTCTCCTCCATCCCCCCCTGTCCTCTTTCCCCTCTGCCCTCTTCTCCTCCGTCCCCTCCTGTCCTCTTTCCTCTCCGTCCCCCTCCTGTCCTCTTTCCTCTCCGTCCCCCTCCTGTCCTCTTTCCTCTCCGTCCCCCTCCTGTCCTCTTTCCTCTCCGTCTCCCTCTGCCCTCTTCTCCTCCGTCTCCCTCTGCCCTCTTCTCCTCCATCTCCCTCTGCCCTCTTCTCCTCCGTCTCCCTCTGCCCTCTTCTCCTCTGTCTCCCTTTGTTCTGTCTCCTCCGTCTCCCTCTTGTCCTCCAGATTTCTCTGTTCACCTCTGATCTAGGACTTTGTGTTGTCAGCTCAGGGGCATGGCAGATGTTTGTGTGGGGTTGGTCCAGGTCCCTCCCCTGATGATGACATCACAGTCTGTTACCCTCCTTTGTAGTGCTTGGAGAATCTGATGAGGTCACAGGATCTGACCCCGCTCCACAGAACGCTGCCGCTCATCCTGAAGATCAGAAAGCCAAGATCACCGAGGCTCCAGCGCTGGAGGAACCGCCTGAAGCTGTCAACGCTGAGGCCGAGCCAAGGACAGAGCGCACGATGAAGATGAGAGGTCAGTGAATCAGCCCACAGCTCTCTCAAGTGTGTGTGTGTGTATAATATATATATATGAGAGAGAGAGTAAAAAAAGGAAAAGCAGCACAAAAAAATAGAAAAGAGTGGACCTTATAGCCCAATGAAGTGGCCATGCATTGGGTAATACAGTCCACTTTTTTCTATTTTTTTGTTCTGATTTTCCTTACTTTAGGGTGCTTTCACATTTGCGTTCCCCTCCGCAGCGTTCTGCGGAGGGGAGCCGCAATGTGAATGCAGCACCGCAAGTCCCTATCTTTATAATAGGAGCGCACGGTGCTGCGCTTGACTGCGCACAGATCACATATGGGAGTGAATGGGTGCGCACAGTCATGTGCAGTCAAGCGCAGCACCGTGCGCTCCCATTATAAAGATAGGGGCTTGCGGTGCTGCGCTCACATTGCGGCTCCCCTCCGCAGAACGCTGCGGAGGGGAACGCAAATGTGAAAGTAGCCTTACTCTGTTGTAAGGAACCATCTGGATTGCTGGTTGGGAAAGCATTTCACATAAATTGAGGTAATTTTTGGTGCTGTTCGAATTTTTCACTATATATATAACGTATGTTTAGGTGGAGGCGGAGCATGGGTGGAGGCGGAGCATGCGTGGAGGCTGGGCGGAGTCTCAGGGGGTGGAGGCTGGGCGGAGTCTCAGGGGGTGGAGCCTGGGCAGAGTCTCAGGGGGGCCCCAAAATTTTGGCAGTGAGGGGCCCCGAAATTCCTAGTGGCAGCCCTGGTGGAGTCATAGGCCTCCATCCGTCAGAGAGGTGATACTTGGTACATGCGCCATCCCACATCCGCAACGCATCTCTCAAGAGGGCAGAGGGTAAAATGCAATCTGGACGTTTAGACCTGGGTATCCACGGAAGAGAGGTCAGGCTCCAGCTCGCCAGGCGGTATTCCAGATCTACCCACTGCTTTGACTTTGCTCCATGAAACCAGTATACCACCCTATTAAGAACGGCTGCCATATCATAAAGTTGAAAGTCAGGGAGTCCCGCCCCTCCCTCCATTTTGGGTCTTATCAAAAGTCTGTAAGCCAATGATGATCTGCCGTTTGTCCAAATAAATTTGCCGGTGACAGATCTCAATTGGGTAATGAATGTACGGGGCAAAGCTATGGGGATTGTCTGAAATAGGTCAAGTAGCTTTGGCAAGATGTCCATTTTAAGGACATTGATCCTGCCGAACCAGGACTGTCGTTTCCCAAGATGCGATTTAAGGTCTTGCTTAATGCGACTTCAATATGGGTTTGAAATTCAGATTGTATAATTGCGAGAAATCAGCAGTCAACTGAATACCAATATATTTTAATGAAGTCGTCCCTGCCGCTCTATTGGTAGGTTAATAATTCATGACCTCAGATTTGGTGAGATTGACCCGAAAATTGCTGACATGGCCATAGCTCTCGAATTCTTGCAAAATAGATGGGAAAGAGATTACGGGTTTGTTGACATACATCAACAAATCGTCAGCATATAATGATAATTTATACATTTTCTCATCGATCTCTACCCCGTTGCGCCTCAGAGCCTCGGTCAGATGCTCCATCACCAAAGCATGGGGGAGAGAGGACACCCCTGCCTTGTCCCGTTCCTTAAATTAAAGGATTCTGAAAGAATACCGTTGCATCGTTCCTCACGGTTGGAGTCATATATAGAGCTAAGACTGTATCCTGAAACCTCAAGCCCAGACCGATCTGCACGAGCACCCGTCCTAGGAAGGGCCAACTGGCCCTATCAAAGGCTTTCACCACGTTGACCGACAACACACAGGTGGGAATGTTCTTTGCCTTCAAGTGCAAGAGCAATAGAATTGATTTGATAGTATTATCTCTTGCTTCTGTCCAGCCCAGGCCCTGGGGGTACTCGGTTCACTCAGGCGCGGTCTCTGGGGAAGTCATGGGTAGCGGTGCCTGAGGCCGTGGGCCCGAGGGAAAGCAGATGAAAGATGGGTGATGGCAAGAAAATAATAAAAGTGTCTGTCGTGACGCCACCTGTAGGGGTCCAGTGATGACACCGGCGCTGCTTGGGGCCTCCGGGGTGATGGGCGGCAGCAAGGTGAAACCGCTCCCTACAGGACGAGCGGAGGGGTCCCCGGGGCTGTAAGTTGGAGTAGGTAATAGGGTAGCACGGTCAGTGTGGTGTAGATGGAAGGAGGGACACGCACACATAAAGTCTTTTGGTACCTTTACTGATGTTCGGCACGGGTACACTCAACCGGAGATGGGGTAAACACTTCAGGATTTCCACAGCGAGTAGGGTTATAGGCCTCCTTGTCTTATTTGTCTTGTTAGAGTCTGGCGGGCTTGGAACCCAACCGGACCGTTGCTCCTCTCTCTTTTTCTCTGTGTCTCTTCACACCCGAGTTTGCTGCACTGAGGGCTCTCTCTTGGAGTCCCGCTTCCGCGGCCGTGCAGTCCCTGGCTCTCACTTGTTGGTGCTGCGGGTGTCCGGGAAGCTAAACCCCCTTTTTGGTACTGGATTCTCTGCAGGGCCTGTTCTCTATGTCCCTGTAGCTCGGACCCAGTGTCCGGAACTCTGTTGGGGTGAGTCGGTATGACTCCTCTGCCCCCTTTTCTGGTAGCAATTCTCTCTCCTCTGCCTGTAACTCCTACTCTGCGGGTCTACCACTGTCCCAGGTGGATACTGGTATGGGCCTAGCACGGCTCCAGTACCAGCTCAGCTCACTCAGCTCTTCACAGTTCTGTAGTGACTGCACACTCTGGTGTTTTCCCCTCCAGAACCCGTATTTATAGGGGGAACTGGCTTAAGGCAACCAGTGTAGCTTCCCCTACAGGCCTGGGGTGAAAGGGTGTTGTGTGTGTTGGTGGATTACTCTCTGTGTAATATTCCTCCATGTCCCAAGGGAGTCTGTGGTGACCTGGCACAAGGTGCCACATTCCCCCCTAGTTAACCTTAGTTCTCCCGGACTGAGCAAAAGTTTTTGTCTACAACTTCAAACATTTATACATTTAATAACGGGTATTTACAGAGTCTTAAATTAAAAATTTACAAAAATCACTGAAATAAAAGAGAAAAATATGAAAAAGCAGTCCTTATGGCACTAGTCCATCTGCCGCAGGCTGGAAAAGGGAAAGTAGGAGTTTTTAGTCATACTAGTCCTGTGACCGTAGTCCGGGTTCAAATAAACGGGAAAAAGGTAAACTCCAGCAGTAAAGTCTCTGATGTCTTTAAACACATTTACGGGTTAACACACTTCATACTTTGCACAATTTCCCTATGGGTGTCTCTGCTTAGGAGGCCAGGTCTTTCCTACTTCCTGTACCCCTGGCACTTTCTATTCCCAACTTAATATGCTTGGGGCTGTGCCCAGTTCCTCCACCCTTCTATACACTACTATTCACACTTGCGGACTAAAGTCACTCATTTACTAGTCTCATTTTGACACTTTACAATTTACTCTCTGAATCTTAGTGGTAACTGACCAAAGGTACTACGGGTAGATCTGCGCAGTATTGGTGTGTCATTGCTGTCCACTTCTGGTGTTGTGCGTGCACTTTCTCTTAACCTATTGGATCTACGTGATTCTAGTATACCATAATATGCATGTAATCTGTCTAATGGACTGACAGGTTCACCGATTGCAGGAATCTCTGGTTCCGGTACAACAGGCTGCATCTCTTGCACTTGAACAGGTTCTTCTGGTCTTCTTGGTTCTGGTATGCGATCTGGTTCTTCTCTAGTTTGGTAGAATGAAATGACTGGTATTATAACTGCTCCATTGTATTGGGGTCTTGTCTGCTGGTAAATCTCCAATTTCAGTATGTATTACCTTTTCTTTTGGTTCTTCAACTGTTGATAAGGGATAAACTGTTTGTTGGGATTTCAGTTGGTCAGGGCATCTCTTTAAATGATCTCTTGATACAGTTGCAGTTGTTCTTCCTTGATCTCGGCTGATTACACAAGTTTTTGAATTATCAAAATTAGATTGCATAACTGTATAGGGTTCTGATTCCCAATGGTCATCTAGTTTGTTTGTCTTTCTTTTTCTCTTGAGGACTAGTTCACCTGGTACTAAGGGTTCTGCTGAGGCGTGTTTGTTAAAGTCATGCTCTTGCTTACTTCTACTTTGGTTTAAGTTCTTCTCAACACTTTCCTGTATCTTCTTGTACTACTCTTGGCGGTGATACTTCCAGTCTTCGTCTGAAGAATCTTGGGTTGGTTCTACAGTTATATATAGAATTAATAATGATAACCCCAAATATATATATACAGGGCTGCCGCTAGAAATTTCGGGGCCCCCTAAGGTGCTGTGTCTCTCTCCTGCACCTGTCACCCCCCTGTGCACTGTCTGTCCCCACTGCACCTGTCTCCTTCCTGTCTGCTGTGTCCTCGTGACGGATGACAGACACACACGCAGCACATGGATGACAGACACACACTGCACTCGGATGAGAGACACACATACAGTACACAGATGACAGACATACATACAGTACACATGACAGACACACGACAGATGACAGACACACATACAGCAAACGGATGACAGAGACACAGCACACAGATGACAGAGACACAGCACACAGATGACAGAGACACAGCACACAGATGACAGACAGCACACAGATGACAGACACAGCACACAGATGACAGACACAGCACACGGACAACAGAGACACAGCACACGGACAACAGAGACACAGCACACGGACAACAGAGACACAGCACACGGACAACAGAGACACAGCACACGGACAACAGAGACACAGCACACAGATGACAGAGAAACAGCACACAGATGACAGAGAAACAGCACACGGACGACAGAGACACAGCACACGGATGACAGACAGCACACAGATGACAGAGACACAGCACACAGATGACAGAGACACAGCACACGGACAACAGAGACACAGCACACGGACAACAGAGACACAGCACTCGGACAACAGAGACACAGCACACGGACAACAGAGACAGCACACGGATGACAGACACACATACAGTACACATGACACACGGACAACAGAGACAAAGCACACGGACAACAGAGACACAGCACACGGACAACAGAGACACAGCACACGGACAACAGAGACGCAGCACACAGATGACAGAGAAACAGCACACAGATGACAGAGAAACAGCACACAGATGACAGAGAAACAGCACACAGATAACAGAGACAGCACACGGACGACAGAGACACAGCACACGGATGACAGACAGCACACAGATGACAGAGACACAGCACACAGATGACAGACAGCACACAGATGACAGAGACACAGCACACAGATGACAGAGACAGCACACAGATGACAGAGACACAGCACACAGATGACAGAGACACAGCACACAGAGGCACAGCACACAGATGACAGAGACAGCACACGGACGACAGAGACAGCACACGGACGACAGACACACATACAGTACACATGACAGACACACACAGCACACGGATGACAGAGACACAGCACACAGATGACAGAGACACAGCACACAGATGACAGAGACACAGCACACAGATGACAGAGACACAGCACACAGATGACAGAGGCACAGCACACAGACGACAGAGACAGCACACGGACGACAGAGACAGCACACGGACGACAGACACACATACAGTACACGACAGACACACGACAGATGACAGACACACACAGCACACGGATGACAGAGACACAGCACACAGATGACAGAGACAGCACACGGAAGACAGAGACAGCACACGGATGACAGACACACATACAGTACACATGACAGACACACGACAGATGACAGAGACACAGCACACAGATGACAGAGACACAACACACAGATGACAGAGACACAGCACACGGACGACAGAGACAGCCACACGGAGGACAGAGACAGCACACGGACGACAGAGACAGCACACGGACGACAGAGACAGCACACGGACGACAGAGACACACAGCACACGGACGACAGAGACACACAGCACACAGATGACAGAGACACAGCACACAGATGACAGAGACACACAGCACACAGATGACACAGAGACACAGCACACAGATGACACAGAGACACAGCACACAGATGACAGAGACACACAGCACACAGATGACACAGAGACACACAGATGACACAGAGACACACAGCACACAAGATGACAGAGACACAGCACACAGAGGACACAGAGACACAGCACACAGATGACACAGAGACACAGCACACAGATGACAGAGACACACAGCACACAGATGACACAGAGACACACAGATGACACAGAGACACACAGGACACAGAGGACACAGAGACACAGCACACAGAGACACAGCACACAGATGACACAGATGACACACAGCACACAGATGACACAGAGAACACACAGCACACAGATGACAGAGACACAGCACACAGATGACAGAGACACACAGCACACAGATGACACAGAGACAACACACAGATGAACACAGAGACACAGCACACAGATGACACAGAGACACAGCACACAGATGACAGAGACACACAGCACACAGATGACAGAGACACACAGATGACCACACAGCACACAGATGACAGAGACACACAGCACACAGAGGACACAGAGACACAGCACACAGATGACACAGAGACACAGCACACAGATGACACAGAGACACAGCACACAGATGACACAGAGACACAGCACACAGATGACACACAGCACACAGATGACACAGAGACACAGCACACAGATGACACACAGCACACAGATGACAGAGACACACAGCACACAGATGACACAGAGACACAGCACACAGATGACAGAGACACACAGCACACAGATAACACAGAGACACACAGATGACACAGAGACACACAGCACACAGATGACAGAGACACACAGAGACACACAGCACAACAGAGACACAGAGACACAGCACACAGATGACACAGAGACACAGCACACAGATGACAGAGACACAGCACACAGACGACACACAGCACACAGATGACACAGAGACACAGCACACAGATGACACAGAGACACAGCACACAGATGACACAGAGACACAGCACACAGATGACACACAGCACACAGATGACACAGAGACACACAGCACACAGATGACAGACACACAGCACACAGATGACACAGAGACACAGACACAGATGACACAGAGACACAGCACACAGATGACACACAGCACACAGATGACACAGAGACACACAGCACACAGATGACACAGAGACACACAGATGACAGACACACAGCACACGGATGACAGACACACACATACAGCGCACGGATGACAGACACACAGCACACGGATGACAGACACACACATACAGCACACGGATGACAGACACACACAGCACATGACACACATCACACTCATACATGATATCTGTATCACACACATATATATACTCACTCTCTTCTTCATAATCATGGTGTACCCAGTGAGGGAGGCCTGTGGTTGGAATCAGCAGATGATGTCTGTACACACATTCTGGAGGCTCCTGTCAGCCATCTTCTCTCCCCCTCCCCTACTCCCGACTGCTGAGCTGGTGGTGACATTATAGGAGGAGGGGTGCTCCTGTGGCTGCTCACTTCACTCCCCTCTCCTCATGCTTTCGACAAGCTCTTGTCATCCCCCCACTTGGCTCCGCCTACCCCATTGATGCTGTGCGGGATAGATGAGGCGGAAGAGGAGACCAGAGGAGCAGCTGAGGAGGTGCCTTTCTGTTCAACAAGGAGGTGCTCAGTGACGTGCACTTCCTGGTCGGGAAGGGAGTGGCCAGCTAGTAGATCCCCGCACACAGGTACTCATTAGTGGGGGGAGCGATCACGCAGCTCAGGGGGCCCTCTGGCCGAGAAGGGGGGCGGGCCTCCTTTCTCCCAATAGCCACGCCCCCCCCCACCAGCATGGCCGAGCCCCTCCTGCCCCAGTCTAATGGCCACGCCCCCTGCAGTCAGGCCCCGGGCCCCTCACTGCAATACGGGCTGTAACCCCCTAGTGGCGGCCCTGTATATATATATATATATATATATATATATATATATATAAAAGAAAACTTTATTTAGACAAAAAATGTAAAAACACTACAAATCACAGTGAATTAGTGAATTAAAAAAATCATAGCAATGTCCAATCTGGCTATCATCCTACCAACAGGGTTTAGAGGGTAAGCCTTCGGGGAGCGGGGACACCAGTACAAATTAGAGTGGAACAAAACTCCGCTGTTAGGCAGGGAAAACAATAATATCTAAACCCTGTTGGTAGGATGATAGCCTACAGAGACAAGCTGTGGATGTGAAAAGTCATTATGGTGTCTGGACAAGATGAAGAAAAGAAAAAGACGACCCTGATCAGAGACAAAGTAATCAATAAGGTACCTGGATGTAAATGATTACTGTATTTATGATACTAATTCTCATCAGTACTGTAGTTCTGTTGAGGGTCTCAGTTCAATCACAAGTCCATCAGCCACTCCTAATTATTATATACAGGCAATTGTACACGTCTGCACTGCAAGTAAATGATACGGACACCAGAGCCGTCTCAAGCCTTACTCATGCCTACGCCGAATGAGATTAAACACTGCGCAAGCGTTTATTGAAACACACATTTTTATACAGAAAGAAAAAGGCGTGTTAGAATTCTGGAACTTTCTACAAAGTGATCATCTCCTAATTGGTCAATCCTTATCAAATTATTCTAATATCTAAATTCCTCCCTTAATGGGCTGGCTTATATCTCAGATATATTTATGGAACGTGGGCACCATCTAGTGTATAACAGACAGCATGACAACATGACATTTCCAAATTGCAATATATATATTTTAGAGAAGAGTTGTGATATTTTTAACCCTATAATACATTTCATATCTCTCCATCCTCAACAGTTCATGTATGATCTGATGGTGACTGGTAACAACAACTTCCAGTACTCCTTACCATTGTTAAGGATGTAGTAGGAGTTGTAGGTTCATGTTACAGTATGCTCGCTGCATAAGGTGCATTGCAAGCACTAGTGCATTCAGGAATTCTTTCCATTCAGTTTGCCCGTTCACCACTTTGTTGAAGCTCTCACCGATATTGTTTGTTGCTGTAGTGTACAGTCCATTTTAAATACATCAAACTGTTTTCTTTTTTTTTTTCCAACTTTGATTTTTATTAATTTTTTAAGTCATGTCAACAATCAGAACAATACCAAAACTGTTTTCTTAAAGCCATCTTGAATTGGTGGTCAAAGAATATTTTCAATGCACTGCTCCACATTTCACTGTAGTGTTCATATTTTTGGTTGTGGTCTTCAATAGAATTGCTGTTAATTAGCTGAATCCCTCAAGACCTTTTTATCATCTTATTTGCCACCATGATTCCGAATCCATAGAGCAACATCTCTTAGTACATGGGTTATACAGTGCACATTTTGTATGTGAGGAAAGTGTTTCTTCAGAACTCTTATAATTCCAGGTTCTCTATCAGTGACCAAGGGCTCCGACGTCAGATTTTGTGTAGTCTAGTTGGGGGAGAATTGAATTAAAAAAATATTCATGATCCCCCTTAAATGTTTTGACATGAAGTAAGAATGCAACAGGGAATATCGGATCACTTCATAGTGCTACATTTCTCATCAGCAATGGAGACAGAGAGAAATCTCTATTGTTGAAAGTTGTATGATATGATGGCAATTGTGGCAAACGAGGATCTTTCCGGGATAGCTGAATAGAGGACATGCTTCTTTGATTATGTCTGGATGACCAAATGATACCGTAAATTCTGGAAACATTTGAACTCTAATAAAAAATTCAATCACATAGCTCAAACAAACAGAAGATTTCATTATTACTAATTTTTGTCACCTTATTTAATTTGTGTCGTCACACATATTGAACCAGTTTTAAATCACGCGGTAAAACCACCGGCATAAGCTCCTTGTTAGGCTGTAACCTATTGCCCAGCAAACTGCTGCAGGCTTTCTTATAGTTCTTTGACTTGATAATATCAGTAAACACTTTTATCATTGTAGGAATGAAGGGTCGCTTGACAGCTTCTGATTACCATGGGCTGAGGGCAGGGACGGACAGGCACTTTGAATTCCGGGAGGCAGTTTGTCCTGCCAGCCCCAGGTGAGGAGAGGACGGGGGTGCTGGCGGAGATCCCGAGGTGAGGACTGGGGAGGAGAGAGGGTGGGGGGATGTGCTAGCGGAGATCCCGAGGTGAGGAGCAGAGCGGGGGGTCGGTGCGAGCGGAGGTCCCGAGGTGAGGGGCGGTTGCTAGCGGAGATCCCGAGGTGAGGAGCGGGGCGGGGGGTCGGTGCGAGCGGAGGTCCCGAGGTGAGGGGCGGTTGCTAGCGGAGATCCCGAGGTGAGGAGCGGGGCGGGGGGTCGGTGCGAGTGGAGGTCCCGAGGTGAGGGGTGGTTGCTAGCGGAGATCCCGAGGTGAGGAGCGGGGCGGGGGTCGGTGCGAGCGGAGGTCCCGAGGTGAGGGGCGGTTGCTAGCGGAGATCCCGAGGTGAGGAGTGGGGAAGGGTGCTGGCAGTGCAGCCCACTCACCACAGTGCCCGCCACGACGCCTGCTGTGCGATTAGCGGCTACGGCCGCAAAGCAGAGGCGGACTGGCCCATTTGTGTAGGGGGGCACCCCTGGAAGAGGCCAATATCACCAGCCTGGGGGGGCACTTGTACCCCTGCCACCTGAGGGCCTGTGTAGGATAATGATTGTCATATATTTGGTCTATCTCTGATGATTCTCTGAGAAAATGTCTGGCTTCAAGAAACATGTATAATCTTTGTTTTTTTTCTCTCCATTTGAATCTTTAAGGTTGTAGTATTTTTTAATAACTGTCGGAAAATGTTTCATCTGTGAAGTCACATAATGGTGGGTTTACACGTCCCGATATCGTGGCGATATCGTAGACAACGGCGCGGGAGCGCGCATTTTTTGAGCGCTTTTCCCGATATCGCATTGGCGGTTTACACGCTGCGATATCGGGAAACAACGTCACTACGATGTGTACGCCCACCAACCCAGTAACGACCATTTAACATGGGAGTTAATGGGTGAGTTGCGAGTACACATCGTAGTTGTGCTGTTACACGCTACGATGCTGCTACAACAGCCATCCGATATCGGGCGGTTGAATAGCACGCTCATTCAACCCCGATATCGTTTTGGCATCGTTCCAGCATCGCGTTGTACGTTCAAACCGTACAACGCGCGCCCGACATCGGGTCCAACTCGCGAACCACGTGACTTTTTGTCGGAGTTGGATCGGAGTTGGACTCCGATATCGCGGCGTGTAAACCTGCCATTAGAACCTTTGCAAATCCACCTGTACTGGTCCTACGTGAAATCCATTAGATTTCTAGTGATTGTGAGCAGTACACATATACCTTCCTCCTATAGGCATTGAAATACCGTTTGCTTCATTTACTATCTTGGTAAGAAGTTTGAAAACTTCATCAAATGCTAATTTCTTATACACCCCGATCATATATGGGGTAATTGTAGGTGACATATTATTAGTTTAGAAAGGTCCAAGTGGTGACAGATTCACTTGAAGTCTTGTAGAATATGAACATGGTGACAGGAACAAGGCCCTTCTTATACCCCTCTTATTTTTGTTTCAGGCTACTGTGTCTCACACTATTGGCGGGAGATGACAGCTCCATCATAACTTTCTTCTGAATGATTTAGTCAGAGGGGCTGAGACAACCCACATTTTGCAAGCAATTCCCAAATTGACAGACAACAGGAAACCAGTCAGTCTACTATGAAACAATGGCTAACTTCTCCTTATTTGCCGAAAAAAGAATCTATATGTCTGGCCTAATTAAGAACAGTTCCCCCCCACACACAGACAAACACACACACGTGATTATATGCTAAGTAATCACAACACCTGTGCAGGAACAATATATGGGCCCTTTGCAATCCAACAGCTTATCATACTGCAGAATTTCACTTGATTCGAAGGTGGAAATGTGTTCCTGTACCTCTTGGGTGCATGTGCGGCTGCACAGCTTGCACCAATGATATGTCTGCCCTTGGATAGACACAAATGTGTTAAAAATTCGGACAATTTCTGCTACATATGGAGCAAATACAGAGCTTATAAACATCCAACAAAATGTGTGTTTTTGCAGCGTTTTTAGTGTCTTTGTTGCATTATTAACATGTATTTTTGTTGCAGTTTTTTTCTCTCAGCAGCTATTACTGTATAATCATTTACAGGAACATTTTACAGTTGTCTGAGCTACAGAATGGTAATGTATCAGTGAAAAAAATGGATGCCTCTTGGATGGTCCGTGTGCGGTCTGACTGCAGTCTGTGATTTTTGTTGGACCCAAAGACTTGCATTGGCGAGTCTCGCGCATGAATCGCATACTGTCGCAGCATGTTGCAACTGCTCTCTCGTCCATCAATCGGATGAGAAAAAAAAACGCCCGACACTCGCCATTGAGCTCTCGGACATTGAATAACAATGGTCCGACTGCAATACGGGAAAAACTTGCATTGCAGTTGTCCGAATTTCACGCCAGTGTGTCCGTACCCTAAGGAGCAGTGTCTTATTTTCCCAGGTGTCGGATTACTGGGTGGTATCCCTGGATTTATTTCTTTTTCTATTTGCTATGTCACAAACTCTGGGGAATTATTTCCATGTTTGGTAGAACATTCTCCAAGTGACTACAGTTATTCTTGAATTGTAACAGTCTGCTGTCCATATATACTGAAAAGAATGAAGAAAATAAATAAATTAAAAGAATGAACATACCAACTTATTAGGGAAAAATTTGGAGATGTATATCTGATTTTTTGGGCATCTTTGACATGAAATGAACACATAGGCTCTGCTCTGTACACCTCGTACACACTCGGCTCCGCTCCGTACACCTCGTACACACTCGGCTATGCTCTGTACACCTCGTACACACTCGGCTCCGCTCCGTACACCTCGTACACACGTGTCTCCGCTCCGTACACCTCGTACACACGTGTCTCCGCTCCGTATACCTTGTACACACGTGTCTCCGCTCCGAATACCTTATACACACGCGGTTCCGCTCCGAATACCTTATACACACACGGCTCTGCTCCGTACACCTCGTACACACTTGGCTCCGCTCCGTACACCTCGTACACACTCGGCTCTGCTCCGTACACCTCGTACACACTCAGCTCCGCTCCGTACACCTCGTACACACTCGGCTCCGCTCCGCACACCTCGTACACACTTGGCTCCGCTCCGTACACCTCGTACACACGTGGCTCCGCTCCATACATGCCCTACACACATGGCTCCGCTTCGTACACGTCCTACACACATGGCTCCGCTCCATACATGTCCTACACACTCGGCTCCGTTTCGTACATGACCTACACACGTAGCTCTGCTCCATGCACCTCATACACACGGCTCCACTCTGTACAACTCATACACACGGCTTCACTTCGTACACCTCATACACACCAGGCTCTGCTCTGTTCACCTCTTACACACGCGACTTCACTCCGTTGACCTTTTGCTTGTTATCTCATGTTTGTTAAGTCATTGTTACTGCCAGACTATGCAGACTTTATTGTTCTGGGGATGTGTATTGCTAGTAATTATCTCACCCCCTAACCACCTTTGACTACATACACTCAAGGGAGAATTAAGTATGTGGCTTAAAATCCAGCCAATAAGAGCACAGTCTTATTCCACCAAGCCTGGAAGACCAAAAGATCCTGAGATGCGTGCTCTGGAACTGAGTCGGTCGACAGGGTAGAGGGTACTCGGATACCGGGACAGGGGGTTACTTTGGTGGGGATCACGGCTGGTTGGTTCCTGGTTCCGTGCCCTGGACCCTCAGTGGCAGGGGTGGGGGTGATGATGATGGGGGATTTGTAACGTGACGCCAACTGTGGTACCTGGTAATAGGGTTACCAGCACTGCAGCCGGCCGCTGAGTTGATGGGAATGCAGCTTTGGTAGTACAGCTCCCCACAGGTGGAGCTTTACCTCAGGGCAGCGGGGTGGATGAGGGAAGTAGTAGTAGTGGTTCGGCTGTGAACGCTGCGGGCGGCGGCAGTGAAGCAGGCACATACACACAATAGTCTCTGTTTCGGTACCTTTTTACTGATGTCCGGTAACAAGCACGATCCAGGAGGGTAATCAGGTTATCGGTGCAGTTTGGGATGTCCACCTTGGAGAGTTGGGAGGTCGCCTCTATTAGTGTGTGCGGTAATTGGGCTAAGTTCTGCCTGCAGCTGAACCTGCCGCTCTTTCTCCTTTTCCCTCTCAGAATGCTACTCCACAACCGACAATGAGGACCTTGTTGTGGGGATCCCTATTCTCCTCTTGGGCCCCTGGTCCTATGCTTGGTCAGGTTTAGTGTCTTGCTTTCGTTACTTCAGGGGGACTAGATCCTCCTGGTCTGTCCGGGCTTTCTCGGACTCCGGTGTCCAGGTGAGCTAAAAGGATCTCAGATCTGTTCCCTTCTTCTGTCTTCCTACCTCTTCCACTGGCCTCCGTCCCTCTCTCTAGGGCGCTGCACAACTGGGTCAGGTTTCCTGGTTCAGGCCTGGCTTGGTCCCAGCAACCAGCTCTTTCCAGTCCTTCTACTGTACTGTCTAGCTGGAACTAACTAACTCCTCCCCTCCCCTGGATCTTTATAGGGCATCTGGCTTAAGGGCGGCCAGTGGGGCTCCCCCTCCAGGTCTGGGGTGGAAGGTGTGTGCCAAGGTGTACATCCCTCCCTGCATCGGTGGGTCCTGTGGCAATCTCCCGCAGGGGTGCCACAGATATACAAGGGAGACCAGTTTGATTCACCATTATTCCTTTCTTGGTGAGTGCCAGCCAAAAGTGGGGTGCTGCTGGATTGAAGTAAGTGGCCCTGGAAGCCCCAAAGGCTATTTCTTGGTAAGCCAGCGGAAGGGTGAGTCTCTGTTGCCTGTTACATTGTGTGTTGAGCTTGGTTATGTGTTATATGCTTTTGATTATTGGGGTTCCAAAATATTCTTACCTTTGTGTGGTTCCCTCACCAGGTGTTGTTTGAGTAGTGTTCCGTCCACAGTTAAGGTGTTCGGACGTTCAGTTGGGATGAGCCCTGGTCCATGCGGTCTTTCTACAGGTTGTCGCGCCAGCGGAGGAGAGCACCTACTGACCCCTGTGTCTCCACACACGACTCCGCACCATACACGCGTAGCTCTGCTCCGTAAACCTCGTACACACTCCGCTCCCTACATCTCGTACACATGCGGCTTCCCTCCGTACACCTTGTACACACGTGGTTCCACTACGTACCCCTCGTACACATGCAGTTCTGTTCACCTCGTACACCTGTGTCTCTGCTCCGTTCACCTCATACACATGTGGCTCCGCTCTGTTCACCTTGTACACACTCGGCTCCACTTCATACACACTTGGCTCCCCTCTGTACACACTCCGCTCCGTTCACCTCGTACACACTCGGCTCCGCTCCGTACACTTCATACACACTCTGCTCAGTACACCTCATACACACACGGCTCTGCTCTGTACAACTCGGTTCTGCTACATCTGACTCGCCCAGGGCAGGGTACTCAGCTCTCAGACTCAGTTTAGGAAGTTGTAATGAGGTGAGCAATTCAGACCGTATCATAGTAATGGATATGGAAATGAACTGTGCACAGTCCGCTACTGCCCCCTTGTGGACAAGTGCTGAAACAAACGCAGGGAAGTGGGAAATTCCCTTTTCAGCAAAAGTGTTTACCCAGGAAGGGAAAGAGCGGGAAGTCAGTGCAGATCCAGAGCTGAGCCAGGGAAGACCTGCGTGTGGATGTCTGTTGAAAGTGGACTACTTTGCTACACCTTGCCAGAAAAATCACCCCGCAGAAGCCCCCGTGACTGATCCTGGGCCACTGGACTTTGGTGCTGTGACTCTGGCCGCTCTGCAAAACCTTGCCCGCCGAGCACCCGGAGTGCATGTGCAGGGGCCGTGACCGACATAAGGGAGCCATTTGTACTGCCGTGATCTCCCACCTGCTGCTCGGGGTGCCCCGAGACTGAGAGAGACTTCTGTGCTGCTGTGGGCCCCCTTCTGCTGCTCGGTGTGCCCTGAGACTGGGAGAGACTAACAAAGAAAGATTCCGTTACCTGCGGAAGGAGACCAAAGAAGAAGACTGAGGAGTTTCCCCCTTCAGCGCTAAACCGGGACCCGTCATCGTGAGATCCCCAGGCCTGCGACGTGGGAGCGACATCTTCTTCTGTGATAGACTGGTACGTGATTTTAGGGAAAGTTAGGGAAAGATACCTTCATTGTTGTGTTTTTTTCTTTTCTTGCTGCGTACATGGGAGAAGTGAAGATCCAGAGACTCTAATATATACAAGTGCGCATATAGTTCGGTTGACTGTGATATAAACATGTTTGCCAGTAAAGAAATGTTATTATCGATTAAACCTGAGTATGGGGATTCTGTTGAGAAAGATCATACACACACACCCGCGGCCTTACCACCGGTCGCTACAAAGTCATGGGTGGTCAAAGGGATAAAAATAAAGAAAATACAGTTTTTGTTCGTGACGCCACCTGCAGTACGTGGTGATGCTCACCAGCGCCGCTACAGTCCTCCAGTGGTCGATGGTATTGCAGCAACGATGGTGTAGTCCCCCGCAGGCAGGACTGGACCGCTGGGGCAGCATTTCTGTAAAAGGAATCAGTTTGTGCAAAGAACAGATGCAGTAGAGTCGACTAGTCACTTCACTGGGTACTTTACTGAAAAACCTGTGATTATGATTACAGTCCTTCAGTACAGTAAGATGTTACAGCGACTATGGCTATGGGTGTTGCAAGTGGTTGGTAGATGGATCCCTCACTGTGTGCCTTTCTTGTTCCTTTCTGTTCTCTTGCCTCCCAGTGGCTTGTGAAATCTGATCCCGTGTAGTGGATCACACCTCCCGCTGTCTTTCTGTCTCCTTTGCTCCCGTCGGGAAAATCTTCTCTTGATCACTGAGGCCCTTTAGTCACTGCGACTTTGTGCACAGTAGTTAGCCAAGGGGTCTGATCCCCTCTAATGGTTGTCTTAAGAGTCGGGGCCGTATCTAGAGATACCTCCGGTTCAACGGATTTTCTGCGGTCCTTAAAGGTTGGCGCAGGTGCGGCCTCCGGTACCCGGTTTCTTACTTTGAGTGAAATCCCGCCCGAGCTACTTTCTCCTTTCTTTCCTGTTTCTGGGATCTACCCTTCGGTTTCCTTTTTCCTTCTTGCCTCAGGTTCCCATCCTGAACTTCTCTAACCTTCCAACCCTTGGAGGCCGAGACCGATGGTCAAAGACAGACCTGCCGGAGCCCAAGGACCTCCTTTCTCCCCCTGGAGGTCACTATATACCCTCCCAGGGTCCCTCCCACCAGATGACTAGTGTGGGGTGTGGGTAGAGGGTTTCACCTACTGTCCATAACTCCACTTGCAGTGGGGTGACTACATCGCTTTTATGGGTGCAGCACCCCTTTTGTGGCACCTACATCCACACTGTAAATCCCTCCTGACCCCACACATAACCTTCACCTCATCCATCACCATGACAACTGAGGAGCTGATCATGTGACCCCTGACTCCTCCCCTCATGTGACATCATCACAGGTCCTGTAAGCACAGAGCATTTCACCTTCCCCCATTCAGGTCTCTACAATATCGGATCCTCTCACATCTTCTATAGAAGAGAATTCTCCTGATTGACCATCAAGGATGGATCTGGACAGGGACAAGATGGCGGAGAGGATCTTCCACCTCACCCTAGAGATCCTCTTCCTTGTTACTGGAGAGGTGAGAGATTGTGATGACAATGTCACATGACATCATTCTTATCTATGGACAGAATAACAGATGACAGAACTGGAGAGGTGAGGACTCTGGAAATGTCTGGAGACTGGAGATTTATTAATGTGTCTCTCCATAACCAGGATTACACAGTAGTGAAGAGCTCTAGTGATCTGTGCTGTCAGGACCCTGTGTCTGAGGGAAGAGCCCTGAGCCCAATCACGGGGCCTCCACCTCACCCCCTGATACATGAGGACATCAATGACCAGAAGATCCTACAACTCACCTACAAGATGATTGAGCTGCTGACTGGAGAGGTGACACTGCTGGGAATGCTGCTGCTGGGACATTATACAGTAACGCTAGGAAGGGATCGGGGAAAGATGACAATGGTATCATTGTATGTGTCAGGTTCCTATAAGGTGTCAGGACGTCACCGTCTATTTCTCCATGGAGGAGTGGGAGTATTTAGAAGGACACAAAGATCTGTACAAGGACATAGTCATGATGGAGGTTCCCCGGCCGCCCCTCACATCACCAGGTAATAGACAGGACTAAATACACACGGCCTATAATGATCTGTATGTAAAGAATGAATTCAGTCCTGTATGTGTCTCCTCCAGGTCTATCCAGTAAGAGGACAACACCAGAGAGATGTCCCCGTCCTCTTCTCCCACAGGACTGTAAACAAGAAGATCCCGATGTTCCTCCGGATCATCAGGTAGATGGAGAGAAGGTGTGATGAGATCTCCCTATGATGTGTAGACGGCTGTGAAGGTCTTGTGCTCAGTCTTGTTTTATCCTCCAGTATTCTATGTTTTATACTTGTGTAATGAGAACGGTGGAGATGGCAGATTACAGCTGATCATAGATGGGACTTCTCCATCTGTCTGTGACTTTTACAATCTTTGTTTCAGGGTGAAGATCTGCCCCATATTAATACTACAGAGACATATGTGAGGGGTGATGATGATCTGCCCCATATTAATACTACAGAGACATATGTGAGGGGTGATGATGATCTGCCCCATATTAATACTACAGAGACATATGTGAGGGGTGATGATGATCTGCCCCATATTAATACTACAGAGACATATGCGAGGGGTGATGATGATCTTACAGATGACAGCCCAGGTGAGTAGTTTCCTCTATATTTCCTTATTCACCAGTTGTTACAATAACATGTGTGGCGCCCCTATGGCTAGGCGCCAAAGGGAGGTATTGCACCTTACAAGTATATGTAGTGCCTCTGTAGCTGTGGGTTTAGGGTTTAACCTATGGAGTCTAAATGTACACACAACACTGGGCCACCTTAGAATAGGGGGACTGTCATACAATAGGTCCCAAGGGGGTGGAGCCTAGGTTGGAGTAGTAAAAACAAGGAAGTGAGAGGATTTTCAGTTAGTCAGTGTCAGACAGTGCTGGGAAGGCAGTAGGTCAGGACGTGCCTGACAGCCTTCTGACAGGAGGATCACCCATCTTCAGGAGGGTGACCCGTGACAGAAGGGGACAGACCAGCACCAGTTGGAGCCGGCTGGTAACGTCTGGGGTAAAGCTGGCGACATGGATGCCGAGGCGGTCAGCTGTTCATCTCTGACTGCAAATCGACGAGCAGCAGGCCTTGTAAAACCGGGTAGCCGTAGGTGCCACAAGACGGTACCTCACTCCTCAGGTCCATAATCGGTCCAAGACTACGAGGGTAACGGCCTGGATTCCGGTGGCGGGAGAGAGAGTGCGTTCTTACTGCTCCCGTCCGTACCGGTCAAGGATAACCCGTGCCCCATCGTACAAGACCAAGGGACTTGCGAGAGATATCTGCAAAGGTGCTAAAAGACAGAGAGGAAGGTAGAATTGAGACCCTGAAAGATAATAAGGAAGGAACATCTTCAGACTCCATAAGGGTACCCTGAACCGACAACTAGTACCGTGTTCTCTATAACATCTGCCGTTAAAGTGAAGTTGAAGTTGAGTCGGTGTCTGTCTTTCTTCCCGCTGGCGCCCGGAGGGCCTGAGCTTCATCATCTTGTCCAGAGGGGTAAGAACAACTACTCCCCTCATCCCCTGATCCCCCAGCACCGCTGCCCTGAGGTAAAGCTCCACCTGTGGGGAGCTGTACCACACTGAGCTGCACCCATGATCACCTCAGCGGCCGGCCTGCAGTGCCGGTATCAAAATTACCGGGATCCACAGGTGGCGTCACATACTCTTAATCCTTGTAAATATTTCCTCCCCACCAAACAAATGACAGCCAGGGCGCGGAACTGGGAACCCGACCACCCGTGATTCCCCATCACAGCCATCAAATCCATCCCGGTGTCCGAGCACCCCTCTCCCTGTACTCATCACATGTTCCATTTTGTAGCTTCTATTGAGTCCGTACTCTGTTCTCTACCTCACAAGCTTCGCACTTCTCCTCAATCTTTTAAGCAATTGGTGCAGGTGTCAGGACCTGGATATCCTCTGATCTATTAGAAATTAAAGAGGATCTTCTTAATCTATTTCAGTTTAAACTGTATATATCACTAAGAAGGGGCTGATTACAACTATTACTGTGTCCACTGCATTGTAGAGATATCGGCTATTGAATTTTAGGGTGCTCGATACACAAATTTCCCCTTTAACGTGAGGGGCAATAATACAGATTCCTCTGTGGCAGCTGAACGGTGATGTTTTTTCCGCTCTATGGACACTGTCCAATCATAGGAAGCAGAGTCAGAGGGGGAAAAAACAATAACGGAGAGAGAATGTCAAACAGGCATTTGTACCTTGCTCTTGCTGAGAACTCTTCCTCCTCGCTGCCTCCTGTGATTCCAGATCTGGAGAGGAGGAGATCTGCAGTGTGGAGCCTGGAGCAGTGAAGATCATGGTGTGAGCAGCATTGTCACATACAGCGCTCTGGATTTCCTTTCAATCTCCTATTTATTGTCCCCTGTAGCAGGTCCAGAGTGTCTTATGTGACAATCACTGCCTCCACAATGATCTCCAGTGCTCTGGCCGCAGGGTGTGTTTATACTCTTTATTTTTCCTTATACCAGTGTATGGAATTTTCATTCCTGAAATGAGCAGAACAATTAACTGAATGAAGTAGCAATGTCCAATTATAGGCATAAAAAATTACATTTTTACATTGTTATGGGGCAGCTGTTTATTGTTATGTTACACTTTTCTCTTATACAGTGTAGACATCCCTTCCAGGAGGAAGACATTAGGAGCTGTGAAGAAGCAATGGCTTCTTTTAGCCATCCAATAATGATCCCTTTTTGGAGTTATGTTTTGTTAGGTTTACCCCATGCAGGGCAGGATTCCTTCTCAGGAGCAGCACAGTATAGAACATAATGGACAGACAATAGATTTCTGGCTGTTTAGGGGCATTAGCTATGGCAGCAGTACAGTATGAAACATAATGGACAGGCAGGAAATGTCTGGAGGTGTAGGGGCTTCAGCACTGGATGCTTCATCAGTACAGTCATGGCCAAAAGTTTTGAGAATGATACAAATATTAATTTTAACAAAATCTACTGCTTCAGTTTTTCTAATGGCAATTTGCATATACTCCAGAATGTCATAAAGAGTGATCAGCTTAACAGCAATTACTTGCTAAGTCAATATTTGCCTAGAAAATGAACTTTAACCCCCAAAACACATTTCAACATCATTGCAGTCCTGCCTTAAAAGGAGCAGCTAACATCGTTTTAGTGATTGTTCCATTAACACAGGTGTGGGTGTTGATGAGGACAGGGCTGGCGATCAATCAGTCATGATTAAGTAACAATGATACCACTGGACACTTTAAAAGGAGGCTGGTGCTTGGTATCATTGTTTCTCTTCAGTTAACCATGGTTATCTCTAAAGAAACACGTGCAGTCATCATTGCACTGCACAAAAATAGCCTAACAGGGAAGAGTATCGCAGCTAGAAAGATTGCACCTCAGTCAACAATCTATCGCATCATCAAGAACTTCAAGGAGAGAGCTTCCATTGTTGTCAAAAAGGCTCCAGGGCGCCCAAGAAAGACCAGCAAGCGCCAGGACCGTATCTTAAAACTGTTTCAGCTGCGGGATCGGACTACCAGCAGTGCCGAGCTTGCTCAGGAATGGCAGCAGGCTGGTGTGAGTGCTTCTGCACGCACTGTGAGGCGGAGACTCTTTGAGCAAGGCCTGGTTTCAAGGAGGGCAGCAAAGAAGCCACTTCTCTCCAGAAAAAACATCAGGGACCGACTGATATTCTGCAAACGGTCCAGGGAGTGGACTGCTGAGGACTGGGGAAAGGTACAGGGAGTGGACTGCTGAGGACTGGGGTAAAGGTACAGGGAGTGGACTGCTGAGGACTGGGGGAAAGGTACAGGGAGTGGACTGCTGAGGACTGGGGGAAAGGTACAGGGAGTGGACTGCTGAGGACTGGGGTAAAGTACAGGGAGTGACTGCTGAGGACTGGGGGAAAGGTACAGGGAGTGGACTGCTGAGGACTGGGGGAAAGGTAGAGGGAGTGGACTGCTGAGGACTGGGGGAAAGGTACAGGGAGTAGACTGCTGAGGACTGGGGGAAAGGTACAGGGAGTGGACTGCTGAGGACTGGGGGAAAGGTACAGGGAGTGGACTGCTGAGGACTGGGGGAAAGGTCCAGGGAGTGGACTGCTGAGGACTGGGGGAAAGGTACAGGGAGTGGACTGCTGAGGACTGGGGTAAAGTCATTTTCTCTGATGAATCCCCTTTTCGATTGTTTAGGACATCTGGAAAACAGCTTATTCGGAGAAGAAGAGGTGAGCGCTACCACCAGTCTTGTCTCATGCCAACTGTAAAGCATCCTGAAACCATTCATGTGTGGGGTTGCTTCTCAGCCAAGGGAATCGGCTCACTCACAGTCTTGCCTAAAAACACAGCCATGAATAAAGAATGGTACCAGAATGTCCTCCAAGAGCAACTTCTCCCAACCGTCCAAGAGCAGTTTGGCGCCCAACAATGCCTTTTCCAGCATGATGGAGCACCTTGCCATAAAGCAAAGGTGATAACTAAATGGCTCAGGGAACAAAACATAGAGATTTTGGGTCCATGGCCTGGAAACTCCCCAGATCTTAATCCCATTGAGAACTTGTGATCAATCATCAAGAGACGGGTGGACAAACAAAAACCAACAAATTCTGCCAAAATGCAAGCATTGATTATGCAAGAATGGAAGAATGGAGGAATGGACGGCGATCAGTCAGGATTTGGTCCAGAAGTTGATTGAGAGCAGCCAGGGAGAATTGCAGAGGTCCTGAAGAAGAAGGGTCAACCCTGCAAATATTGACTTGCTGCATTAACTCATTCTAACTGTCAATATAACCTTTTGGTATCATAATATGATTGCAATTATATTTCTGTATGTGATATAAACATCAGACAAACACATAAAAACCAGAGGGCAGCAGATCATGGGAAAAAATCATTTTGGTGTCATTCTCAAAACCTTTGGCCATGACTGTACAGTTTGGATCATGATGAACAGGCGGGCAGTGGCATCAATATGCTGCTGATAAACGTTGGTTAAACTGGAGAGATAAGAGCTCGCTCCAGTATTTCCTCTTAGATCTCGTTCACTCGACCGTATTACAAGTCCGATTGCTTTCAGTAAAGAACAGACCACACCACAACCAATGTTACTCCCCCTACATACAGGGATCTGGATTTACAAGGGGTCCAGAAGATAGTCAGGACAAAACCGAGATGGCTGCAAAGTAGAAAATCATCAGGCAGAGAAGTGTCCAAAACCAGACCGAGGTGAAACAGGAAAAACTTATACAGAGCAGGAGAAGAACAAGACCTAACCAGGGAAGCATAAGCTATATCTGGCAGCTTCCAGCAGAAAGCTGGGGGCTTAAACAGAGTGTGGTGTCTTGTAATAGGCTGAAGCCAGGAGCTGATGACTACAGCTGGACAGCACACTCCCACTCTGTCATACTGGAAAGTACTGCAGGTCCCAGCCCCTCTAACCTTAGTGGATGGGTAGAGCCTGCGCTGTCCAGAGTTTCTGGCCCTGACGTCTCCTCTATCACCAGCACAATCTACACAGTGAATACGGCGGCGCCTGATGACAGAAGCAGATGTCGCAGGAGCAGGTTCTGATGGAGATGGGACAGAAATGCTCTGAGGGATAAAGGTCTCTCATTTGGGTAAAAGGCATAAACTTTGCCTTGAAGAGGAGAACAGTTGTCAAAAATTTGGTGAATTATTAAAAAAATTAAGTTAATGAATCAGCCAAAAATATCTGGAAACTCCAAATCACAGCAGCATTGGGGAACAATAAAAAAACACAAAAAAAAAAAACAAAAACCAGATGAACACTTAAAAATTAGTCACGTGTCATACATGTTATCCTAATTTCTGTGGTCAGTGATTGGATATAAAGTGTTCAGTAATCTTTATAATTTACACAGGTTCATATTCCTCCCATTCAGGTCCCTACAGTATCAGAGATCTTCTATATAAGAAAATGGATCTGGACAGGGACAAGATGGCGGAGAGGATCTTCCACCTCACCCTAGAGATCCTCTTCCTTGTTACTGGAGAGGTGAGAGATTGTGATGACAATGTCACATGACATCATTCTTATCTATGGACAGAATAACAGATGACAGAACTGGAGAGGTGAGGACTCTGGAAATGTCTGGAGACTGGAGATTTATTAATGTGTCTCTCCATAACCAGGATTACACAGTAGTGAAGAGCTCTAGTGATCTGTGCTGTCAGGACCCTGTGTCTGAGGGAAGAGCCCTGAGCCCAATCACGGGGCCTCCACCTCACCCCCTGATACATGAGGACATCCATGACCAGAAGATCCTACAACTCACCTACAAGATGATTGAGCTGCTGACTGGAGAGGTGACACTGCTGCTGCTGCTGCTGCTGGGACATTATACAGTAACGCTATGAAGGGATCGGGGAAAGATGACAATGGTATCATTGTATGTGTCAGGTTCCTATAAGGTGTCAGGACGTCACCGTCTATTTCTCCATGGAGGAGTGGGAGTATTTAGAAGGACACATAGATCTGTACAAGGACATAGTCATGATGGAGGTTCCCCAGCCGCCCCTCACATCACCAGGTAATAGACAGGACTAAATACACACGGCCTATAATGATCTGTATGGAAAGAATGAATTCAGTCCTGTATGTGTCTCCTCCAGGTCTATCCAGTAAGAGGACAACACCAGAGAGATGTCCCCGTCCTCTTCTCCCACAGGACTGTAAACAAGAAGATCCCGATGTTCCTCCGGATCATCAGGTAGATGGAGAGAAGGTGTGATGAGATCTCCCTATGATGTGTAGACGGCTGTGAAGGTCTTGTGCTCAGTCTTGTTTTATCCTCCAGTATTATATGTTTTACTAGCTGGTGGCCCAATTCTAATGCATCGGGTATTCTAGAATATGTATGTACCGTAGTTTATTTATCAAGATTTAAGAATAATGCAAAGCGAAGCTGTGTTAAATCCTGCGCCAATATCGCTGATTGGTTGCGCCCATCCGCTTGCCAGCAATCAGCGAAGCGTGGTTGAAATCGCGCGCCAATTTGCGGGCGGACTGTCCCTGTTGCTGATTGGTCAGGCCAGCCGCTCAAGACCAATCAGCAATGCAGGATTTGCGTTACAGACAAACAGACAGAAGTAGACAATTATATAGTAGATACGTACAGCAGTACCAGTGTGCAGCAGTGCCGGAGACCAGGAGGGGACAGCGGGCGGGTGCGGTCAGTAGGGGTCGGGAAACAGGGGGCGGGGGTGGCCCCTCCTGCCCCCTCCTGGCCGCTGTTCCCTGGCCCCCATCCTGCCCGCAGCAGAGTGCTTAGCAGAGTATACGGCGGCTCAGTGGTTAGCAGACTTTACGGTGGCTCAGTGGTTAGCACAGTATACGCTGGCTCAGTAGTTAGCACTGTATATGGAGCCTCAGTGGTTGGCACTGTATATGGTGACTGAGTGGTTAGCAAAGTTTGGTGGCTCAGTGGTTAGCACCGTATGGTGGCTCAGTGGCTAGTACTGTACGGTGGCTCAGTGGTTAGCACTGTATGATGGCTCAATGGTTAGCACAGTATATGGTGGCTCAGTGGTTAGCACTGTACGGTGGCTCAGTGGTTGGCATAGTATATGGTGGCTCAGTGGTTAGCACAGTATGGTGGCTCAGTGGTTAGCACAGTATATGGTGGCTCAGTGGTTAGCACAGTTATGGTGGCTCAGTGGTTAGCACGTATGGTGGACTCAGTGGTTAGCACTGTACTATGGTGGCTAGTGTTAGCACAAGTGAAAGTGGTTAGCACTGTATGGTGGCTCAGTGGTTAGCACATAGTGGCTAGTGTTAGCACTGTATATGGTGGCTCAGTGGTTAGCACATGGTGCAGTGGTTGGCATGTATATGGTGGCTTAGTGGTTAGCACAGTGCGTGTAGTGTTACAGTGAGTGCCAGTGGTTAGCACAGTGCGTGGTCAGTGGTTGCTCAGTGATGGTCAGTGTTTGCACAGTGCGGTGGCTCAGTGGTTGCACAGTGCGGTGGCTCAGTGGTTAGCACAGTGCGGTGGCTCAGTGGTTAGCACAGTGCGGTGGCTCAGTGGTTAGCACAGTGCGTGGCTCAGTGGTTATGCACAGTGCGGTGGCTCAGTGGTTAGCACAGTGCGGTGGCTCAGTGGTTAGCACAGTGCGGTGGCTCAGTGGTTAGCACAGTGCGGTGGCTCAGTGGTTAGCACAGTGCGGTGGCTCAGTGGTTAGCACAGTGCGGTGGCTCAGTGGTTAGCACAGTGCAGTGGCTCAGTGGTTAGCACAGTGTGGTGGCTCAGTGGATAGCACTGCTCGTTGGCTCAGTGGATAGCAATACGCGGTGGCTCAGTGGTCAGCGCAGGATGGGGGCCGAGTGGTCAGCGCAGGATGGGGGCCGAGTGATCAGCGCAGGATGGAGGGCTAGTGGTCAGCCGCCAGTGGCGGCCACCAATGAGCGCCCTGGAGCTGGCGCATGACTTCTGTGACAGACAGAGATCATTAGGTAATTATATAGTACATACTTGTGTAGTGAGAACGGTGGAGATGGCAGGATTACAGCTGATCATAGACTTCTCCATCTGTCTGTGACTTTTACTATATTTGTTTCAGGGTGAAGATCTGACCCATATTAATACTACAGAGACATATGTGAGGGGTGATGATGATCTTACAGATGACAGCGCAGGTGAGTAGTTTCCTCTATAGTTACTTATTCACCGGTTGGTACAATTACATGTTCCATTTTGTAGCTTCTATTGAGTCTGTTCTCTGTTCTACCTCACAAGCTTCGCACTTCTCAGCTGTCTATTAAGCAATTGGTACAGGTGTTAGGACCTGGACATCCACCGATCTGCAGGAAATTAATGAGAACCTTCATAATCATTTTCAGTATAAACTGTATATAACACTTAAAATGGGCTGATTATGACCCGCCCCAGGGCCATGGGGTAGCCGGTCCCAAGCGTTTGGTTTTCACGTGGAATTGTCATGGGCATCCTGTGCCCGGGTCGTGGCCCTGGTGGTAGCTTGAAAGGCGGTAAAAATAAAAATGATGATTCGTGACGACGCCTATGGTTCCGGTAATGTTACCAGCGCTGCAGGACAGACCTCCAGGGTTATGGTGGAGCAGCAAGGTGGTTATGTTCAAATACTTTTTATTCGAGTTTCAATAAATCAAGTACAAAGTATAATAATCAAATACAGTCGTACAGCAAACTGATAAGAAGTAGAGAAGTCAAAGGTATAATATGAAGAGATTACCTTATTACAATCAATTTAATCAAATACAGAGCACCAAAAGAGAACAATTAAAGTAAACGGAAACAAAGAATTACACATCTCCAAATAATACTTTGGGAAGTAATTATGAAATAGTATAACTAAAGGCAATCAATACTAAGGACCAAGAATATCAAGCTAAGTCAAGTTATGAAGAACTGCTCTTCAGCAGATAAATATAAGGGAGAGAGGAAAGGAAATGAAGGGGGGAAAGGTAGCTATAGACACTTACTATAGTACAAGCTATAGACAATGAGTCCATCATACAGTCCATTGGTGAAGCCTAGAGAAAGTTATCTGGGGGGGACTTTGGCTGACTTTAAGAACGAAGATGGAAATTTTATATTCCACAATGCCCATTTCTTCTGATATTTGGTTTGTAGGCCATTTCTAATAGCGAATGAATATTCAAAAGAATTATGAGATGCAATTCTGTCTATGACATCCTGTATAGATGGGACTGTAGACTCTCTCCAAAGTGAGGCAATCATAGTTTTTGCTGTTAAAAGAATATGAATCGTAAGTGGCCTTATACGTTTTGGAAGAGAATCCAACCCAACCAAAAGCAACACTAACTCAGGAGATAGAAGAACCTCAATTCCAGAAATATCTTTAATTAGATGCCTTATGTCTCTCCAAAATTTTTTAAGGAATTGACATCCCCAGAACACATGAGTCAGATCAGCAGTTTGGTTACAGTTCCTCCAGCACATCGGGGAGTTATTATTATTATTATTATTATTTATTTATATAGCGCCATTGGGTTCCATGGCGCTTTACATGAGGATGAGGGAGACAAGAACAAGTACACTAAATCTAGGCGATCAGGACGTACAGGTACAGGAGGGGCAGGGACCCTGTCCACGAGGGCTCACAGTCTATGAGGGGTGGGTAAGGATACAGTAGGATGGGGGAATGTCATGTATGGGGCGTTCGCCTGGGTCTCATGGCAGGTTGTAGGCTTGACGGAACAGGTGAGTCTTCAGGTGACACTTGAAGTTACTCAGGGTAGGAGAGTGTCTGACGTGTTCGGGTAGGGAGTTCCAGAGTAAGGCAGATGCCCGGGAGAAGTCCTGGACTCGGTTGTGTGAAGAGGTGATGAGGGGGGAGCAGAGGAGGAGTTCTTGGGAGGAGCGGAGGTTGCGTGAGGGTAGGTATCGGGAGACCAGGTCGGAGATGTATGGTGGGGCCAGGTTGTGTATGGCTTTGTAGGTCATGGTTAGTGTTTTGAATTGGGATCTCTTGGAGACGGGGAGCCAGTGAAGGGCTTGGCAGAGGGGGGAGACAGGGGAGTAGCGGGAGGACATATAGATGAGTCGGGCAGCGGAGTTGAGGATAGACTGGAGAGGTGTGAGGGAGTTAGCCGGGAGGCCATTGAGAAGGAGGTTGCAGTAGTCAAGGCGGGAGATGATAAGAGCATGGATGAGTGTTTTAGCGGTGTCGTGGGTGAGGAAGGAGCGGATCCGTGAGATGTTCTTGAGCTGGAGCCGGAGGGATGTGGTGAGGGCCTCGATGTGGGGTTTGAAGGATAGGGAGGAGTCAAGGATTACCCCGAGGCACTTGGCTTGGGGGACTGGGGAGAGGGCGCAGTCGTTGATGCAGATGGATAGGTTGGGAGGTGGGGTGGAATTTCTTGGGGGGAAGACTATGAATTCAGTTTTGTCCATGTTGAGTTTAAGGAAGCGAGCAGAGAAGAAGGATGAGATGGCGGAAAGGCATTGAGGGATTTTCGAGAGTAGGGAGGTGATGTCAGGGCCGGACAGGTAGATTTGGGTGTCATCGGCGTAGAGGTGGTACTGGAGGCCATGGGACTCGATGAGTTGCCCTAGGCCGAGAGTGTAAATGGAGAAAAGTAGGGGTCCCAGGACGGAACCTTGGGGGACTCCGACAGAAAGGGGGTAGGGTGAGGAGGAGGTGTGGGAGTGGGAGACGCTGAAGGTCCGATCTGCTAGGTATGAGGAGATCCAGGAGAGGGCAAGGTGGGTGATGCCAAGGGATTCCAGGATCCGGAGAAGAAGGGAGTGGTCAACCGTGTCGAAGGCGGCAGACAGGTCAAGGAGTTGAGTGAATTAAACTTATTTAGCTTCAACGGAGTAAGATACCATCTTGAATACAATTTAAATTGGGTCTCAATAAGGGAGATGCACGGTACCTGTGTATACATAAGGTCAAAGGACTTGCCAAGTTGTTCAGTATTTATAGAGATGTTCAGGTCTTTCTCCCAGGCTACTACATTTGAAGATTTCACATAGACCGAATCTAGGTTAATGTCCTGATATATGTTTTTCAACTTCCATAAAAAGGTACTCTGCGGGAACTTCAAAAGTTGTGTCACATTGTGAGGAGGAGAGAATACCAGTTTATGGCTCAACAGAATGCGATGAATCTCCTCCCAGGTTTTAACTTCTATGTCTTCCAGACCATAAGTGTTTTGTAGGACCGCAAAGGGAATCAACCCTCCTCTGCCATCCAAGATGTTAGATATAAAACCAATCCCATGGTCTTTCCAGGATTTAAGTTTCAGGTTTGCAGAAATATAGTCTAATATATCAATTGGGATCCAAGTAGGTGGATGAGGTTGAAAGCTTTTCAATGATTTGGAAACAAACAATCTCCAGGATTGAATAGAGGCTTTCACTAACGTTTCTTTCGGAAGAGGTTTGTTTTTATCACAAAGGAAGGAAAGAAGCTGTGGACCAAGGCCTCCCTTTAGCATATTTTTATCTTCAAGAGTAAGCCAACTTGGTCTATCGCCTGTCTCCCACCATGATTGACTCAGTTTTATGATAGTGGAGTGATGATATGCGGTGAGGTTGGGAACAGCCAGACCTCCTCTAGACCTCCCTTTCTCCAGGGTAGTCTTAGCCACTCTTGTTTTTTTCTTATCCCAAATGAATCTCGTCAGTTGAGTTTGTAATTTTGCCATCCATTGTCTGGATACAGGTAGGGGTACAGAACGAAAAATATAGAGAAGTTTCGGTAAGATAAACATTTTAAATGAGTTTATTCTTCCCAACCATGAAATATCAATTTTGGAAATATGAAGAACATCGTCCTGAATGACTTTGTAGATATAATTAAGATTAACGTCTACAATCTTAGATAGGGATTTGGTCAAATAAATACCTAAATATTTTATAGATTCTTTTTCCCACGAGAGAGAGTGTTCGTGTTTTGACAAGTCAAGAAGGTCCTGATCTATATTTAAGTGTAACACCTGAGTCTTTTTCAAATTGATCTTATAATGGGAAATTCGAGAAAATGTATCAATTGTGTCAAGGAGATATCGTAAAGAATTTATGGGATCAGTCAAAGTTACCAGGATATCGTCAGCGAATAAACTAATCTTAAATTGTCTCATAGAAATGGGAATGCCTTTTATCAAAGGACGAGTACGTATTTTTTCCGCTAACGGCTCAATAAAGAGGTTAAAGAGAGAAGGGGAAAGGGGACAACCTTGACGTGTACCATTCGTTAGCAAGATGTCTTTTGACAAAAAGTTATTTGTTATGATTTTTGCACTCGGATTAGAATAAAGCGAATGAATTAAGTTAGTTATATTACCCCCAAAGCCAAACCTCCTCAAAACCTCAAAGAGGAACCCCCAGTGGACCCTGTCGAACGCTTTCTCCACGTCGACTAGGGTTGGAATCCCAGTTCTCTCTATAAAATCTATTAAATTTAACGCCCGTCTCGTAGCATCCGATGTTCCCCTTCCCTGAACGAAACCCACTTGATCCCCGTGGAGGAGTGTCGAGATAACTTGTTTTAGTCTGTTATTTAAAGTTTTACTAATAATTTTTAGATCTGAATTCAGGAGCGATATGGGTCTATAGTTAGCTACATTCTCAGTATCACCCTTATCTTTTGAGATAACCGTAATCACTGCTTCTTGCATTTCCTTGGGAACACTACTCTGGTCAGTAGTGAGGAAATTAATTAACCTAGTTAAATATGGGACAAGGATATCTTTAAAGGCAATATAGTATTCATTCTGTAACCCGTCAGGCCCGGGAGACTTAAATTTCTTCAGGGACGCAATAGTATCAGAGATTTCAGCTTCAGTGTAGGGTAAGTTTAGGAATTTTAACTGGTCAGATGTCAAAGAAGGAAGTTGAATAGAGTCTAAAAACGAAGCCATTTCCACAGCACAGGGATCAACTTCCCCGGGCTCCTTTCCTAAGTTATATAACTTCTTGTAATAAACTTCAAAGGCATCTGAAATTTCTGCAGGGGATTTGACTATAGAATTAGGTTTATTCCTGATCTGTAGAATTCTCGTTTTGGCCCTTCGTATTTTTTATCAATTTGGCAAATAGTTTGGAGGGTTTGTTGGTACAATTATAAAAATTAGATTTAGTAATGTGGGAAACCTTATCAAATTCAGCAGTTAAAAGGGATTTTAGTTCAACCCTCAATTTAAGAATGTCACCAAAGATGGAGTTATTCTTGGTCCGAATCACCTCCGATTCCAAGTCTTTAATCTTACTTATGATGGAAGCCGTATCTTTAGTTAATTTTCTTTTTAGGAGAGAATTTAATTGAATTAGATGACCTCTAATCAGTGCCTTATGGGCAGTCCATAAAGTTGGAATAGGCATATCTCCCAAATCATTTTCTTTAAAGTAATATTGTAATATACTTTGAATTTTGGATTTATAATCTGGATGGTGGTATAGAAAAGAATTTGCTCTCCAGAGTTTCCGCCCACTATAAGAAGCCCCATCTGTAGTAACGAAGATTATCGGAGAGTGATCCGACCAAGATCTAGGAAGTATTTCTATTGATTTACCGTAATCTTCTGCAAGGAATTGATATCTGTCAAAACTAGATCTATCCTAGCAAAGGATTTATGCGAGTCAGAAAAATGAGTAAATTCTATAGATGACGAGTTTATGCATCGGAATGCATCATAGAGGGGGCGTGGCCTGCACGCTGATCGTGGTGGCTGCATAGACTGAGCTCTCCTGCTCCATAGGATCATTATCGGCACATAACGGCTCACCGCGGCTCCCCAGACATCCACAAACCTTATCACGGCTTTCCCCATCGCCCCGGGCTCATGATGACACGTGGCAGGTCGAACAGGCGGGCTTCACCTCCTCGTTTGCCGGACTTCTTCCCCGGAGGGCAGACTGTGCATGCTGCAGGAAAGATGGCGCCTGCCTCCCCAGCCAGATCTTCCCGCTCTTCCCGCGGCTCCAACAGAGGTGAGAGAGACTCTACTCCCCCACACAGCAGCAGCAGCAGCTCTGCCCCGTTCACAAAAGGGGACATGAAAGACTTTTTAACAACAATGAGGGCCTCTCTGAAACAGGATATGCACGAGATGCTAAGAGAGATAAGGAGAGACCTGAACTCCCTGGGGGATAGAACAGCCCATGTAGAAGGCAAACTAGGAGAATATGCCACTACCATCAATGCCTTAGTAGATGAAAATGCTGCACTACGGAATGAGCTCTCCTCAGTACATGACAAACTGTATGATTTGGAGGACAGATCTAGAAGACAAAACATAAGAGTCCGAGGCATTCCAGAGGAGATTGCTGATAAAGAACTAGCTCCTTTCATGCTGAGATTTCTGGCCGCTGTGTTACCTGACTTGCCACCAGGAGACCTGGCGATAGAGAGGATTCACAGAACCCCGAAACCTAAACACCTAGGACCCTCCGTACCCAGAGATGTACTGGCCAGAATGCTCAGGTTCCCCACAAAAGATGCCTTTGTACAGCGGATGAGAAAACCCCCCCTTGCTGCCCGAGGAGTTTCAGGGACTGCAGGTGTTCCCTGACCTGTCGCCGGCCACGTTGGCGAGGCGTCGGGAGTATGCACACGTGTGTGCGGCCCTTAGGGACACCAATAAGCGCTACAAGTGGGGTTTCAATCCAGTTAAGTTAATAATTAATCATGATGACCGGATGGTTACTTGCTCCTCACCAAAGCAGGCAGAGGACAGATTGTCTTTATGGAGGATTCCCTTTGCTCTGTCAAATGCTAAACCAACGGGGAAAAAGAAGGTGACCACGGAGTGGTCCACGACCTGAAGTGGACAACGGGACGATCCTGTGGATGGAGCATCAGACAGCCCTTTTGAGGCTAACTCCTGAACGGTACATTTGTACTGTGCCCCTGGATAGCAGATTTTTTTGGTTCTGCTCGTTGCCCGAGGAACTGGGCTTTTGACCCGGTCTGTGCAGATAGACCCCGGTCTGTTGACTGTTTTATTTTTATTTTTGTTTTTCATTTTGTTTGTTTTTTCTCCTTCACCCTTTTCGGTTGATGGTTGTTATTTCTTTATACCTGTTTTCTTTTTTGCAGCAACTCATTTCTGTTTTAGCATCCACTATTAATCTGTCCCTTACTGTGGAGTCAGCCATGGTTTCCAGCTTATATCCTTACTATCGTGTTCAGTGTTGGGGGACCGATGGGTCCCTGTGGACCGCTTTGCTCTCTGATTCTAAACAATGAGTATAAAACTAATGTCACTCAATGTTAAGGGGATGAACTCCCCGGGTAAGAGATCAATGGTGTGGAGGGAGGTGAGGAAGTCCCGGGCGGAAATTGTTTGTCTTCAGGAAACCCATCTATTGGAATCAGACAATTTTAGGTTCCATAACCCCCAATTCCCCCATATATTTTTTGCCAATAATTCAGTTAAGACTGCAGGAGTGTGTATCATGATTAAGCATACCGTGGCCTTTAAATTGGTGGAATCATATATAGACCCAGGCGGCAGATTGTTGGTGCTGGTCTGCACTTTAAATGGAGTCTTGCACACCATATCGACACTCTATGCTCCCAACTCGGGCCAATGCAAATTTGTGAGACGCGCACTACAGACTGTTAAATCGTTGGCGCGAGGTGGTAAGATCGTTTGCGGAGATTTTAATCTCCCGATGAAGCGGGACCTTGATTGTTCCCACCGAGGGAGTGGAGGTCGGGGAGAGTTGAGGTTACATACCCTTGAGTTTCAATATCATGATCATTGGAGATATTCCCATGCAGCGGAGCGGGATTATACCTTTTTCTCCCCTCGGCATCATACATACAGTAGATTGGACTATTTTTTGGTGGATGACGCTGCCTTGTCCGGATGCCTCAACTCCGAGATAGGGTTGATAACCTGGTCTGATCACGCCCCTGTCTTCCTTACTATAGCTCTGTCACACCAGGCTCCCCCGGCTTTTAGGTGGCGCCTGAATGATAGCCTTTTGCTGAACGAAGGTGTGGTGTCCAGGATCTCCTCAGAGTTGTCTCTATATTTTCAATTGAATGATACTGGAGAGATCACTGACGAGACGTTGTGGGCAGCCCATAAGGCGGTCCTAAGGGGCTTATTTATACAGCAAGCAGCAGCTTTGAAACGTAAGAGGGAGGAGGACCGGAATACGCTGTTATCCAGGTTGCAGATCCTGGAGTCCCTTAATAAGTCGGCTGTATCCCCCTCTGTGACAGCAGAAATTTATTCAATAAGATTTAAACTCCGAGATTCTATGTTGGCCTCATATGCTCATAATCTGAGAAAATTGAAAACAAATTGGTACTCTATGGGGGACAGGGCCGGGGCCCTTCTCGCCCGTAGAGTCAAAAAAAGAGAGGCTAAATCCAGGATAGATCATCTTTTAAGTCCTGGAGGCCATCCTGTCAGAAGCCCTGTAGAGATCGCTGCAGAGTTTGCAAAATATTATGCAGGCCTATACAATCTCGGAAATGACCCCTTGACTCCCCAGCCCACATCTCATGGTATTGCAGAATACCTTGATTCCATCAACTTACCCGCTGTTTCTGAGGATCAATTAACCTTTTTAAACGCCCCTTTCACGATAAATGAGATTCAGGAGACCATTAAACAAACTAAGAAGAAGAGTGCCCCGGGTCCAGGCGGATTCTCCAATACCTATTATCATACTTTTCAAACGTCACTAGCCCCCTATTTGTTACGTTTGTTCACCGCCTGGAGAGATAGGGGATCAGTGTCCTCTCCTGGCTTGGAGGCTACTATTACGACCCTACCCAAACCAGGGAAGTCTCCAACCGCCCCGGGCAATTTTAGACCCATCGCTCTCCTAAATTGCGATGTTAAGTTGTTCACTAAATTGCTGGCCTCGCGCTTGAACCTGATCGTCCCCTCCCTGGTCTCCCCGGACCAGGTTGGGTTTGTGGCGGGACGAGAAGCGAAGGACGGGTTCGTAGAATGTTGAACCTGGTGCGGGTGGCTGAGTTGTCTGGCCTCCCCAGTGCATTCTTGTCGCTTGATGCTGAAAAAGCTTTTGACAGGGTGCACTGGGGATACCTCCAGGCGGTTCTCAAAAAGTTCGGCATGGTGGGCCCTATCTACTCGGCTATTTCTGCCATGTATTCCACTCCCTCGGCAAGAGTTCTCACTGCGGGCTTCTTATCGGAGCCCTTTCAGATAACTAACGGTACCCGACAGGGGTGCCCCCTCTCCCCTATAATTTTTGCCCTGTGTATGGAGCCTCTTGCGGAGAGGATTAGGGCCAACTCTGACGTTGCGGGCTTGGTGGTGGGGAAGGAGGCTCATAAAATCAGCCTTTATGCTGATGATGTTATTATTTCATGTGTAAATATTGGGCCTTCATTCTCTGCCATCATGTCCGAGTTGAGGAAATTTAGCGAGGTCTCCTACTATAGATTAAACCCGTCCAAATCTCTGGTGCTCCCGGTGGGGGTCTCTGTCTCCTGCCGGGACGCCTGGAGGAGGTGTTCCCTTTTCAGTGGTCGCCTGACGGTATCCCTTATTTGGGAATAACTTTGACTGCCTCGGCACAGACAATTAAAACAAATTTCCACAACCTATATACAAAAATTAAAGCCCTTTTGGAAGATATGCATCAGATAATGACCTCGTGGTCCGCCCGTATTAATGCATTTAAAATGATAGCCCTCCCCAAGATCCTTTATTATTTCAGATCCCTTCCCCTCGACATACCCAAAAAACTTATTCTCCGCTTGCAACTATTAGCTAATAAATACATCTGGGCAAATAAGACACCACGTGTAGCAAAAAGGGTCTTGTACCGCCCCCTGGAGTCGGGAGGAATGGGAGTTCCAGAGTTGTTGACCTATCACAGGGCCTCGATCTTAACGGGGCTCAGGGATTGGTGGCACATGGATAAGGACCACAGGTGGTTACAAATTGAGAGACTCTACTCTAGGCGAGGCTCCACTCGCTTGACACTAGAGTCTGAGGTGCTCCGGACGGGTACGGTCTCGCCTCTATTACCTACAATGAGAGCTGCCCTGCGCCTTTGGAGATCTCTTGCCCCTACACTTCTTAGAATTCCTAGGGGATCACTCTCCGTGCTTGCCATGGAAACTCATATTCCTTACCTAAACCTCCAACCCTGGCATTCTGCTGGTATTCAAACAATATCGGACTTAGAGGGACCCTCGGGTGTGACTCCCTTTGATCTACTATCCCGAAAACATCCGGGGTTAAGAAGATTTTTCTACCAATACTTACAATTGAGACATTTCTTACATGGTGTCCCCCATACCTCTTCTTCCTTTGCTGGTCACATGGATAGAAGGATCAATGGATACTTCCTGGTCCCGGGTTCTGGCTCAAAGGGAGTCTCTATTTTATACAAAGTATTGATAGATTCTGATCAAGGGGTAAAACTTCCTTACATGCAGAGTTGGGAGCGAGAATTGGGGGTTGTTCTGGAGTTAGAGGAGTGGAGGGACAGTATATCTGAGATCAAGAGGGTATCCTCATGCACGACCCACTTGGAACAGCTGAAAAAATCACACATGAGATGGTATCGCTGCCCAGTGCTGGTTGCCAGATTTGGCCCGCAGTACTCCCCCCTGTGTTGGCGAGGCTGCGGTCAGGTCGGCACCCAGACACATACTTGGTTCTCCTGCCCAGTTTTGTCATCTTTTTGGAAAGGGATGGAACAGGTGATCTTGGGAGCCACCGGGATCCGGCTGCAACTCACTCCCTCCACAGCGGTCCTACATATGGGCCTCGAGGCAATACCTAGGATTGTTAGAGGAACCATTTCCCACATATTGATTGCTGCCCGCTCTTCAATTGCATACAAATGGAAGGAGACTTCCCCGCCATCAGCTGAGGACGTAGTGGAAAGGGTTAACTTACATTGTAAATATGAGCTGGCTCTGGCACAGTCCCGATCCGCAAAGACAAAATCGACTCTGATTTGGGACCCGTGGATGACAAGTTCCTATTACATTGCGTAACTTGAAGTGTTGATCCTCACTAGGTTTGGTTGTTCATTGTTATCATTGTTGGCTCTTACTGTCCAGGGCTCTGACACTTAAGTTTCAATTGGTGAAAATGGTGGAATGCTATATTCTCTAAACAAAATTGAGTATGAAGTATGCTGCAATTGTTATTTTGGTTCACCCCCCCCCCCTATCCCTATACCCCACTCCCTTTTCAATTCACCTCCTACCTACCTTTCCCCCCCCATGTTCCCCCAGTGACAATCGTTATACGGCATTGAATGTGGTATGTAATACTGCTTGTTCTCACTGCTTGTCACTTTGTTACAATTTCAAATGTTTGTTATTTATTTCTGTTCAAAATAATAAAAATGATTTGGTAAAAAAAAAAGGAATGCATCATAGAATTCCTCCTGGTTAAATAATGGATCAAGCTGGACATTGGTATTCCTGGCTTTATTGGAAGAGTCAAACATAGCATTAGCAACTGCGTTAAAGTCCCCAAAAATGAAGAGGTTGCCTTTCTTATGATCATGGATAGTCCTGAACAGTTTTTTTAAAACTGAAATTTGACCTTTGTTAGGAGCGTATAAATTCACAAGTGTGTGAGGAGTATCATTTATTTTACATATCAGGATAAGATATCGGCCCTCATCATCTCTATGGACCTCAAGTTCTTCAAACTTAAGAGTATCCCTAATCAGAATGGCAACTCCAGATTTTTTTTTCTTGTTAGAGGAGAAATAGATATGAGGAAATAGTTTATTCGTGAACTTTGGTGGATTTTCTAGGCAAAATTTAGTTTCCTGAAGTCCTGCCAAATCAATTTTATGTCTCGCAAGTTCTTTCCATACATGGAACCTTTTTTGAGGGGTATTTAACCCATGGACATTTAGTGAAAGGTATCTGTTGGTCATTGTCTCAATGAAGAATTAAAAATGTACGTAAGCTAGCTGCAATGAAAGTATGAAGTTGAAGAAGTGTGAGGGAGAGGGAAGGGAGAGAATTAGGAGGGAAACTAAACTACTACAGGTAGGTAAAGAAACAAACTATTAAATGAAGCAGACTATAACACAGAATGTAACTAGTAATAAGAACTATGTAAGTATCAATACTATAAGGAAGGGTTCAAGGGAACCGTTATTCAACTTCCTGCAAGGCTAATGTTTTGGCCATTGTGCCTAATTGGACCTTAAATCTTTAAAGTGTCAAACAGAGCTACTTAAGACCCGTCAAGTATAAGTTAGATGTAAGTTTCTCAAAACTTTCAGTCCCTCAGACTTATCTTCAATAACAAAAGATTTCTGTTTGTATGTGAAAATAGCACTAGTGGTCGGACGACCCCATCTGTACAAGATCTCCTTAGCACGTAGAATGTCCGTTACAGGCTTCAAAGATTTCCTCTTCAGCATCATGTCTTTAGAAATATCTGTGAAGATTTTAATCCCGTCGTAAGGTGAAGGTAGGGATTTATTATCTCTTAAGAAAGTTGTCACTTTATCTCTGGTTTGATAGAAGCTAAATTTAGCTATCACATCCCTCGGGACATCGTCCGAAAGATGCGAGGGCCTTGGCAATCTATGGGCTCTTTCTATAAAATACTCCATATTTTCCAGTGAGGGAGCAATTTTTCTAGTGAGAGATTTCACATAATTAATCAAGTTATCCTGCTTTATCTTTTCGGGAATTCCTCTAAATTTCAGGTTATTCCTGCGGTCCCGGTCCTCTCTATCTGCTAACCTATCCTTCAGAACTTTAATTTCATTAGTCACCCTGTCTCGAGATTTTCTAGAGTCAATGCACTCTGTTTTTAATTCCTCAATGGCTTTCTCTGTTTTTTCTGTTCTGGAAACTATCGAGGCCACCGAATGTTTAATCTCATCAATGTCGTCTCTCAAAGATTTTTTAAAATCAGCAAATACTTTAACCAAGAAATCTCTATCTGATAGTTGTCCATCGTCAAGGTTGGAGAGAGGATCTATGTCTTCCCTTGAGTTCTTCATTCTTTGTCTCACCGGGCTCTTGGTTTGAGGGTCTCAAGCTGAGTCATAATCTTCCCGAAAATTAGAGCCATCATGTGATCTGGATATAGTTTCCATTTCTTTTCTTTTTGAGTTTGCCTGGGTAGATTCATAAATCATAGGTGTGGATTTCCATTCTTCTGAACTATTCTCCACTGGTAAGGAATCTTTACTGCCACTTTGTGACTGGTTACTATGGTAGGCCGAGGAAGGCATAGTGTTCGCACTCTGTGGACTAGCCTCCACCAGTTCACCAGTGGAATTTTTGGAAGTAACGTTTGGTTTAGGCTTGGGAGACATTAGGACTAGTATACCGTATAAATTGAGGTATATAAATTAAGAAATTAAGAATATCAAAGTATGTATAGTAAGTCTCTATAGCCAGCTCCAGTAAACTATATTGAGCCAAAAACAATTACAATTAGGTAATAGACTTCCACAATACTAGAGCCAAAGAACAGAAATGAAGTACAATTATCTATAAATACGGACTCAGAGTATAAAGTAAATAGCTCTCTCCCCCAATTAGAAGATGAAAAGATTACCCACCCAAGACCCAACAACTACCACCCAAACTACCTTTATCCACAAGAAACAGAGTCAAACATCAATATGCAGATCAATATAAAGGTGTACCCCAACAGCACATCCCCATAAAAGAATAGCTGTTTAGTTGATTCCTCGACACTGGAAACCGTCTACGAAGCTCGGATACGTTGGAGGCCCACCGACCCCGCTGGATTGAAGAGATCCCTCCCAGGAGTGGTCGGATCGTGTAGAAACCTCAGACAACAGGATCCATCTACGTAGCTCGGATACGTTGGAGGCCTGCGGACCCCGCTTGATTGAAGAAGTCCTTCTTGGAGATGTAGTAGCACGCAAAGATGGAAGACGTTATAAGGCAACAGCTTGCAAAAAAAAAAAATGAGTAGCGAAAAAGAGTCTCCTGAAGTCTCAGTGTAACACTAGGACTAGAAAGGTTATATATCTCCCCTTCAGACTCATGAATTGTCCAATATGTAGAATGGTATTATCCCCACCCTACGCAAGTATGTAACTAAGCAAGGAGCATCCAAAATAGTATGACCAGATAGTCTATGAAGAAGGCTGCAGGGATGTCTCAGTCTAGTCACTTATATTAAATCTCCTCAATCAGGACAGCAGCTCATCTTTAAGTAGATCCCCCACGCCTCCTGTACCTGTCACTGTTGCTTTCCAAATGCATATGAGGAAAAATTTACCTCAGAGGTCCGGATCTTACAGTGAGGAAAATCCGTTTGTGTAGTAAATTGGCATCCTCCGGGAAAGCCGCAATCAGCAAATCAAAGATGGCGCCTCCACTACTCCCCTGAGAGAAATGGCAGTTTCCTCACAGAATAGCAGAAAATGGTCTAAGAACAAACTTAATAGACCAAAACAATAAAATCTCCAAAAACTAATGAGAGAAGTGAATAAAAAAGCCCATGTCAGAGATAGCATAGGCTGTATATTGAAAATAAAGCAGAATAAGATATTGATAAATATATCACCAAGACAAGATCTTCTGGTCCAGAAAGACGAAGTCTAATATTACTTCAGTAAACTGAGACCTGTGTTGTCAATTTAAGATGATTTATGGGTGACAGGAGAATTATTATGAAGCATTCAGTGATCACAAAATGGCGCCACCTTCACTCTCATGTGAGGAAAAACAAAAACAAACAAATAGACTTCAGGCAGGTAAAAATCATTACAAATTCAGCCGAATAAAGGTAAAAGCCAGTATAATTTCAGAATTACGACCTGAAATGTCAATTCCTGACTTTTAACAGACAACAGGAGGATATTATTATGAGGTGACCAGTAGTCTTAAAATGGAGTCTCCATCACTCCTCTGAGGGGCCAAATTTCAAGATGTCCTGAGGTGAATTCCTCTCAGAATTGATCTCAAAAGGGTTCAAATGAAGCCCAAAGATTAGATCTTACAGGTCTTGTCGCTTTGATGAGACAATTTGCCTTTAAAAAGGCAAAAATTCCCAGTAGCTTGTCTGTGGGCACAGGAGCTCAGGGATCCACGTCCTCACATGCTGCTGCAGGCCACGCCTCCCCGCAAGATGGTTATGCTCCCCGTAGGTGGAGCATTATCCCCGGGACAGTTGTAACAGTTTTTACATAGGGAGGCAGCTTCCCCACAGGGCCTTGTCACTTATTCTTAGAAGAAGGCGGCTCGTCAGGTGGAGATAATAAAGTACGCCACACAAGTCTTTAACTCTGAACGTCATCAGGGTGCCCGGAGTGGCACTGAAACGCGTAGGTGGAAATAAAGAAGGGGGGTCTTTTACCTAAAGACTTGTGACTGATTATTTAAAGCAGCGCGGACTGTCTTTACACCATCCCTGGATCTGATCATTATTTCACATTGTGCTGTTATCATCCTCTGTGTGCTATGTTAGACTAGCCATTTTACTCTGGTCTGTCCTCCTGGTCCTATGATCTACCACATACACTACAGCCAACCCTGCCAAGTCCTCGGTCCATGTGGCCACCCTGACCTGTGGTTTTGTAAATCCACGTGCAATCTACAGAAAATCAATCAAGTGAGTTTATTGTGATTTCAGAGACAGCATCAGCATTAAGGGATACTTCCTAAGGTTAATATTGTTTCAGCAATTCACGCTCCAGCTGAGACATTTCATGAACTTGATCCACCGTAGGTTGTAGACGTCCATTGTAACAATTCTGCAAGTTATCTTGTGAGGCTAATACTTACCAGAAAAGTGAGGGAACCACAGTGAGCTTAGTCAGGGCTAAACCAGTCAATGAGTCCAAAAGATCCCCGATATTTACCCTTTGATGCCCAAATAGAGATTTAGACTTTGTTGCAATATATGTGATCAAATTCAAGATCCAGAATGTCAAGAAGTCAGTCTGGAGATCGGCAGTAAGTGTATAAACAGATTGGGGGAGAATCCAGAAGCAAAGTCAGATGAAAAGATGCATCATAACCACTCGGTCACATAATAGATCCATTTGTCTAAATAAATAGTGCGTTTCGCTGCTCAGCCTTTATAAGGGGGTGGATGCCGTTCCGCTGGAAGCATTTTTTGTCCATTTATTTTAAGGTGAAATCATCTATATACAAAATTGCAGCTTATGCGGACGATCTCCTGTTTTTTGTGTCGAACACTGAGATCTCTCTCCCTAACCTTTCAAAGGAACTAGAAACATATTCCAATCTCTCCAATGTTAAAATTAATCAATCAAAGTGTGAAACCCTAAACATTTCTCTTCCACCCCGGCTTGTGGACAGATTGAAAGATGTTTTTGGATTTCGATGGTCAAGACGGGCTATAATTTATTTGGGTTTGCAGATCACGGCTGAAGTACGTGATCTTTACCAAGCTAACTTTCCTACCCTCTTAAGCTCTATACACGCAGACTGCGATAGATGAACAAAATTAACATTTACATGGATGGGCAGATGTCAGCTCTTCAAAATGACTATTCTGCCTAAAATGTTATACTATCTACAAGCTCTGCCTATCCGGATCCCATCCTCTTTCTTTAAATCAATCTCTCAAATCCAAGCTACATTTATTTGGCATAATAAGAGCGCCCACGTGGCAAAATCAATATTGTTTAGACCTAAAAGAGAGGGTGGAGTGGGACTCCCAGACATCAAGTTATATCATTCAGCGAGCCATTTGGCGCAAGTGATGGAGTGGTGTAGAAATAAGGATAACAAGACTTGGGTCCAGATTGAACAGAGTTTCACCATTTCAATTGTATACATTGATCACATTGAAGAAAGAGGCACTCACCCGGTGATAGTTGTTCCTAATGGATGACTTTAATCAGCATTGAGGTACAGGGTGCTGGGGAGGGGGTGTCGGAGGTGCAGACGACGGCACCGTTTTGGATCAACTGATCCTTCGGCTGGTCTTGGCTCCAAGACCAGCCGAAGGATCAGTTGATCCGAAACGGTGCCGTCGTCTGCACCTCCGACACCCCCTCCCCAGCACCCTGTACCTCAATGCTGATTAAAGTCACTATCACCGGGTGAGTGCCTCTTTCTTCAATGTGATTATACCTCTCATGCTGTTATAAGACTGTGCACCCTCGGCCCTGCTGCAGTTGACACTGCTGGTGCCGCTACTTTGGATCTTGAATGTTCGGTGCCCCGCATTTCTGCCTCCAAAATTTTATACATTGCCCTGGGTGACATTGGGAGCAAAAGATAGCCTGCATAGTCGTACATCGGGTCTACACTATTCATGTGCAGCCATAGGTTGATTCGCTCGACGATAATTCCTCCCGACTCAATTCTAGCCCCAGTACTTAGTCATCCGAAATTTATGCCGAGTATTGGAGATCCAATTTTCGGACAGTGGATTGAATCAGGCGTTGATAGAGTTTTAGAGTTGGGGAGAGGGAGATATTTGGCCATCTCTTGAAATACTGTACTCCATCTCAACTCCTAGCCCATTGGGAATTTGGAGATCTCTACAACCTAACCATTTCTTCCATAGTCTTCCGCCTAAAGCGGTGTTCCATAAATTTAAAACAGTATTTGAAAATCTATGTTTGGGTTCTGGACCATGTAGACATGCCCTCTCTAAAGCGTACGCGTTGTTGATTTCCCCTCAGGACTTGCCAACGCCCCCGTTGATGATACAATGGGAGGCGGATTTAGGAATGGAGCTCAGCCCAGAACAGAGAACTAGGGTTTATACTCTGGTACACGTCACCTCGATCAGCTCACAGTTCCAGGAGGCAAACTACAAATTACTCACACGATGGGATAGGGTTCCTGCATGTTTACATAAAATGTTCCCTCTACTGACCCAGTTTGTTGGAGGTGTAGCGGGGTGGAGGGCACTTTTGTACACATCTTTTGGGATTGTGGTATCCTTGGCCCTTTTTAGTCCAAGGTGAACGAAATTATCCGAGTAGTTACGGATTATGAAGGAGAACTGGGGCCTGCATTATTTTTGCTTCAACATTGTGAGATGCCTATTAACAGCTATAAGCATTCTTTGCTGAGAGTCTTGGTAATGGCAGCACGAGTGTGTATTCCGCTTCTATGCAGAAAGACAACTTGTCCACCGATTTCGATGTGGATTGCGAAGGTAAAGGAGCTCATGTTCATGGAGTATTTAACTTACACAGTTTACGACTCTTATACGAGATTCAGAAACACGTGGTTTAGCTGGCTGCAGCTTCAGCAGTCTGAGACCTATAGAGAATGTCGAGGTACAGGGGAATGACTTCACGTGTAAAAACTCGGTCACAGAGTGGAGATTTCCTCTTCTTTGACCCCACTCCCCTTCTTCCCCTTCTGTCTCCCTCTTCTTCAAGTTTCTAGTCTCTGGCTTTTCTTCGCCCTTCTGCTTTCTTATTCTTAACCATTTTATATTGGTTACTAGCAGTGTCTGTGCTCTTATATGTGAGCATATATAACGGAGTATTTGTTTAGCTTTCTTTTATTGTGTTCTTCTATGCTAAACATTATAAATAAAAAATAATCTATTAGTCCTTGCATTTATGTCTGTAGTTTGTACCCCTGTCTTTGTCAGCTAGCAACATAATTTTAATACAATTTTTTTCAAAAGGCAATATTTCTGAAAAAAGAACTTTTTCTTGTCAGGTGACTGTGCATCAGAGGGATATCTGCCATTCACTAGTTTTGAAGCAGCTGATTATGGTATTACACCATATATATATGAAGATCACGTCATTGTTCCAGATATACCACCAGCCCTTCACAACAAAAATCTGTCATCTATTCCTTATAAACAGGTCCTGTCTTCTGATTCATTACAGATTGTTAGGCAAAATGAAAATAACAAAAGGGATGCTGAACATCCAAAGGCTCATAAAGGGGAGAATCCATTGTCATGTTCAGAATGTGGGAAATGTTTCACCAAGAAATCAAGACTTTCTACCCATCAGATAATTCATACAGGGGTGAAGCCATTTTCATGTTCAGAATGTGGAAAATGTTTTAGCAAGAAAGTAAATCTTACTGCACATCAGAGAATTCACACAGGGGAGAAGCCATTTGCATGTTCAGAATGTAGGAAATGTTTTACTAATAAAGGAGATCTTGCTATACATTGGAGAATTCATACAGGGGAGAAGCCATTTTCATGTTCAGAATGTAGGAGATGTTTTACTAATAAAGGAGATCTTGCTATGCATTGGAGAATTCATACAGGGGAGAAGCCATTTTCATGTTCAGAATGTGGGAAACATTTTACCAAGAAATCAAAGCTTACTGCACATCAAAGAATTCACACAGGGGAGAAACCATTTTCATGTTCAGAATGTGGGAGATGTTTTACTGATAAAGGAGATCTTGTTATACATCGAAGAGTTCACACAGGGGAGAAGCCATTTTTATGTTCAGAATGTGGGAAACGTTTTGCCAGGAAATCAAGACTTACTACACATCAAAGAATTCATACAGGAGTGAAGCCATTTTCATGTTCAGAATGTGGGAAATGTTTTAGCAAGAAAGAAAAGCTTATTGCACATCAGAGAATTCACACAGGGGAGAAGCCATTTTCATGTTCAGAATGTGGGAAATGTTTTAGCAAGAAAGAAAAGCTTATTGCACATCAGGGAATTCACACAGGGGAGAAGCCATTTTCATGTTCAGAATGTGGGAAATGTTTTGCTCGCAAGGATAATCTTGTTAAGCATAAAAGAGTTCACACAGGGGAGAAATCATTTTCATGTCCAGAATGTGGGAAATGTTTTCGCCAAAAAGAACAGCTTACTGCACATCAGAGAATTCACACAGGGGAGAAGCCATTTTCATGTTCAGAATGTGGGAAACGTTTTACTCACAGTGATGGTCTTGTTAAACATAAAATAACTCACACAAGGGTGAAACCATTTTCATGTTCAGAATGTGGGAAATGGTTTACTCGCAAGGATAATCTTGTTAAACATAAAAGAACTCACACAGGGGAGAAACCATTTTCATGTTCAGAATGTGGAAAATGTTTTACCATGAAATCAAGTCTTACTGTACATCAGAGAGCTCACACAGGGGAGAAGCCATTTTCATGTTGAGAATGTGGGAAATGTTTTAACAAGAAATCAAATCTTACTGTACATCAGAGAATTCACACGGGGAGAACCCATTTTCATGTTCATTATGTGGGAAATATTTTAACAATAAATCAAATCCTACCGCACATCTGAGAATTCACAAAAAGAAGTAGCAATTTTCTTGTGCAGAATGTGATTACTGTTTTAACAATACACATCTGAGAGTTGGCACAGGGGAGAAGTCATTTTCACGTGCGGAATGTGGGAAATGTTTTACCAAGAAATTATATCTTGTTGTACATCTGAGAATCTATACAGGGTATAAACCATCTTCATGTGCAGAATGTGGGAATAGTTGTTCTTGTGTTACAGCGGGGCAGGGTGGTGGTGGGCAGCTTATGAGGAGGGGCGCAACCAAGTGGCTACCTGATCTTCACTAATGCCTTTGAGGTGAGGTTAGGCTAGAGCCCAGATGGCCACTGGGTGCCATTTCAGGGCAGTTCCCAGGCCTGCCACAGCTGACTGGAGACTCAGGGTGCAGGAAACATAAGGCCGAACCCAGACACAGGGGCAAACAGAACTAAGACAGGAAAAACTGAACAGGTACAGGTAATAGATGAGGATTAGAGAGGAGAAGTCAGGATCAAATAGGACGTAAGTCAGAGCAAAACTAAGATGAAACAAGTAAAGACTAGAATGGACTGACTATACATACAAACTGAGACAAACACACAAACAAAACAAGATGTATAACAGAACAGGCGGACAAACAGAGCAAAGTAGAGCGTTTGGATAGAACTTGAAAGCAACTAGAACCAAGGCAAACTGAACTAAACAAAGGAGATCAGACCCAGAGTGGAGGGAGGAGCACAAACCCAGAGTGGAGGGTGGAGCACAAACCCAGAGTGGAGGGAGGAGCAGAAACCCAGAGTGGAGGGAGGAGCAGAAACCCAGAGTGGAGGGAGGAGCAGAAACCCAGAGTGGAGGGGGGAGCAGAAACCCAGAGTGGAGGGAGGAGCAGAAACCCAGAGTGGAGGGAGGAGCAGAAACCCAGAGTGGAGGGAGGAGCACAAACCCAGAGTGGAGAGAGGAGCACAAACCCAGAGTGGAGGGAGGAGCACAACCCCAGAGTGGAGGGAGGAGCAGTCTAATATGGCACCTGCTCGAAGGGGATTGACCAGGGAAGTTGAACTCCGCTATGTCACAGTGATATCAATTCTAGCAGAGTCAGGCTGCATTTCCCTATAGAATACACACCGAGGCGAAGCCTTTTTCACTCTTAAGAATGGGAAAATGTTTATCAAAGAAATTACACGTGGAAGTAACAATTTCAAATTTTATAAAATTATTTTATTGATGAATTGTATAAGAAAAATTACAGATAAATTCATGTTGTAGTCAACATTAAGTCACATGTCTAAAAGGGGAAGCAAATTAAAACAATGATAACGATGAGGAAATTAACGTATTATACACAAAAATATTGTTTTAGCCACAATTCTTTAATTTTCACAAGGGGAACAGGAGAAAATGGACCTTACGAGACAGACGCCATTGAATGTTTGCAAAGCCCCTGATGTGCCTAAACAGTGGAAATCCCAGGTGACCCAATTTGTAAACTAAACTCCTCCTTATGGAATGTATACAGTGACATGGTGGCACCTTGCACCCACCGGTGCTTCACAGAATTTTATAATATCGAGTTGTTAAAATGAAAAATCGTCTCCAATATATGCAAATAAAAAATCACGTCATGGCACGACTACGTGATGTATCCAAGGAACTGTCCCCAAACGTTTGTGACAGACTAATTAACATGGAATCTTCCCAGCTGAGCATCTCTTCCATATATAGGGAACTTAGGGTCATTCTGTCACCGAGTGGGGACTCGGGATTGTTCTCCGTGTGGAGGAGATATTTGGAGGATGACTCAGTGCAGGACAGTATTTTGACAGGGTGGGATAAAGTACGGCGCTATATTTCCAGTGAACAGTGGAGAGATTCACATTTCCGCATCATTCATGCGATGGTATACGGATTTAACTTCCCGCGTTCTGTATCCAATCCAGATCGCCTACTTAATTGCCCGAAATGTCAGCGGGAAAAAACTGATATGATACATGGTATATGGAAATGCCCTAAGGTCCAAGTATTCTGGAGCATGGTAGATGCCCTGCTCTATAGTTACTGTAAATATCACTATGCTATGGAACCCTCGAAATGGATATTCCAGGACTTGGAGACGCCTGGGAGTCACAGAGGGGCCTTGCGTTTGGCTCATGTCCTTATGCTGTTAGCGAAACGCCTGCTACTCCTTTTCTGGCTACGACCGGATTTACCGGGAGAGTCTGACATGGTGATGGGCTTGGACAGAGCGCTGGAAATAGATAGACGAGAGGTGCTAAGAGATAAGGAGGCGATGATGGTGGCCTTCATGGAGAAATGGAGGAGCTTCATAGAAGCCAAGACCTCAGGGGAAGCGATACGTCATATCATGGTCCCACTTAAAGACACTTCATGGTACCTTCTGGAGGAATTAGGGGGGACTTTGGGACGACTAGATGTAGGATAAGAAATATGTTATAGGGGAGTAAAGATAGGGACTCACACTTACAGATAGATTTATAAGAGGGCAAGGTCTCGTACATCAACCGCTGGAATATAAACGGTATTAGATATTGAGACACAAAGCCTTGAATAGGTGGTATTGGAGGGGTCCTTGCCCATACCTTGCGGCACTTGGATATTACTTGGAGATTTGGGAGCATTGTGGTTTTTGTTATATGATAAATACACCGATTTGACATGCAAAAATGTCTATATTAATGTTTGTTTAATTTTTGTATGATTGTCTTGCTCTGATTTTGTATATTATGATTATACCGAATGTAAACTATTTTTGTTGGAAGAAAACTTTGGTGGAAAATTGAATAAATATGATGTTTCAAAAAAAAAAAAAAATGAAAAATCACATTTTCCACAGAAATGATTTTTTAGCCCCAAATGTTTCATTTTTTACAGGATATCAGGTGAAAAAGGACTGTACAATTTATTGAGCAATTTCTCATGAGTACACTAATACCTGATATGTGGGGGAACCTAATAATAATAATGTGAAATAAAGAAAAAAGACGGCACTCCCTGATTTGCAGCTTGCTCTTTTATTTGTAACCTGGGGGGTTACATTAGTGCGGGGAGGGGGGTGGCGGAGGCCAGACTTGAGTGCCGTCTTTTTTCTTTATTTCACTTGAAATTTCACATGTTTAAGTGACGTGCAACACCGATAAAGATGCAACCAAGAGGGTGTGTTAGGCAAAGCTTAGACAGCTTCAATAGGACTGACTGTACTCTGGTGCCTGGTTTCACTTCTTTTTGTTGCTAATAATAATAATAATAATCTATATTTATATAGCGCCAACATATTCCACAGGGCTTCACAATTCAGATGTTCATATTCGAACAATCATAAGTAACAGTTATCGGAAAATACAATACAAAAAGCAATACACAGCATAATACAGTAATTAAAGCAAAATAATGAAAGCCCTGCTCATAAGATCTTACAACCTAACAATTAGGTGGGGGTGCAGTACAGGGGCTTATTTAGAATGATGGTATAGTCAACTTGAGGAGATGGGGACCAGATAGGAACAGCATAAGTGGCCACCAACCATTATTTGTGATGCATTTGAGACTGGTGGAGAGGATACGCTATGTCTAAGTGACTTTGACTAGGGATCATGATAGGCCGCCCTAAAAAGTTGTGTTTTTAGAGATCGCCTAAAACTATGTAAGTTGTGGATAGAGCTCATTTCTTTGGGTAAAGCATTCCAGAGAATTGGTGCAGCTCAGGAGAAGACTTGGAGACGGGAGTGAAAGGTTCGGATTAATGCAGAAGTGAGTATAAAGTCACTTCCAGAGCGAAGAGAACAGGTGAGGTGATAGACAGAAATGGGAGTAGAGAGGTAGGGTGGTGCTGCACTGTGAAGAGCTACTATTTGGGTGCACGGCAGGGCTCTGAAGAGTAGGATCACTATTTGGGTGCACGGCACGGCTCTGAAGAGTTGGATCACTATTTGGGCACACGGCAGGGCTCTGAAGAGTAGGATCACTATTTGGGCACACGGCAGGGCTCTGAAGAATAGGATCACTATTTGGGCACACGGCAGGGCTCTGAAGAGTAGGAGCACTATTTAAATTTTGCAGCACAAAAATTTTGCTGGAAAAGACAGCGAACACCATGTTGTGTTTGCAAAGATCCTAAAGGTGCTTAACCGTGAAAACCCCTCAAGTGACCTCATTGTGGAAACTACACTCCCTATGGATTAATATTCACACGGTGAACACCTTGAACCCACAGGCGCTTCACAGAATTTTATAACATTGAGCCATTAAAATAAGAAGCAAAGTTTTCATTTTCACAAGGGTAAAAGGAGAAAATGGACTGTACAATTGGAACATCTGCAGGAAGTGTGATAGTGAATGAGGGGTGTATATGGTAGTGAGTAGTATATGTGGAATAGATCAAGGAATGCAGGACAATAGAGCTGTTATCTTTGAAGAGTTATGTGAATAGTCTAAGAGCAGTGATGGGAGTAATGACATTAGGAAAGAACATGGGGATTTATGGGATTATAATGGGATTTGTGGTGAAGTTTATAAACATGGTTATATTAAGTCATTGCTTTCTTTGCTCTAAAATGTATGAACCTCTGAATTGTAAAGCATTGCGGAATATGTGCAATCTAAACATCCTATCCTATCTTTGCAATGTGGGAGGAAACTGGAGTGCCCGGAGGAAACCCACACAAACACGGGGAGAACATACAAACTCCTTGCAGATGTTGTCCTTGGTGGGAATTGAACACATTATTATGAATTTGCCTGTAGCCAAAATATGTAGTTTTCATAGTCTAACTATGTATGAAAAGCTTTATATACTGTATTCCGGAGCCAGACCACCCACTGCTGATCATCCTGATCCTGTCTTCTGTATCTGCTCTGTTGTGCTCTTACCTAATAAACCTCAGTCTCTGCTTCAAGAAGAATTGTCTTCAGTGTCTTTTCTGACTTTGTTGAACTCACAGACTTTCTAACAGGTGTTACTTAGAATTTTATAACGTTGAGCCTTGATATTAAGAAATCACATTGTTCCCCACATAATGTTTCTTTGGACCAAAATGTTTATTTTCACAAGGGTAACAGGAGAAATGGACCAATTTATTGTGCAACTTATCATGAGTACACTGATACCCCTTACAGTCCTGCTCATCGTTATTGGCACCCATGAAGTTTATGTACATAACGTGGAATATCTCCTGAAAAAATGAATCAAGTGAAACAGCCTTTATATCTAGAGCACTCGTGTTAAATACAAAACAGCAAATCATGAACAACAATTTACAAAAAAAGCATTGGAAGGGAAAAATAGAAAAACCTAAAACTTGGTGTTACACTGGTATTGGCTGTAATAAATTGTCAGTGCCCATGTGACAAGAATTAGCCAATGAATGATGACTTCAGTGTTTTAAAAAGCAACATGTTAGGCCCTGTTCCTTTTTCAAAATGGTGAAGATAAAGGAGCTGTCTGAGGACTTCAGAACTTTTATTATTACCAAACACAAGACTTCCAAAGGGTATTAGGGCATCTCCAAATACCTTGGCATCCCAATTTCCACAGTGTGCAATGTTAAGACGTTTGACAAGTATGGAACCATCAAGGACCTACCTGGACGTGGGGGAAAGAAGAAAATTGACAAATTGACAAGAGATGCCTTTGAAGGTTAGTGTGAATGGTGGAAAAATCTCCCCGTCAAACATCCAGAGACATGAAGGCAACCTGGAAAAGTCTGGTGTCAGCGTTTCAACAAGTACCATACGCCACACACTAAACTAAGTAGAAACTTATAGACGAAGGCAAAGGAAAAACCCATTGCTGAAGAAAAGACATAAAAAGGAACAAATCTTCTTTGCCAAAGACTACCTTGACAAACCTCAATCCTTCTGGGAAAATGTTCTGTGGACAGATTTAACAAAAATAGAACATTTTGGAAATGAAAAGCAACAGTTTGTTTTCAGATGGCGCAATGAAGCTTATAATAAAAAGAACACCATACTAACAGTTTAGCATGGTGGAGGATCCATAATGCTGTGGGATTCCTTTCCTGCATCTGGTACTGAAAGTCTTGATGGTATCACAGGAATCATAATATGAGAGAATTATCAAGAGATTTTAGAGCAAAATGTCCTACCCAGTGTAAGGAAACTTGGTTTGAGTTGAAGATCATGGGTCCTCCAGCAAGATAACGACCCAAAGTACATATCCAAAAGTACACAGAAATGGTTGAAAAAGAAAAACTGGACTGTTTTAAAATGGCAGCTATGCTGTTCCCAGTTTATCTATGACTTTCAGCCATACATGGACATTTGTAATGTTGTGCTTTAATTGTATAATCTATGCATCTGCTATCCTTGCTGCCATCTACTGGTCATTGTGCATTACACTGTATGTCTTCCCATAATTCTTTTCTGTCTGTAACTCCTCCTTGGGAATGTTTCTCTTCCTGCTTTGTTCTTTTTCCACCATTCTGGAACCTCATGCTTCAGGACTGGAGGAAGGATTCTCTTGTTACCTGTAATCTGGTGCATCTATAACAGCTCTAATCTACAGTGCTAACTCCTACCTCATCTTCATCCCTTCATCTTCCCTGGCATCTCATCTATTCAAGGTATTGTAAATAAAGACTGTTAACTTATCACTGCATCATCCTTCCGGACATCTTAGCTGATAAGATCTAGGAGCACCGATTAGTGAGTAACGCTATCCGCCATTGTTTATATAGAGATCGTGATCACATCCCTCAGACACATCTCACCCACATATATTGGTGGCAGAATAGTAACAAGAGACCTAAGCCTTCAGTGTCTGTATGCATATACATTGTCTGCTAGCAAGTCTTCACCGTCGCCATCCCAGCTAAAGCATGTCCACGAAAAGCACCGCGGACCCATTAGCAAGTGAAGCGCACCATGATGCTGCAGGAGCAGAGGCCACACTTACTGCAGAGCAGGACGTACGATCCAAACGTGTAACCAAGCCGACACAAAAGGTCAGAGAGAACCTTGAAACTACTAGAGACGAGTTCCATGATAATCTAGAACATTTATGGGGCAAAGTCAATCACTATTTAGCAGCTCTTCCACGCTCTAACAATGACGCCACAAAGTTAACCGCCACATTGAATCGTTTATCTGCCGCCTATGATCGCTACCAGAGACTGTCTGCAAAGTACGTCACGTTCTTGAGTACCTATGACATGGAAAATGACCCAGCAGAACAAGATGAAAGGGAAGCTCTCCTCCAAGAAAGGGCCTCATTAGTGCGAGATGCTCAGGATAAGGCAGAGCTCCGCATTGCTTACCTCCAAGAGGCTAGGTCATATCGTACAACGGCGACCAAAATCACGTCTCGGTCTTCCAGATCATCCCACTCCAGGAAGTCGATATTGTCCGACAAGTTACTGGAGATCCATGTGGCTGCAGAGGAAGCTAGAGTAAAAAGCTCCTTTGCTAAGAAGGAGGCTGAAGTGGAACTAGAAACTCAGAAAAATGAGATGGAGGCTCAAAGGAAATTAAAAATACTCCAAGCAGAAAAGGAAGAAGCAACAGCCCTTGCTAAACTGAAGGTTCTTGAACAAGCACTGGGACAAGATCATAATTCGGACTGTCTTATTCCAGAGAAATGGAGGACTCAGTTGAACGCACTACTGACTACGTGCTAAGACACTTAACATCTGCACCAGCACCACCTCTGTTTTCTAACACAGATGCACCGACAAGCCAAGAGATGTCGCCACCTACTGCTGACAAGGCAACTTCCGGCACTAATTCACGATTTAGGCCGCAGCCAGCGAACCCAATAGAGACCAAATCGCAGCTTAACCCTTATGTCGCATCATTTCGTCCTGATTTGTCGCAGTCATATAAGCCAGAGAACTTACATCTTCCACGGATATCACAAGTTCATCCTGCAGCAATAGCAGGGAGATCGGACATGTCTGACTTCGCCAGATACATGATTCGCCGGGAATTAATAAACATTAGTCTCTCTAAGTTTGATGATCGTGCCGAGAATTATAGAGCCTGGAAATCGACATTTCAAGCAGTGATCCAAGATCTTAACCTCACTGGGAAGGAACAACTGGATTTGCTTGTTAACTGGTTAGGCCCGGAATCAGCAGAGCGCATCAAGACAATAAGGGCAGTTCATGTGGACTATTCGGTCGCAGGCCTTATTGCAGCCTGGGAGAGACTGGAAGAAACCTATGGCAGCTCAGAAGCCATAGAATGTGCCTTATTCAAGAGACTGCAAACCTTCCCAAGGCTAACAAACAAGGACAATAGAAAACTTCAAGATCTGAGCGACCTGCTAAAGGAAATAGAATTGGCAAAATTAGACCCACGTCTTTCAGGACTGAGCTACCTAGATACTGCTCATGGTGTTAATCCAATAGTGTCCAAGTTACCACACGGCATGCAAGATAAATGGGCAGACCATGGCTCACGGTATAAAAGGCAGCATATTGTGTCCTTTTCCCCCTTTTTGCATTTTTCCAGGTTCATCAGTGACCAAGCTCGGAAGAAGAACGACCCCAGCTTCGACTTCACTGAACCTACTCCACCAGCATCATCATCTTCTACAAGGTATGACAACATCGCCAAACGAAGAGAGTCAAGGAACACAGTGTCTGTGAGAAAGACCGACGTTCCACCTATTGATCCAGCCTCCACTAAATTATGTTACACCTACAGTTATGGACAATAACCGTATGTGCCCTATCCACAAAAGGCCTCACCCACTAAAGGAATGCCGTGGATTCAGGGCAAAGACTTTGCAGGAGCGTAAAGATACCCTCAAGGAGCTTGGGATTTGTTATAAGTGTTGCGCCTCTTCAGACCACTGCGCTAAGGACTGCAAGGTCGTCATTAAGTGGACTGAATGCAGTAGTGACAAACACGTTGCGTCTATGCATCCCACGCCAGCTCCACACAACCCACAACCTTCCACATCCGACCCTGCTCAAAAGCATGGTGGGGAGCCACAGGTTCCTAACCCAACTGCAACTGCCGTTACCTCCTCATGCATTCAGGTTTGTGGAAAAGGGACTGGACCTAAATGCTGTGCCAAGGTATGTCTGGTTAAGGTCTATCCAGAAGGACAACCTGACAAGGCCTCCAAAATGTATGCCATAATAGATGAACAAAGTAACCGGTCTCTAGCAAGGCCCAAACTCTTTGAGATCTTCAACATAAAGGGACAAACGACCCCATATACCCTCAATACCTGCTCTGGTCGGGTCGAGACTTCTGGTAGGAGAGCCTCTGGGTACATAATCTCTTCAGTCAAAGGAAACGTGCATATACCCTTGCCAACCCTAATTGAATGTGACCAGATACCTGATAACAGGGAGGAGATTCCCACTCCGGAAGACGCCCTTCATCATCGTCACTTGAGGCACCTAGCTAATGAAATTCCTCCTTTGGACACGAATGCTGAAATCCTAATCCTACTCGGAAGGGACATTATGAAGGTCCACAAGGTGCGCCAACAATGCAACGACCCAGATGATGCTCCATATGCCCAAAGACTCGATCTAGGCTGGGTAATAGTGGGCTACGTATGTCTGGAAAGAAGTCACGAGGCATCCGAAGTAAACACCTGCAAAACGTATGTGCTCCAAAATGGTCGCGCAACTCACTTTAAGCCATGCCCTCATCACTACGAAATAAAAGAAAGGTTCTCAGAATGCATCCAGGAACCTGACATCATTCCCACCCCCTACGGCGACGGCTTAGGGAGGACAGTGTTTCACACATCAAAGGACGACAACAAGGTCGCCTTATCCATAGAAGACAAGGAGTTTCTTAAAATGATGGACACTGGATTCTTCAGAAATGAATCTGGCCGCTGGGTTGCTCCCTTACCCTTCAAGACTACAAGGACCAAGCTTCCTAACAATCGAGAACAGGCCTTCTCTAGGTTGATCTCATTGCAGAGAGCATTAAAGAACAAGCCCGAAATGAAGGAACATTTCATAGCCTTTATGGACAAAATATTTCGCAATGACCACGCAGAGCCAGCTCCACCATTGCAAGCTGATGAAGAATGCTGGTATCTACCTTCCTTTGGAGTATATCATCCAAGAAAGCCGAAACAAATCAGAGTGGTGTTTGATTCAAGCGCCAAACATGGTGGTGTGTCCCTGAATGACGTTCTCCTCACTGGTCCCAACCTGACTAATAACCTAGTGGGAGTGCTCATGAGATTCAGGAAGGAACCGGTCGCCATTACCGCTGACATCGAACAAATGTTCCATTGTTTCATCGTACGATAAGACCACAGAAATTATCTCCGTTTCCTATGGTACCGAGACAACGACACCAACAAGGAAATGGTCGAATACCGCATGAAGGTGCATGTGTTCGGAAACAGTCCTTCTCCCGCAGTCGCTATGTTTAACCTACGTAGGACTGCTTCCGATGGCGAAGCAGAGTTCGGGAAGAATGCCCGACAGTTAGCTGAAAAGTACTTCTATGTGGACGACGGACTTAAATCCCTGCCCACAACGGAAGAAGCCATAGATCTGCTTAAACGGACACAAGGTATGCTGTCTAAAGCTCATTTGAGGTTGCATAAAATTGCCTCCAATAGTGCTGTCGTCATGAAGGCCTTTCACCCTAATGATCATGCCACAGAATTCAGGGACTTGAACCTAGGCTCAGACAATCCACCAATACAAAGAAGTCTGGGCCTGAGGTGGAACTTGTTAAAGGACTCCTTCAGCTTTCAGGTTAATGGTGCCGAAAAACCATTTACTAAGCGTGGGGTTCTGTCGGTGGTGAACTGTCTATATGATCCACTTGGATTTGTCGCACCCCTGACTATACAAGGCAAGCTTCTGCTGAGACAACTCTCAGAATCCATCAAGGACTGGGATGTACTACTCCCTGCGGACAAACAGTTAAGGTGGAAGTCGTGGAGAGAATCTCTTTGTGCCTTGGATAAGGTCGACATACCACGTTGTTACATCCCGACATCCCTTTCTACGAGTCGTAGGAAAGAGATTCATGTATTTGCTGATGCCTCCACTGAAGCTATTGCAGCCGTTGCTTATTTGAAGGTTGCGGACTCTAATGATGAAGCCCATGTTGGATTTCTGTTTGGGAAGGCCAAACTAGCACCTAAACCCAAGCACACCATACCCAGACTCGAGCTCTGTGGGGCTATACTAGTCGTAGAAATTGCAGACTTCATACAAAGCGAACTGGCTATTCACGTGGACAACACAAGATTCTACACAGACAGTATGGTAGTTCTGGGCTACATATACAACCAGACGAAACGCTTTTATGTCTACGTCAGTAACCGCGTTGAAAGGATAAGGAGATCCTCTAAACCACAGCAATGGCAGCACATTCCATCCCATCTGAATCCTGCGGACCTCGCTACCAGACCAATGTCTGTTGGTGCCTTTGCAAACTCTTCTTGGTTAACTGGACCAAAGTTCCTTCACAACCAGTGCGAAGAGACCGCTGTTGAAGACAACTTCAGCATTCAGGATCCAGATGTCGACCCAGAGATTCGTCCTGATGTCAACACCTTCATCACCAAATCCAAGGAGAAGGTTGGCTTGGACTGTGGGCGATTTGAGCGGTTCTCAAGATGGACGAGGTTGGTTCGCGCCATTGCAAGGTTAGTCCACATCGTACAATGCTATCGTAATAAGGACAGTAACACTGATTGCCGTGGTTGGCACATCTGCCATAAGCCTCTCTCTGCAGAAGACATTGCTTCATGTGAACTGTTTGTGATACGCAATGTGCAGCAGAATATCCGTCCAACCAAAGGAACTCTTCCAAGTAACTTAGCCTTTGGATTACAATTGGGTTGGAGACAGTTTGGCCTAGCGCGGCTTCTCCAATCTGAAGATGGGTTATCCTTTGGACTACTTCAGGAACTTGTCACAGACATTCGTCTACCTTGTTCTATTTTTGGTTATTGTTGCATGCATACATTGTTTCTTTTATCTTACAGGTTGAAGTATTCCTTCACGCATTCCAGGTAAATACCCCAAATTCGGAACTGTTTATTTAGTGAAATCCAAGGATGTCAGACGGGGAGTGTGCTGTTCCCAGTTTATCTATTGACTTTCAGCCATACATGGACATTTGTAATGTTGTGCTTTAATTGTATAATCTATGCATCTGCTATCCTTGCTGCCATCTACTGGTCATTGTGCATTACTCTGTATGTCTTCCCATAATTCTTTTCTGTCTGTAACTCCTCCTTGGGAATGTTTCTCTTCCTGCTTTGTTCATTCTGACCTCATGCTTCAGGACTGGAGGAAGGATTCTCTTGTTACCTGTAATCTGGTGCATCTATAACAGCTCTAATCTACAGTGCTAACTCGTACCTCATCTTCATCCCTTCATCTTCCCTGGCATCTCATCTATTCAAGGTATTGTAAATAAAGACTGTTAACTTATCACTGCATCATCCTTCCGGACATCTATGTAGCTGATAAGATCTAGGAGCACCGATTAGTGAGTAACGCTATCCGCCATTGTTTATATCGTGATCACATCCCTCAGACACATCTCACCCACATATATCGGTGGCAGAATAGCAGCAATGAGTCCTGACCTCAATCCCATTAAAAATATTTGGGATGAGTTGAAATCTGTCATTGGGAAAAAGAACCTTGCAAACATTTAGGAGCTTGATCAAACTGCAAAGGAAGAGTGGGGGAAAATACCAGCTGAGAAGTGCAAGAAGCTTATAGATGGTTACAAAAAACAGCAGGAGACTGTCATCAATTCTAAAGGGTGTACAACCGAGTATTAATTAGGGGCCTTTATTGCTGCTGCTTCTTTGAAAATGTAACATGTACGTTGACAAACAGTGTTTATTGTTGTATTACTTGGTAGGGGGGCAATAATTTTGAGCAACACTGTATAATATGGAAAGTACTTTTTAGGTGCACGGCAGGGCTCAGAAGGGAAGGAGCGCTATTTCAATGCCCTTTTTGCTGGAATATGTTGCCGACATCCTAACACGTTTGAAGAGCCCCTGACATGCCAAAACAGCACAAATCCCCATAGGTGATCCTATTTTACTAAATACACCTATTGAAGTATTCATCTTTATGTTCAGTGAGCATTTTTATCCCACAGGCTATTCACAGAGTTGTATGACATTGGGCTGAGTAAATGAAAAATTCCAATTTTTTCCAATAAAATGTTTATTTGGCTCGCAAGTTTTAAAAAGCTATAAGAGGAAAAAACGAATAGTACAAAGTATTATGCAATTTCTCCTGAGTATGCCAATATCTTACATGTGATTGAAAACTACTTTTGATGCAAAGTGCAAAGCTCAAAAGGGAAAGAGCGCCATATTGGAGGCAGATTTTGCTGGAATGGTTTGAGGTGCCATGTCACATTGGCAGAGCCCCTGAGGTACCAGACCAACAGAGACCCCATAAGTGACCCCACTTTACAAACTACAATCCTCAGTACAGTTATTTAGAGGTGCAGTGAGCATGTTGAGCATGTCCATCCTCGGTTCATTTTCATTGATCGAGGCCAATTGTGTCTAGTTGGCCGTGACTGCATGTATGTAAATCACATAGTTCCGGATTCATGACCACCCACTCTCACCGCAGGCACCAGAGACCTGACAGCTTGGAGTGTGAGCAGTGTGAGAATTCAAAGTCTGAATTAAATAAGGAAATACACTGGTCATGAAAAAGCACACCTCCAAAAACAATAAAGTAAATTTTAAATGGACAAAGCTTTAGTAGGAAAAATACATTGTTTAGAAGTGCATTGAGCTGGGGTTTGGATTTCTGCTAAAGGGGGGAAAAAAGCTCTTTGAAGCTTCTTCCTTAGCGAGTGTGACGAGCTGAGTGTGACCGGAGCGTAAGTGCGAACGGAAGTGTGTGACTTGTGATTCAGTGTGTAGGCATTTGGTATTATTACACCAATAAATTTGCTAAGTTGGCAGATGAGGGGGGTGTTAGTAAAGGGATAGCGCTGCTGCAGCAAGGCATGTCCACTGAAAGATAGAGGAGTGGCTGCTCCAGTAAGGGGGAAAACAGGAGAGCAGGGCAGGCGAGACAGGTGCTGGTAGTGGGGGACTCAATTATTAGGCAAACAGGGCAATCTGTCACAAAGACAGGGATCGTCGAACAGTGTGTTGCTTACCTGGTGCTCAAGTCTGGCACAGCGCTGATCGGGTTGGCAGGTTACTGGGAGGGACTGGTGAGGACCCAGCAGTCATGGTGCACATTGGCTCAAATGCCAAAGTTAAAGGTAGATGGAAGGTCCTTAAAAATGATTTCAGGGAATTAGGCTGCAAGCTTAAGGCAAGGACCTCCAAGGTAGTATTCTCTGAAATACTGCCTGTACCACGTGCCACACCAGAGAGGCAATGGGAGATTAGGGAGATAAATAAGTGGCTCAGGAATTGGTGTAGGAAGGAGGGGTTTGGGTTCCTGGAGAACTGAGCCGATTTCTTTGTTGGCTACAGGTTCTTTACTAGGGACGGGCTGCACCTCAATGGGGAGGGTGCAGCTGTGCTGGGGGAGAAAATGGCTAGAAGGTTGGAGCAGTGCTTAAACTAGGGATTGGGGGGAGGGTATTCATTGTACAAGAGGAGAAGACAGTATAAATAGTAACCTGGGCACAAATAATGAAATTGGCGGGGGCATAGGGGGAGGGTTTAGAACCGTCAATATAGTAAGAAGGAATAGAGGTAAAGAGAGATACATAAAGTGCATGTACACTAATGCCAGAAGCCTCACCAACAAAATGGAGGAATTAGAATTAATTTTGTTGGAAATTAATTATGACATGATGGAGATATCGGAGACATGGCTGGACGAGAGCCATGACTGGGCTGTTAATTTACAGGGCTATTGTCTGTTCAGAAATGACCGTACAAATAGGCGAGAGAAGGTGTGTGTTTATACGTAAAATCATCCTTAAAACCCATCCTGCGTGATAATATAGGTGAATCTAATGGAAATGTAGAGTCCCTGTGGGTGGAGATAAGGGGAGGGGGAAAAAATAATAAATTACTGATAGGGGTTTGTTATAAGTCCCCAACAATAATGGAAGTGGAGGAGAATATCCTCATAAAGCAAATAGATGAAGCAGCGACTCAGGGTGAAGTCATTATTATGGGGGACTTCAACTACCCTGAAATACATTGGGGAACAGAAACCTGCAGTTCCAGCAAAGGTAATAGGTTTTTGACAACTATGAGAGACAATTACCTTTCACAACTGGTTCAGGACCCAACAAGAAGGGGGGCACTGCTGGACCTAATATTAACCAACAGGCCGGACCGCATATCAAATATACGTATTGGAGGTCACTTGGGTAATAATGATCACAAAATAATAAGTTTTCAAGTATCCTTTAATAAGATGTGTAGTAGAGGGGCTACAAGGACACTAAACTTCAGGAAGGCAAATTTTTAATGGTTGAGAGATGATCAATAAACTGGGACGATGTCCTGAGACATAAGGTACACAAAGAAAATGGGAGACATTTATTAGCATCTTGAATAGGACCTGTGCACAATATATACACTATGAGAATAAACATGCTAGAAATAGGAGGAAACCACTATGGCTAAATAGAGCTGTATAGGGTGCAATAAGTGACAATAAGAAAGCATTTAGCAAATTATAGGAAGTAGGTAGTAATGAGGCATTAAATAAATACAGAAAATGAAATAACATCTGTAAAAAGTAAATCAAGGCAGCAAATACTGAGACAGAGAGACTCATTGCCAGAGAAAGTAAAAAAAAAATCCCAAAATATTCTTTAACTACATAAATAGTAAGAAGCTAAAAAAGTATTGTGTTGGCCCCCTTAAAAATAGTCTGGCTGAAATGGTGGATGAGGATGAGGGAAAAGCCAATATGCTAAATGACTTTTTTCAACAGTATTTACACAAGAAAATCCGATGACAGACAACATGATCAGTGATAACAAAAATTCTCCATTAAATGTAACCTGCCTAAACCAGCAGGAAGTACGGCACGGTCTAAAAATGACTAAAGTTGACAAATCCCCGGGTCCGGATGGGACACACTCCAGAGTACTGCAGAAATTAAGTACCGTCCTAGATAGACCATTTTTTTAAATCTTTAAAGATTCCATAATAACAGGGTCTGTACCACAGGACTGGCGTATAGCAAATGTGATGCCCATATTCAAAAAGGGGACAAAAACTGAACTTGGAAATTATAGGCCAGTAAGCTTAACCTCTACTGTGGGTACAATCCTAGAGGGTTTTCTAAGAGATGCTAGACTGGAGTATCTGAAGAAAAATAACCTCATGACCCAATATCAACACGGGTTTACAAGGGACCGTTCTTGTCAAACTAATCCGATAAGCTTCTATGAAGAGGTAAGTCCTGGACTGGACCAAAAAAATGCAGTGGATGTGGTGTATATGGACTTTTCAAAAGCTTTTGGTATGGTGCCACACAAAAGGTTGATACATAAAATGAGAGCAATGGGAATAGGGGAAAATATGTGTAAGTGGGTTAAGAACTGGCTTAGCGATAGGAAACAAAAGGTGGTTATTAATGGAATACACTCAGAATGGGTCACAGTTAACATTGGTGTACCACAGGGGTCAGTATCCGTACACCTCGTACACACTCGGCTCTGCTCCGAACACCTCGTACACACTCGGCTCTGCTCCGTACACCTCGTACACACTCGGCTCCGCTCCGTACACCTCGTACACACTCGGCTCTGCTCAGTACACCTCGTACACACTCGGCTCCGTTCCATACACCTCGTACACACTCGGCTCTGCTCCGTACACCTCGTACACACTCGGCTCTGCTCCATACACCTCGTACACACTCGGCTCTGCTCCGTACACCTCGTACACACTCGGCTCTGCTCCGTACACCTAGTACACACTCGGCTCTGCTCCGTACACCTCGTACACACTCGGCTCTGCTCCGTACATCTCGTACACACGCGGCTCCTCTCCGTACACCTCGTACACACTCGGCTCCGCTCCGTACACCTCGTACACACTCGGCTCTGCTCCGTACACCTCGTACACACTCGGCTCCGCTCCGTACACCTCGTACACACTCGGCTCCGCTCCGTACACCTCGTACACCCTCGGCTCTGCTCCGTACACCTCGTACACACTCGGCTCTGCTCCGTACACCTCGTACACACTCGGCTCCGCTCCGTACATCTCGTACACACTCGGCTCCGCTCCGTACACCTCGTACACACTCGGCTCCGCACATCTCGTACACACTCGGCTCCGCTCCATACACCTCATACACACGTGGCTCTGCTCCATACACCTCGTACACACTCGGATCTGCTACATACACTTCGCACACACTTGGCCCCACTCCGTACACCTCGTACACACTCGGCTCTGCTCCATACACCTCGTACACACTCGGCTCTGCTCCGTACACCTTGTACACGCACGGCTCCGCTCCATACACCTCATACATGCTCGGGCATCGTCCATACACCTCGTACACATTCGGCTCTGCTCTGAACACCCATTACACACGACTCCTCCCCTCTATGTGACATCATCACAGGTCCTGTAAGCACAGAGCATTTCATCTTCCCCCATTCAGGTCTCTACAATATCGGATCCTCTCACATCTTCTATAGAAGAGAATTCTCCTGATTGACCATCAAGGATGGATCTGGACAGGGACAAGATGGTGGAGAGGATCTTCCACCTCACCCTAGAGATCCTCTTCCTTGTTACTGGAGAGGTGAGAGATTGTGATGACAATGTCACATGACATCATTCTTATCTATGGACAGAATAACAGATGACAGAACTGGAGAGGTGAGGACTCTGGAAATGTCTGGAGACTGGAGATTTATTAATGTGTCTCTCCATAACCAGGATTACACAGTAGTGAAGAGCTCTAGTGATCTGTGCTGTCAGGACCCTGTGTCTGAGGGAAGAGCCCTGAGCCCAATCACGGGGCCTCCACCTCACCCCCTGATACATGAGGACATCAATGACCAGAAGATCCTACAACTCACCTACAAGATGATTGAGCTGCTGACTGGAGAGGTGACACTGCTGGGAATGCTGCTGCTGCTGCTGCTGGGACATTATACAGTAACGCTATGAAGGGATCGGGGAAAGATGACAATGGTATCATTGTATGTGTCAGGTTCCTATAAGGTGTCAGGACGTCACCATCTATTTCTCCATGGAGGAGTGGGAGTATTTAGAAGGACACAAAGATCTGTACAAGGACATAGTCATGATGGAGGTTCCCCGGCCGCCCCTCACATCACCAGGTAATAGACAGGACTAAATACACACGGCCTATAATGATCTGTATGGAAAGAATGAATTCAGTCCTGTATGTGTCTCCTCCAGGTCTATCCAGTAAGAGGACAACACCAGAGAGATGTCCCCGTCCTCTTCTCCCACAGGACTGTAAACAAGAAGATCCCGATGTTCCTCCGGATCATCAGGTAGATGGAGAGAAGGTGTGATGAGATCTCCCTATGATGTGTAGATGGCTGTGAAGGTCTTGTGCTCAGTCTTGTTTTATCCTCCAGTATTCTATGTTTTATACTTGTGTAATGAGAACGGTGGAGATGGCAGATTACAGCTGATCATAGATGGGACTTCTCCATCTGTCTGTGACTTTTACAATCTTTGTTTCAGGGTGAAGATCTGCCCCATATTAATACTACAGAGACATATGTGAGGGGTGATGATGATCTGCCCCATATTAATACTACAGAGACATATGTGAGGGGTGATGATGATCTGCCCCATATTAATACTACAGAGACATATGTGAGGGGTGATGATGATCTGCCCCATATTAATACTACAGAGACATATGTGAGGGGTGATGATGATCTGCCCCATATTAATACTACAGAGACATATGTGAGGGGTGATGATGATCTGCCCCATATTAATACTACAGAGACATATGTGAGGGGTGATGATGATCTGCCCCATATTAATACTACAGAGACATATGTGAGGGGTGATGATGATCTGCCCCATATTAATACTACAGAGACATATGTGAGGGGTGATGATGATCTGCCCCATATTAATACTACAGAGACATATGTGAGGGGTGATGATGATCTGCCCCATATTAATACTACAGAGACATATGTGAGGGGTGATGATGATCCTGCCCCATATTAATACTACAGAGACATATGTGAGGGGTGATGATGATCTGCCCCATATTAATACTACAGAGACATATGTGAGGGGTGATGATGATCTGCCCCATATTAATACTACAGAGACATATGTGAGGGGTGATGATGATCTTACAGATGACAGCGCAGGTGAGTAGTTTCCTCTATAGTTACTTATTCACCGGTCGGTACATTTATGGTGGGTTTACACGTCGCGATATCGGGCCGATATCGTAACCAACGACGCAGGAGCGCGCTTTTTGATCGCGCTTTTCCCGCCATCGCATCGCCGGTTTATACAGCCCGATATCGGGATACAACGTCCCGACGATGTGTACGCCCCCAACCCAGGAACGACCATTTAACATGGGAGTGAATGGGTGACGTGGGCGTACACATCGGAGTTGGGCTGTCAGACGGGACGATGCGGCTACAACGGCCATGCGATATCGGGCGGTTGAATAGCACGGTCATTCAACCCCGATATCGTTTTGGCATCGTTCCAGCATCACATTGTACGTTCAAACCGTACAACGCGCGAACGATATCGAGTCCAACTCCCGAACCACGTGACTTTTGGTCGGAGTTGGGTTGGAGTTGGACGCCGATATCGCGACGTGTAAACCCACCATTAGGTGTTTGATTTTGTAGCTTCTATTGAGTCTGTTCTGTGTCTCTATCTCACAAGCTTCGCACTTCTCAGCAATCTATTAAGTAATTAGTGCGGATCTCAGATCCTGGACATCCACTGATCTGCAGTCAATTAAAGAGAAATTTCATGATATATTTTAGTATAAACTGTATATACAGTTAGGGCCAGAAATATTTGGACAGTGACACAATTTTCGCGAGTTGGGCTCTGCATGCCACCACATTGGATTTGAAATGAAACCTCTACAACAGAATTCAAGTGCAGATTGTAACGTTTCATTTGAAGGGTTGAACAAAAATATCTGATAGAAAATGTAGGAATTGTACACATTTCTTTACAAACACTCCACATTTTAGGAGGTCAAAAGTAATTGGACAAATAAACATAACCCAAACAAAATATTTTTATTTTCAATATTTTGTTGTGAATCCTTTGGAGGCAATCACTGCCTTAAGTCTGGAACCCATGGACATCACCAAACGCTGGGTTTCCTCCTTCTTAATGCTTTGCCAGGCCTTTACAGCCTTCAGGTCTTGCTTGTTTGTGGGTCTTTCCGTCTTAAAGGGAACCAACCACCTCGGATGACCCTCATACACTGTTAATATGTGCCCCTGCAGCCTAGTAAACCATTTGCAGCACTGTTTTTGTGTGAAAAGTGGCTGCAGTAGAAGTGAGATAATGATTTTATAAACTTACATGCCTGCGTACTTGAGGGCGTCTCCCTGTGTGTGCTGGGACTTGTGAGCTGTGCTCGTCATGCCTGCTCTCCCCTCCCTTATGCACGCCCCCTCTCAGCCTGCTATAGTGATGTGAGGCTGATTGCGTCATAAAGGGGGTGGGGCTACCGGGATGCCGCGATTTAGCCCCGCCCCTTTATGACGCAATCAGCCTCACACAGTATAGCAAGCTGAGAGGGGGCGTGCATAAGGGAGGGGAGAGCAGGCATGACAAGCACAGCTCACAAGTGCCAGCACACACAGGGAGACGCCCTCAAGTACGCAGGCATGTAAGTTTATAAAATCATTATCTCACTTCTACTGCAGCCACTTTTCACACAAAAACAGTGCTGCAAATGGTTTACTAGGCTGCAGGGGCACATATTAACAGTGTATGAGGGTCATCCGAGGTGGTTGGTTCCCTTTAAGTCTGGATTTGAGCAAGTGAAATGCATGCTCAATTGGGTTAAGATCTGGTGATTGACTTGGCCATTGCAGAATGTTCCACTTTTTTGCACTCATGAACTCCTGGGTAGCTTTGGCTGTATGCTTGGGGTCATTGTCCATCTGTACTATGAAGCGCCGTCCAATCAACTTTGCAGCATTTGCCTGAATCTGGGCTGAAAGTATATCCCGGTACACTTCAGAATTCATCCGGCTACTCTTGTCTGCTGTTATGTCATCAATAAACACAAGTGACCCAGTGCCATTGAAAGCCATGCATGCCCATGCCGTCACGTTACCTCCACCATGTTTTACAGAGAATGTGGTGTGCCTTGGATCATGTGCCGTTCCCTTTCTTCTCCAAACTTTTTTCTTCCCATCATTCTGGTACAGGTTGATCTTTGTCTCATCTGTCCATAGAATACATTTCCAGAACTGAGCTGGCTTCTTGAGGTGTTTTTCAGCAAATTTAACTCTGGCCTGTCTATTTTTGGAATTGATGAATGGTTTGCATCTAGATGTGAACCCTTTGTATTTACTGTCATGGAGTCTTCTCTTTACTGTTGACTTAGAGACAGATACACCTACTTCACTGAGAGTGTTCTGGACTTCAGTTGATGTTGTGAACGGGTTCTTCTTCACCAAATAAAGTATGCGGTGATCATCCACCACTGTTGTCATCCGTGGACGCCCAGGCCTTTTAGAGTTCCCAAGCTCACCAGTCAATTCCTTTTTTTCTCAGAATGTACCCAACTGTTGATTTTGCTACTCCAAGCATGTCTGCTATCTCTCTGATGGATTTTTTTCTTTTTTTTCAGCCTCAGGATGTTCTGCTTCACCTCAATTGAGAGTTCCTTTGACCGCATGTTGTCTGGTCACAGCAACAGCTTCCAAATGCAAAACCCTTTCTCCGATTTGGATGTGGAAACTCTCATATTGCAGCTGGGAGTGTGCACTTTCAGCCCATATTATATATATAATTGTATTTCTGAACATGTTTTTGTAAACAGCTAAAATAACAAAACTTGTGTCACTGTCCAAATATTTCTGGCCCTAACTGTAACAGTAAAAAGGGGCTGATGACAACTATTGCTGTCTCCCCTGTATTGCAGAGATTATGGGCTGTTGAATTTTAGGTGCCCAATATGCAGATTTCCCCTTCAATCAAAAGTTCATTATCAGAGATTCCTCTTTAGCTTCGCTACTTTTACAAACTAAACACAATATTTTACAATAATGTACTTGTTCTTGCCTAACCATATTCTGAGAGCTGTAATGTCTTTATTTTTCCTTCGAATAAGGGTTTGATTTTTTGCGGGACAATTTGTTGGTTTTAGTTGTACCATTTTTTCCTTATACATATTTTTAATCGTTCTTTATCCATTTTATTGTGTGTTGTAATGATGAAAATGCTACATTTAAAAAATAAATAATTTTTTTAATTTTTTTTATTTTTTAAGCACTGCTCGCCATACAGAAAATATAACGTACTAGTCTTTTAAATGGGATAATTTCTGTACATTTTGCTTTGATTTAATTTCACACAAATTCTGCATTTATAGCAACACGAGTAGTTTTTGTGTGTGTGGTACTTTGTGCACTTCTTTTTACATATTTGATTTTCTTTTTTTTTTTTCTTTTGTTATATTTTTACTTAGACCCACAGTGGGGCATGAATATTTTTTACTATGACCTTTGTCTCATGCATTTGCCTCAATTGGTTCTAAAATTAGTATGGGGCGATGCTGTAGGGTGTGAGGTATCATACACAGCTGTAATTGGTATGGGCCGATGCTGTAGGGTGTGAGCTATCACACACAGCTGTAATTGGTATGGGCCAATGCTGTAGGGTGTGAGGTATCACACACAGCTGTCACCCTTGGCATTTTTGCCTGCTGGAGGGCGCTATACACTTAACCTTCAGCAACATGAAAAAATTGGCACTGAGGATTAAGACCCCTTAACGGCCGCCATGAAAAGGCGTAACAGCGATTGTTAAAGAGTACCGTATATACTCGTGTATAAGCCGACCCCCCTACTTTTGCCCCCAAAACCTGGGAAAACCTATTGACTCGTGTATAAGCCGAGGGTGGACCCCAGCACAGGTATACAGCCCCCCGCAGTGTGGTATATAGGCCCCCCCAGTGGTAGTATACAGCAGCCTCCCCAGTGGTATGCAGGCCCCAGCAGTATATACAGCAGCCGCCCCAGTGGTATACAGCAGCCCTTAGGTAGTACACAGCAGCCCCAGAGGTATATACAGCAGCCCCAGGGGTATACACAGCAGCCGCAGGGGTGTACACAGCAGCCCCAGGGGTATATACAGCAGCCCCAGAGGTGTACACAGCAGCCCCAGGGTGTACACAGCAGCCCCAGGGGTATACACAGCAGCCCCAGGGGTATACACAGCAGCCCCAGGGGTATACACAGCAGCCCCAGGGGTGTACACAGCAGCCCCAGGGGTATACACAGCAGCCCCAAGGGTATACACAGCAGCCCCAGGGGTATACACAGCAGCCCCAGGGGTACACAGCAGCCCCAGGGGTACACAGCAGCCCCAGGGGTATACAGCAGCCCTTAGGTAGTATACAGCAGCCCCAGAGGTATGTACAGCCCCAGTGGTATACAGCAGCCTTCCCAGTGGTATATACAGACCCCAGCATTATTACAGCAGCCGCCCCAGAGGTAAACACAGCAGCCCCAGGGGTATACACAGCAGCCCCAGGGGTAGTACACAGCAGCCCCAGGGGTAGTACACAGCAGCCCCAGGGGTAGTACACAGCAGCCCCAGGGGTAGTACACAGCAGCCCCAGGGGTATATACAGCAGCCCCAGGGGTAGTACACAGCAGCCCCAGGGGTAGTACACAGCAGCCCCAGGGGTAGTACGCAGCAGCCCCAGGGATAGTACACAGCAGCCCCAGGGGTAGTGCACAGCAGCCCCAGGGGTAGTACACAGCAGCCCCAGGGGTATATACAGCAGCCCCAGGGGTGTACACAGCAGCCCCAGGGGTAGTACACAGCAGCCCCAGGGGTAGTACACAGGCCCCCCTCACTGTTTGGCGCCCCCACCTCAGGATGCCCCCCCACCCGCATGCAGCGCTGCGCATATACATTACCAGCCTATCAGCTGTCACCCTCCGGTGGCGGATCGCGGCTCCCGGCTCCGGCTTCCATCTTCATCTCTGTCTTCCTGCTTTGTGGCCGGGGCTCATCGCGATGACGTCATCGCGACGCCGGCCGGTCATGTGACATGCAGGAAGACACAGATGAAGATGGAAGCCGGAGCCGGGAGCCGCGATCCGCCACCGGAGGGTGACAGCTGATAGGCTGGTAATGTATATGCGCAGCGCTGCATGCGGGGGGGCCATCCTGAGGTGGGGGCGCCAAACAGTGAGGGGGGTCCCGTATATACTCGCGTATAAGCCGAGGGGAGACTTTTCAGCCCAATTTTTGGGCTGAAAAACTCGGCTTATACGCGAGTATATACGGTAAATAGAATCTCTTAGTGAATGCATTGATGTCTGCAGTTTGTACCCCTGTTTTCGTCAGCTAGTAAATTAATCTAAATATAATTTGTTTCAAAAGGCAGCACTTCTAAAGTAATATATATATTATATATACTTTTTTTTTTGTCAGATGACTGTGCATCGGAGGGATATCTGCCTATTGCTAATCTTGATGCATCAGATTATGGTATCACATCATATATATATGAAGATCTTGACATAATACCAGATATACCGCCAGCCCTTCACAACAAAAATCTATCAGCTATTCCTTATCATCAGGTTCTATCTTCTCATTCATTACAGACTGTAAAGCAAAATGAAAATAAGAAAAGGGATGGGGAACATCAAAAAGCTCATACAGGGGAGAAACCATTTTCATGTTCAGAATGTGGGAAATATTTTAGCACGAAAGAAAAGCGTACTGCACATGAGAGAATTCACACAGGGGAGAAGCCATTTTCATGTCCAGAATGTGGGAAATGTTTTACAGACAAATCAAATCTTAATGTACATCAGAGAATTCACACAGGGGAGAAGCCATTTTCATGTCTACAATGTGGGAAATGTTTTTCTAGGGCGAGCTATCTCTCTAACCATAAAAGAATTCACAGAGGGGAGAAGCCATTTTCATGTCCAGAATGTGGGAAATGTTTTACAGACAAATCACATCTTATTGTACATCAGAGAATTCACACAGGGGAGAAGCCATTTTCATGTCTAGCATGTGGGAAATGTTTTTCTACTAAAGGCGATCTCTCTAAGCATAAAAGAACTCACACTGGTGAGAAGCCAGTTTCATGTCTAGAATGTGGCAAATGTTTTTCTAACACAAGCTATCTCTCTAAGCATAAAAGAACTCACAGTGGGGTGAAGCCATTTTCTTGTTCAGAATGTGGGAAATGTTTTACTCAGAAATCAACTCTTACTGCACATCAGAGAACTCACACAGGGGTGAAGCCATTTATATGTTCAGAATGTGGGAAAGGTTTTACCCAGAAATCAACTCTTACTTCACATCTGAGAATTCACACAGTTAAAAATCCATAATGTCCAGAATGTGGGGATTGTTGATCCTGTGAATCAGCTCTTGTTATTAATCAAAGACTATACACACAGAGGAGAAGCCTTTTTCACAATGAGAACGGGAACATTTCAACAAAGAAATTTCCTTAAAAACATCAGGAAAGGACAGATACCATAGACTCATCTCTGACATTTTTAATTAGACTATTTTTGGATAGATGTGATGCTTTAATTGACTATTATTGCATTTTATTGCAATTTTGCTGCGACCAAAAATATGTAATTTTGGCGGTTTTAATTTTTTTTTCTATTACGCAGTTTACCGATCAGATTAATTTTATATTTGATAGTTGGCATTTCTGAACGTACGGATACCAAATGTATTTTTATTTTTTTTTAATAGTTTTATTTCCATTAGGGCAAAAGGGGGATGATGTGAACTTTTAGGTTTTTTTTTTTATTATTTTTTTTTTTTTTAAAAACTTGTTTTTAATACTTAAAGGTACCTTTTGAACGTCGCTACAGAAGGTTAGGAACAACCGGGTGCTTCACGTGCACGAGCACGCACCAACGGTTGCAAACGGTACCCGCACCGCCTTTACACGCCGCTACAAGGTGCTCCACAGAAGGTTTAATCTATCCCTGGAGGCACCGCCGGGTGCGGCAGGTTACCTTCTGTAGAGCACCTTACCTCATTTACACGCCGCTACAGAAGGTAATATGGGAGGACCTGGGGCAGCAGGGACAACACATAGGCGTGCCACAATTGTGGATTACGAGACGCACGTACGATGATTGGACAATGCAATAGCATCATGATTGGCCAGCCAGCGCAGGAGGCTGATTAATACATGACGCTCGAGCAATTGTGTAGTGTGACTGGTCAGCTCCTTAAATATGCCGCCCTATGCAGCGACAACCAATCGTAACGCAGGAGCTTCCACCAATGATCGCTGAAGGGGGTGTGTTTCCCGGAGGCTGTGTAACGCCCCAGGGAGCTAACTAGGTGATGAAAAAAACCTTACCCTATCGTATTTAGACGCCGCTACCATCGGGTTGAAATCAACCTGTTTTAGAGCACTGCTCTGAAACAGGTGCCGAAAGTGACGGGTGGCAACAACCTACTTTACACGCCGCTACCTCGGGTTGATTTGACGGTACAAGATACATTTGTCTCCGTAACCCAGTTGTTTTCTACCTTCTGTAGCGGCGTGTAAAGGTACCATAACTCTTATTTTCCATGTCACCATAGGGTGCCACAATACAGCAGTAATACAGAGCTATAAGGCAATTGGTCACAGCACCTGGGGGATTAAAGCTGGGCTTCTTGTTCCTCTAGCCAGCTCCTGGCCGCAAGTCCAACCCGGAGAGTTCAATCCAGATTATAAACACGTACCCATATGAGAAAGGACAGCGCCACAGGCTTAGATGGTGCAAATAAACTTCTGGATTCTTTATTCCATGGTCACTGAAAGCGACGTTTCGATCACCAACGTGATCTTTATCAAGCTCTGGGCCCAGAGCTGGAGAAGGTGAGAAAGTGAAAGTACTACTGCTCATCTCTGTCACAGGAAGATAACTAATGCTAATATTGTAGGTGATTATTATGTGCTCTCTGTGCAGTGTGTGATATCTGCAATGTACTATTTGCTGTCTGTAGCAATCATCTGTCTATCCCACTCTATCCCTCCATCTGTCTATTCCTCCATGTATCTATCTATCTATCTATCTATCTATCTATCCATATCTGTCTATCCATATCTTATCTGTCCCAGAAATAATGAAAGCCGGGCAGCCCTCAGACTAACACTCCTTTTTTTAGCACTAGTCAGGTACACCTCATAGCTGCCCAAAAGGACACCCAGGACAGGCATTGCTCGTTTTCAGTAACACATCAACATCAATTGATAGTTGGAATAAATAGACTGCATTCACCACATCTTCTTAAGGTGCAGGCTTTATTTTCAAGTGTAGGGGTGTGTAGTATGAGGTTCTGCAGCAGCTGAGGTGTACAGTATGAGGTTCTTCTCCCCCCTAGTTTTGATCCTGGCTACGCCGATGGTGTGAATGTAGCCTGAGGATCCAGGCTTTGTCTACACTTAGCTGAGATAAGTCAGTTCTGCACTGAGCACCAGTGAAGCTTCTCCTATACAGGCAAGGGTAAAAAGTAAACACTCAGAAAGAAGGAAGGCCTGCACTCATCTCAGAAGAATTGCTAGAGTGAACAGGTTAACAAAATTAAGGTCATTACTTCTTAAAGCATTTTTAAACTTTCAATAAACTGTGCATAAATCAATAGTCCAGTATACTGTATGTTCCCTCTGTATGCTTGATGCTTGTTTGTTTTTTCTTTGAGCTCATATGCTTTTTGGGAGGGTAGATTCAATATACGTCTGACCTCTGTAATTGCAAACAAAGGTTTCTGTACCAAATATTAAGTTCTGTTTTTCTATTGTATCAAATACGTATTTCATGCAATAAAATGCATATTATTTAAATCATACAATATGATTTTCTGGATTTTTTTAGTCTGCCTCTCACATGTGAAGTGTACAATTGCAGACCTCTCCATTCTTTGTAGGTGGGAAAACTTGCAAAAGTGTCAGTTTATCAAATTCTCATTTTCCCCACTGTACATGGTTCCCTGTTCTTGCTGGAATTATAATAAACATTATTTTATAGGACAAAATTATTTTGAGAGGGAATTTATATGATTAAAAATGTCTAAGGCCCATTTCACATCAGCGTTTTACGCTGATCGCGGCAGTTGCTGTGAAAAAAACGCAACTGCCGCGACTACCGCATAACGGCCACACTTGTGGTTCACCTGCGGCAAAACCCATAAAACGTCTATGGGGCTTGCGGCAGGTGCGGTATCGACAGATTAACAGTAAGATAAATCTTACAAACCAAAAAGTTATGTTGCTCAGTTGAATTTTAATACATTTTAAACATAAAAGTGTGGGTCAATTATTATTCAACCCCTCAAACCACCAGCATTCTGTTTGGTCCCCCTAAAGTATTAAGAAGTAGTTCAGGCACAAAGAACAATGAGCTTCACATGTGTGGATTAATTATCTCTTTTGCCAGCCTTTTCTGACTATTTAAGACCCTCCCCAAACTTGTGAACAGCACTCATACATGGTCAACATGGGAAAGACAAAGGAGCATTCCAAGGCCATCAGAGACAAGATCGTGGAGGGTCACAAGGCTGGCAAGGGGTACAAAACCCTCTCCAAGGAGTTAGGCCTACCTGTCTCCACTGTTGGGAGCATCATCCGGAAGTGGAAGGCTTATGGAACTACTGTTAGCCTTCCACGGCCTGGACAGCCTTTGAAAGTTTCCTCCCGTGCCGAGGCCAGGCTTGTCCGAAGAGTCAAGGCTAACCCAAGGACAACAAGGAAGGAGCTCCGGGAAGATCTCATGGCAGTGGGGACATTGGTTTCAGTCAATACCATAAGTAACGTACTCCACCGCAATGGTCTCCGTTCCAGACGAGCCCATAAGGTACTTTTACTTTCAAAGCGTCATGTCAAGGCTCGTCTACAGTTTGCTCATGATCACTTGGAGGACTCTGAGACAGACTGGTTCAAGGTTCTATGGTCTGATGAGACCAAGATCGAGATCTTTGGTGCTAACCACACACGTGACGTTTGGAGACTGGATGGCACTGCATACGACCCCAAGAATACCATCCCTACAGTCAAGCATGGTGGTGGCAGCATCATGCTGTGGGGCTGTTTCTCAGCCAAGGGGCCTGGCCATCTGGTCCGCATCCATGGGAAGATGGATAGCACGGCCTACCTGGAGATTTTGGCCAAGAACCTCCGCTCCTCCATCAAGGATCTTAAGATGGGTCGTAATTTCATCTTCCAACAAGACAACGACCCAAAGCACACAGCCAAGAAAACCAAGGCCTGGTTCAAGAGGGAAAAAATCAAGGTGTTGGAGTGGCCTAGTCAGTCTCCTGACCTTAACCCAATTGAAAACTTGTGGAAGGAGCTCAAGATTAAAGTCCACATGAGACACCCAAAGAACCTAGAAAACTTGGAGAAGATCTGCATGGAGGAGTGGGCCAAGATAACTCCAGAGACATGTGCCGGCCTGATCAGGTCTTATAAAAGACGATTATTAGCTGTAATTGCAAACAAGGGTTATTCCACAAAATATTAAACATAGGGGTTGAATAATAATTGAACCACACTTTTATGTTTAAAATTTATTAAAATTCAACTGAGCAACATAACTTTTTGGTTTGTAAGATTTATGCTTCTGTTAATAAATCCTACTCTCGTTTGCAGTTTGAAGGCTCTAACTTATTGGCATCTTATCAAACCACCTAAATCTGCAGGGGGTTGAATACTACTTGTAGGCACTGTACATGTGGATTTTTGACCTGACAGTTTTCCTTTGATGGAGAAATGACCCGCAAACTTGGTGTTTCTCTGGAAAGAGAAAGTATTAGAAAATTAGTGATTGAAGAAGCCCTTAAACAAAAAGAAGATCTAAAAAAGACTCTCAAAAGACGCTTCATGTTTTTTAAAATGGATGCCTGCACACGTCACAGAGTGAACTATTTTGCCATCAATGTTCGATATGTTTGTGACAACAAAAAAATTGTTACCAAGACACTGGCAGTAAAATATACTAAAGCTCATCACACCAGGCAGTTTCTCCAGGCCTTAGTGGAAAAAGTTCTGCAAGATTACGAACTCAAAAAAGAACAGGTTCTAGCTATTGTAACGGACAATGCTTCAAACATGATAAGTACAATTAAACTAATGAATGAGAGTAATGAACAACAGCTAGAAGAAAATTTAGGTTTCAGTATGTTTGAGATGGAAGGCCACAGTGCTGTTCATGTAACTGAGGAACAAACAGATATTACAACAGAAGAACAGCAAAATTATACTTTAGAAATATATGATCTTGTTGAAGCTGCTTCAAAACACTTTCATATTCATCACATGCGCTGTGTTGTGCACACGCTGCAGCTGGCAATAATGGTACCTTTACACGCCGCGACGGCAGGCTGGATACATCGCGCTACAGGCTACAAATGTAGCTTGTAGCGCCAATGTAGCCCGTCGTAGCGGCGTCTGAAGACGTGACGCTACAGCCGGCAACAGATACATCTGCCTCCTAGGTCTGCTCGAAAACTGATGGCTACAACGCCGATGGTAGCGAGCTGTATCGGCGTGTAAAGAGGCAACGGAAGGGAACTCTGGACACCCGGGGCTGTAGCTGCAATGTAGCTAAGGCGTGACCCAGGCTCTGGGATACCGCGCCCCATCAGCGATCATTGGAGGAAGCTCCTGCATGACGATTGGTAGTCGCTGCCTAGGGCGGCATATTTAAGGAGCTGACCAGTCACACTACACAATCGCTCGAGCGTGCTGTATTTCTCAGCCTCCTGCGATGCCTGGCCAATCAGGATGATATTGCGCCGTCCTATCATCGTACGGACGGCTCGTAATCCAAGATTGTGGCACGCCTATGTGCTGTCTCTGCTGTACCAGGTCCGCCCATATTAGCTTGTTGTAGCGCTGTGTAAATGTGGTACGCTAAGCTACAGATACACCCGGCGATGTATCTAGCTACAGATGTAGCGTAGCGTAGCGCACCTTATGGCGGCGTGTAAAGAGGGTGCGTTGACCGTTTGTAGCCGTTTGAGCGTGCTCGTGCACGTGAAGTAGCGGGATGTATCCAGCCTGCCGTCGCGGCGTGTAAAGGTACCTTTAGAGATAGTCTGCCAGAGGGACATGCTGGAAATCTGATTGGAAAAGTGAGGAAATTGGTTATTGCCACCAGAACCCCTAAAATTGATTCCATCTTGAAGAGACGTGCTGGGAAAGGGGCAATTGTCGATCAAGCCACTCGGTGGGGCAGCACTTATTTAATGATTGAGCGATTGCTTGAACTACAACCATTTCTTATAGATATAGCGAACCCTCAGGTAACCCTAAATGAAGATCAATGGACAGAGGTGGCTGAATTGAAGGAATTGCTTAATCAACCATTTACCGTGACTAAAAAATTACAAGCTGAGGATTTTTACTCCTGGCATTTTCATAAGGGAGTGGAAGAACTTGCTATTTTACCTGTCCCAAAGAGGAGGTTTAATCGCAGATGGCATTTCTGCTTCATTTGAAACGGAGAGAGACACAGCTATTGGAAAATAAACATTTTCTGGCAGCTGTTTATGTGGACCCAAGTCATCGTATACTGCTTGATGATCAACAGTGTTCTAAAGGAAAAGAAGCTCTGACTGAGGTAGCAGTTAGGATGAGTGGCCTACAGGAGGACTGCCAGGCGCAATAGTACTTGGGTCCTGACAGTCCTACTGCTGCCATATCTTCATCCTCATCTGATGAGAAGTTTGACTTTGCCAAGTATTTGGATGACATGGAGCAGGCAAAGCGTTGCTGCAAGGAAAAATATTTCACTCTCTCCTATAGCAACCATATTGACCATACTTCAGCAAAATTTTTCACTTGCTCTCAAAGAAATAGAAAAATACAACCGTTCATCAAAACTGACTGTGCATGAGGCCATTCCTTTATACCCGGAGATTGTTAGAGATGTTGCCCATGTGGTTACGGCTTTGCCTCCAACCCAAGTTAGTGTAGAGAGGTTGTTCTCTAGCCTTAAAATTATTAGGTCAGATTTGAGGTCATCTATGAAGGAAGGATCTGATGGAGGCGATTCTATTTCTTAGAACAAATTCATAGACTGCAGAAATGTTATTTAGTATGTTTTTGTTGAAAACTGTTTTTTGCCACTTACACAGTTTATTACATAGTGTTATATGTAATCAATATTACATAGTGTATTACATATTTAATTTTTGTGTTCTAAAGTTGTATTCCAATAAATATATATTATGTTCTATCTAAATATCTTGATTATTGTATCATAAAAATGATTCAATGTCTGATGTTCACATTGTACTACAATCAATTTTTCACTTAAATATAAGCAATATATGTGGGAGTAAGAAGGTGTAAGGGAAATTGAGGAGTTGGAGTCGCAGGTTTGGCTTACCAACTCCACAGCCCTGTTTTTCAATGCTCAGGTCTTAATCATGGCTACCATGAAACGCATTGGCCTCTGTACTGTGCACATTGCCTAGCCAGTTTTGAAGTTTTATTTTTAATAAAACACCACATTTTCTTCACAGATCACCGAGATTGATTTGCTTGATGTTCTTTTACCAATCTGCACTGCACTGCACCCAGAATACTGACACTTCAGTGCACTGCCTCATCTCACTCCCCCCCCCCCCCCCCCGTATGATGAGCGCACCGAAATGTCAGTATACCGGTCACGGTGCAGATCGGTGGTGCTGGAGGACCTAAGTGCCGCTCTCAAGTCATAAGCTGATAGACAACTGGCGTCACATGTAAGTGGCACTTATGCCATCCTGCTCCTCCCCGTCTACCACGGTATCATGACACTTTTAATTGCACTGGGGGAAAGATGCCTTCCTTCATAGGGAAGATGCAGGAGCACACTGCGGGGAGAGGGTAAGAAGAGTGTGGCTGAGATAGCGCACAGTGGGGAAGGGGGAAGAAGTGGGGGGCTGAGACACTGCACTGTGGGGAGGGGGGTGAGGATGGGTTGGAGACCCTTGTGAAGTAATTGACAGCCTCGACCCTGAAATCAGCGTCACAGTGATGCTTTGTTTTAGGGAGGGTCTGAGGAAGTGCCTGGGGCGTCTGCAATACTTTGGTATTACAGGTTATTAAACTTGGGGTTATTTAGTTTGGAAAAACAAAGGCTTAGGGGTGATCTTATAATAATGTATAAATATATGAGGGGACAGTACAGAGACCTTTCTAATGATCTCTTTACTCTTAGGCCTGAGACGGGGACAAGGGGGCATCCTCTACGTCTGGAGGAAAGAAGGTTTAATCATAATCACAGACGCGGATTCTTTACTGTAAGAGCAGTGAGACTATGGAGCTCTCTGCCACATGATGTTGTAATGAGGGAGTCACTACTAACATTTAAGAAGGCCCTGGATGCCTTTCTTGAAAACTATAATATTACCAGTTATATATACTAGATTCTTGATAGGGCGTTGATCCAGGGAATTAGTCTGATTGCCGTATCTGGAGTCAGGAAGGAATTTTTTCCCCCAATGTGGAGCTTAGTGTTGCCACATGGGTTTTTTTTTTGCCTTCCTCTGGATCAACATGTTAGGCTATGGGTTGAACTAGATAGACTTAAAGTCTACCTTTAACCTTAAAAATTATGTTACTATGTTACATAAAAACACGAGGATTAAAAACTATGAGGAGGCACATGAATCCGGTACGTCTGTGGGTGAAGCTCCACCCGTTCCTCACTCTCTTGGCTCTGCTCCTTGCCTTCTGTGCCCACTCGTAGGCTTGCTGGACGGCAGAAGAGCCACTCCGGGTCACTGGCTCGGGCCTAACCGCGGCACCGACCACCAGGACGTCTTCGCATTTCTCCTAGCGTCTGCACACTCTAACTAACTCCTCCCCCAGCAGCAGTATTTATAGGGGATCTCGCCTAAGGTCAGCGAGTGGTGCTCCCCCTACTGTGCTGGGTGTTGAGGTGTTGCATGTAGTAGGTACCTGCTGTGGAAACCCAGCTGTGCAGTAGGGAAAACTGTGGCTATCTGCGTGAGCAGGGCGTCACATTCTCATAATGTGTTCTCATATCTACCCCATGGCTCCCAATTCCCCCCCATTTGGTCTGCACGCATGCTGCCCTCTTGCACCCCATAATAAGAATAATAATCTTTATTTATATAGTGTCAACATATTCTGCAGCGCTTTACAGTTCAGTGGTTCATATAGATGATAGAAATAATCTCTTCAGTTTCCTCGTTCGATAAACTCCATAGACTGCGTCTTCAGAACCAAAAGTGGGTTTTATTCGGGTAGGAAAAAAAATACAGAGTTTTACGGCAAAGGCAGTAACAGGCACAGGAATCTGAATGACAGGCGCGCATGGCACACAGGATGGAATAGTGTCGCCCCGCCTGTCTAAAGCAGGGCGTTTTTATACAATTTTTCTACCATTGGATAACGTTAGTGGCCATTATTGTCAATGGATACATAATGACCTCATCCTGACAAAGGCAATACTTATATTTCACGTAGACATGAAAAAGACACTGTTACCACCCTGGGTTCTGCCGCCCGTGCCCCCCGACCTGCTGCCCTTACTCCTTCGGCTCCTATCGCCTCTGTCCAGCCTCCATGTTCCCGGGTGTCGTCCGTCCGCCGATGGCTCAGGCAGCCGCCGCCCGCGGGTCGGTTGGGTAGCAACTTCCGTACCGTATGCCCCCGGGTACGCGCACTTGTCCCCAGCCGCAGGGGTCCAGCACCCTCTGCCTGAGCAACACTGCTCCTCTCACTTCCGGTACCACTGCTTGTGCACATGGAACTGTCTCCTAATCAGTTTCTGCTGGAGAGTGCAGGGAGCTTGCTCCTCCCCTCAGCCAATCACCAGGTCTCTGGGTCCTTCCAATCAGGACTGCCCTGTTCTGATATAAACCTCCTGTTGCCAATCAGTCGGGGCCAGGGCAACCTCCTCTTCTCCCTAGTGGAGCTGCCATATCTGGTCTGGTCAGGTCGCTCCTTGTTTTGGTCCGTTGCCTGATCTCTATTTTGCTTCCCTCAGATTCCTGCCCTGCCAGCTCTGGATCCCCTGTGTTCCTGGACTCCCCTGTGTTCCTGGATTCCCCTGTGTTCCTGGACTCCCCTGTGGTTCTGCATCCCCCGTGTTCCTGGCTGGTTTCCTGGATCCCCCTGTGTTCCTGGATCTCCCAGTATTCCTGGATTTCCCCTGTATTCCTGGTTTCCCGTGTTCCTGGTCCTCTGTGTTTCCATTTCTATTTGTATACCCGGTTGCTGTTTTGTTTCCACGTCGCCTGGGGTCGGTTTAACGCTCGTGTCCGCTTCACTGGCCCCTCCGAGGTTGGTTCCGGCGGGATCCCTGTATAGGGGTTAAGCGCTCCGGGGCCTCCTTCGCTGGGTTTCCAGTGTTGCGACCTTGTGGCCCTCTCCAGGGGCGTGTGGTCCTGTGTTGTTGTTGTTCTAATAAACCTGTTAACTTTACGGTACTGGTCCGACTCTCTATCACCCGGTATCAGCATCCGCTTTACGCGGTCCAGTGGGTCCACGTGTGTAGTCCGTCAGTAGGACGTGACAGACACACTAATTTCATTACTAACTATATACTACACTTAAGTTCATTTATATAAATTATCTTATAATAGCCTTTTTGGGACCAAGCACAAATCACAACTTATTGACATTAATCAGCTCTGTTCTTGATTATAAGAAACGTCATATTAGCCTTGAGGGATAGAATACACCACAAAAAATAAGACAAATTCAAAACTGGCTTATGAACTGATTATAAATTTTGCTAAATGATCAGACCAAATCTAATTAACGTGTATCTGTTTTCTTATACAGGTTAGGTCATTGCTTATAGCTAGAAGACATGACATTTATATTTCTACTAACAGAGAAAGTTTAAAGTTATTTTTTTTTCAAACAGACAATATGGCCGACAGAGGCCTTGGTACCCATGGCCTCCGTCTAACAAATCCCTCTGTTGTACTTATGGTAATTTGATAATTTACCCAAAGTACAAATTGGCATATGAGTCTAGTCCCAATTCTCATATATATTATTGAGGGAATACATAATTTCGTACACTCCCTGGTCAGTAGGAGTGTTGGGAGGGACTGAAGGTACCCTTGGAAGAAGGGCCCTAACAATAGGTATACCACCTACAGGTGAGCGTGGTCTGGTAATAGGTACCCTACCAGCACTAAGTCTTCGGTATGGTCTAATAAAAGTGGTACTATGTGTTATTACACGGGCCTGAAAGTTATTTAGTTCCTCAACATGAGCCAGATTGTTTTTTGAAAAACTTTTTAAACTTTTAGGTTACTACTTATTAAACACATATAGGAAAAAACAAACAAAGTAGCAAAAAATCTACAGTAAATATCACCAACGTAAGAGTTCTTAAGTATTAATGAGTCCCGTTACAATCTTTAAAAAAAAAAGAAAAAATTCAAAACTTTTCTTTGTTCCATGGCTCCTAAGGTCCTATTCACAGTTCAGGTGTGGGCAAATAGTCCTAAAAAGAAGCAAAAAACACAACAAAACAAAAAAATCATCACAGAAGTGAAAAAACATAAAGTGTCCGAGTCCCAAGTCCCATAACAGTCTCTGAGTCCTTTGATCCGTGGCTCTCGATCTTGTTCTGTTCCTTCGGAGCTTCCACTGTCTTCCCCCTCGATCACACTGTCCGGGTCCCACTGGATGGTGTGAGATGTCATCTCCAGGGAAACAGGCGGATTCATGGATCCCGATCCAATAGGGGACCTGAAAAATAAAATAAAAGCGCAGTATCAGTTCTCACCAGCATCACTAGGATTCTCAACTGGCAGTAACAATTTTAACACCTTTGTCTCTTGGCTTGCTAATCCTTAGCACTCCCAAAACAGTTGGGCCTATCACTTGTGTGATAACAAATGGGCCTTTGTAATTGGAATCTCACAGTCCTTTTTTTTTTCCCAAAATTCTTAACCATGAGCTAAGCTCCCACAACAAATTTGGACTCATATAAATTCCTGTTGACTCTGAGGCTACAGCTCTTATTGCCAGGCAAGTGGGCCATGATTTGTCTCACTAAGTGAGGTCCATTGTCACTTTCAATTAATTTTGGGAAGCCCCAGTGTGAAAACACATCTTTCCACAAGAGGAGGCCGTTGTTTGTGGCAGGCAGGGCCTCAACCCATTTTGAGAAAACATCAATAATGACCAAGGCATACCTGAATCCTCCCTCTGCTGGAGGGAATGGACCAATGAAGTCAATTTGAATCGACTACCATGGACCATCAGCCACTCTGGGGATGGCACATTTTTCCTTTGTACTAGCTGTAAGAGCGCTTCTGGTTCTGACTGAACAAAGACTGAATGATTAAATTTAATCAGAGACTTAATCATTATAGTTGGGATATATGGTAACAATTTGTCATCAACCCTTTTGTAATACAGACATTCTCCTTTATCAATGGGTACTGATTCAAGGGAGTTAAAGATGCATCTCCTTGCTCTCTCTGTGCCTTTAAGAGGTTGTGGAACTGAGATGCGTAAGGGAGCGGCTCCTCCCGGGGTCTTCGTGTGACAGCAGAGATAGTAGCCTGTGGATATCTGTCAACGCCCATCAGGGTGGCTTCTTTGGCTGCGGAATCTACATATGCATCGCCCACGATGTGGGGGTCAGCAGAATCAAGGTGAAAAGCCAATTAAAGTGCATGTTTTACATTTTCAAAAGCCTGCAGGGCGTCTCCCTCTATTATGATTATGGTAAACTCATTCTCAATACCTTTTAGGAGATGTACAAAGGTTTAGCAAGACAAGCAAAATCCTCAATAAATTCTCTGGAAAAATTCACAAGATCTAGAAACTTTCTGAGTTCTGTGATATTGATTTGGCACAGGTACAGCCTGAATGAATGTCCCCTCTTTTGAAACTGACACAAATATTTAACCTCTGGTTGCATTCAGCTGTACTCTGTCCCAACTCACATTTAATATTGAGTTGCACAATGCATCACACATATTGTCAGTTTCATCAACAATTTGAGTCCATAAATTTTAAATCAAGAAATCATTGACATATTGCAGGACTTTGTCTCCGTACCCCAGGGGTTCCAATACCTGTGCCAACACCTGATGGAAATAAATTGGACTAGAACAGGTACTGGACATTTTCTAAGGTAAATGCAAAACGGAGAGCCGACTCAGGTGTAATGGGCACGCAGAAAAAGCCATTCGCAATATTCAAACAAGAGAAAAAAAAAACTGACATTCACTCCTCAGCAGTGACATCACTTCAGGGACCGAGATGTGTTGCTGAGGGGTGTATTTGTTTACAAGTCTTAAATCTATGACCATGCGATAGCTACCATCCTCTTTTGTTTTACAGGCAGGATTGGGCTATTGCACGGGGTGTTGCCTCGTACAATCACGCCCTGTTGTTCCAATTCACTGACAGCAATCCTTATGTAAGGAATTGCTTCCTCAGGAATACGGTATTGGCGCTGAAAGGGTGGCAGCCGGTCGCTGTCAAGCTTAATTAAAATTTGCATCAGTCCGCAATCTGTACATTTTGAAACCCATAAATGAGGAAAAAATTGCACCAATTCATGTTTCAAAGCCGTAGCTGCAACATTTATCTCAAGCATGTCATCATCATTATCAACTGAGCACAAACTAGCAACGGTTAATTTATGACTGTGACATTTTCAACTCTGCAGCATCCATAATAACTGAACAAACAGTAGTTCCTTTGTCACGCCATAAGACCTTATTACACAAATCAACAATGATACCCAAATTAACAATGATACCCATGGCTGACAACACATTTGACCCATTAATAAAAAACTTTAATTGCGGACTGATCCAAAGTTCACACCGAATGCTCGCCTGTATACAGGAGCCCTCAAATCCCACTAAAGTTGTGGTGTCTGGCAGCCCGGGGGGAGCTGCAATTTGTGTTCTGTTACTAAACAGAGGCTCCTGTTATCAATTAAAAAAATCTTCCCCATTTTTGGTACCCTCTATCCTCCCTCTGACATAAGGTCGTCCATCTCGGCCTAGGGATAATTTCGCCAAGAGGTACAGGGGAACAGGGGGTCATGGCGTCAATCAGCACCGGCAGTAGGGAGCCCAAAAAATCCACCATCCTCATCAGAGGCAATTTTACAGCCCACTGCTGTCACCTCCGAGCCGGACAGATCGCTTGAAAGAGCCATTTCCTCGTCTCCCCCAGCTCCTGAATCAGTGGAGCATAAGGGTGGGAGGAATTCCTCCCGGAGGAGGGTGAGCTCTCCTCACATCATGGATCTGTCTGCTGGGATGGACAAGGGTCGCATAATTGGGTGACGGGGCAAAAGGCTCCCGTAAAACAGGGTTAACTATCTGAGGACCATTGTACTGCTGGCACGGTTTGGGTCTGTTAACCGCTGGCTGTCCAGGGTTCTTAATAGCAGGATTTGGAGCACTGGCTCCCTCATACGGATCTCGGGACATTGTAGAGGTGCACCTGTGGATCATCCCTGGGAGCTAAATGGGAACACTTACGTCTAAGATACCCTGATTGCCCACAAGGATAACGTACAAGAGGACCCATGGAGTTCCGAGGGGTTTCTGCCGACTGGGACCAGCCCGCTTTCGGCAGTTGATCATAACCCCAGGAAGTCCTGGTCTCCTGTCCACAGCAGATGCCATTCAGGCAAAAACATCTGTATCATCGCCCTTAGTCTAGGATGGCATTTTCCCTAACAATGGTTACCAATGCCCTAATTTTGTCCTCCACAAATTTAGCATTAAGTAAAATCCCTAACTTGCAAAACCTTTCCAAGTATTCTCTACAATCTATTCCATCAGATCATAATCATCTTTCTGATCTATTCTATCAAAAAATACTTATCAAACGTTACACACCAGGCAGCCCCTCTTCTAATTCTAAGATAATTTCCTTTCCTGATTCTAAAGGATTCTAACAACCATGGATGAATTTTTGCTTCCTCCTTTCTGTCTGCCTCCAGCCGCTGTATCTCATACCCCTCCCTTTGTGACACTACTACTACTCCCATCATTGTATCAGTAGCTGCTGTGTTCTCTCCATACACTGCTCCGCTGCCCCTCCCTGTGTAACTACATTAATGTACTGTCTTTGAAGCTATCACTATCCTGATCTGAGCTATAACTAACTTACACAAAGCCGCTATTCGGCTGCCCTTTCTGCTAATAATTTTTTTCTTGTCAAGATGTCTACTTTCTTCTGTGAACCACTGCATACAATTTAACCAAGTGGTTCAGCATTAACCCCTTCTAGCTATGGGGTTTCAGCGTGCCTGTCAGTCTGTGTCCTTAGCCACTCCATAGCGGTGGAAACACAAGGACATTTATAAACTGCTTTTAGTATCAACTTAATGCAATTTACAGGCAAAAGTTAGATACTCACACCTCTGTAATGGAAGACACGTGCCGGCTTTGGTCAACCAAAAGAGGTCCAGCCGTATGATCAGCCTCACTCGTTACGTTGCCACACGTCTCCTTCTCCGTACCCTCGGCTTTAATCACGTCCTTGTATAACTCACGTAGAGGCACTGTAGTCTTAGTTACGTCAGGGTAGATAGGAGCGCAAACGAGAGATTCTCAGCGGCTGATTTCCTTAATGCGATTTCACGTGGCGCCACGCTTTTCATCAATAAAGGCAAAAAAAGAGAAAGAAAAGTCCATTCCTCACCCTCTCACCACTTTGGTTCACAGCTTTACTTGCAGGAATCTTCTAGGTTCTTCAGAAAGGATGTGGGATCATCTCCCCCCTTTCCACCGGGCTGTAGCTCGCCATTTGATAGAAATAATCTCTTCAGTTTCCTCGTTCGATAAACTCCATAGACTGCGTCTTCAGAACCAAAAGTGGGTTTTATTCGGGTAGGAAAAAAAATACAGAGTTTTACGGCAAAGGCAGTAACAGGCACAGGAATCTGAATGACAGGCGCGCATGGCACACAGGATGGAATAGTGTCGCCCCGCCTGTCTAAAGCAGGGAGTTTTTATACAATTTTTCTACCATTGGATAACGTTAGTGGCCATTATTGTCAATGGATACATAATGACCTCATCCTGACAAAGGCAATACTTACATTTCACGTAGACATGAAAAAGACACACTAATTTCATTACTAACTATATACTACACTTAAGTTCATTTATATAAATTATCTTATAATAGCTTTTTTGGGACCAAGCACAAATCACAACTTATTGACATTAATCAGCTCTGTTCTTGATTATAAGAAACGTCATATTAGCCTTGAGGGATAGAATACACCACAAAAAATAAGACAAATTCAAAACTGGCTTATGAACTGATTATAAATTTTGCTAAATGATCAGACCAAATCTAATTAACGTGTATCTGTTTTCTTATACAGGTTAGGTCATTGCTTATAGCTAGAAGACATGACATTTATATTTCTACTAACAGAGAAAGTTTAGTTTTTTTTTTTTCAAACAGACAATATGGCCGACAGAGGCCTTGGTACCCATGGCCTCCGTCTAACAATAGAAACGGTCATAAGTTACAATTATAGAAAGTACAATACAGAGACACAATGTAAAAAATACAGTACAATAATTAAAGCAAAAATAAGGGTGACCCTGCTCAAAAGAGCTTACAATCTACAACGAGATAGGGGTTACACAAAGTACAGGGGCTTGTTACAATGATGGTCCAGGCATCTTGAGGAAGTGGGGATAGAAAAACATTACCTGAATCGTCACCAGTCAATCTGTGCAGAGCTTTTGGGTTTGGTGGAGTTTGAAGGAGAGTTATGTCCAGAGAAATAGTGAATGGGCAATATACAATATAAAGGACTATTATTAGGGCGCATGATAGGCCATCTTAAAAAGATGTGTTTTTAGGGAGCGCCTGAAGCTATGTAAATTGTGGATAGTCCTAATTTCTTGGGGTAGAGCATTCCAGAGAACTGGAGCAGTTCGGGAGAAGTTTTGGAGCTGGGAATGGGAGGTTCTGATTAATGCAGATGATATTCGAAGGTCATTTGTACAATGTAGAGAATGGGTAGGGTGATAGATAAAGATGAGGGAGGAGATGTAAAGGGGTGCTGCACCGTGAAGTGCTTTGTGGGTGAGAACAAGGAATTTGAATTGGATCCTGTGGTGCATAGGCAGCCAGTGCAGTCACGGGCACAGAGCAGAGGCGTCTGAGTAATGATTGGCCAGAGAGGTCCTGGCTGCTGCCTTAAGGATGGACTGGAGAGGGGAAAGTCTAGTGCGGGAGAGGCCAATAGAGAATTGCAGTAATCAAGACGGGAATGGATCAGGGCCACTGTGAGGGTTTTTGTTGTTCCTATGGTGAGAAAGGGGCATACTGTAGAGATGTTCTTCAGATGCAAGTCACAGGAGCATGTGAGAGATTTTATATAGGAAGTGAAGGAGAGATTGGTGGCAAACGTAACACCCAGACAGCGAGTCTGCTGACTAGGCGTTATCGTGGTGCTGCACACCAAGATGGAGATGTCAGATTTAGGGAGGTTAGTGGAGGGCCGAATCTGCTGGTGGTCTGTCTAATAGGGGCCATGTAGAGAGAGAAGAGAAGAGGGACAAGGACCAAACCCTCAGGGACCCCAATAGTGAGAGGAAGAGGAGAGGAAATGGAGCCAGTGAATGATATACTGAAAGAGCGGTCAGAAAGATAGGACGAGAACCAGGACAGAACAGTATCCTTTATGCTGATGGAGTGCAGCATAGAGAGTAGTAGATGGGGGTCGACTGTGTCAAAGGCCACAGAGAGGTCAAGAAGAATAAGCAGATAATGTATTCTCATATCTACCCCATGGCTCCGCATACTCCCTTCCCCCCCCAATTGATTAGTCTGCAACCATCCCGCGCTCTTGCTCCTCATACTATGTTCTCACATTTACCCTATGACCCGCCATACTCCCCCCCCCCCCCCCCGTTCCCATGCTCATCATATTGTGTCTGCATCCATCCTGCCATCTTGCTCCTCATACTGTCTCCACACATTTTCCCCATGGCTCCCAATATCTGTAACCATCACCCATTGCTCCCCATTCTGGGTTCTCAAGTCCTATCCCTCCAAGCCGCATTTGCTTCACATGTAATTACAAAAGAATCTTGTTTTCAGCTCCAGTGGACTGCAGCACTCTGCACCGATGCTGTGCGTCCCTCTGCGGTGCCCGAGTGACATCAGGAGCGTGACCAACTGACCTGATCATGCTGCTATTGTCACTTTGACCAGGAAGTGTTAGGGATCAGGGCTTCAATTGTACGTTCTTCTACGAGATGCTCATACAATTGATTAGTGGGCGTGCTGCACCTATCAAGCTGACAGTGGCTCAGAGAGAGAACCATCAATTTCCACTGCAGAATGCAGCTGCCGATGAGACGCTGTGGGTGGAGCACCCCTGCCAGCTGTACTGGGGGCAGATATCCCAAGCCCCCACCAGCTCCACCTCTGGGCCCCTCCTCCTGCGAGCAGAAGAAAAAAGGAGGAGGGGCCCAGGCTTTAAGCACGTCCAGGTCCCCCTCCTAGCTTCTGATCACCGGCCTCTTACGGGACTAAGGCCAATCAGGCCCTGATGGCGGCTCTGGGCAGGGACAACAGACCGCTGGACAATTAAACAATCTTTATTGCGTCACTTGGAGAATATTCTACCAGAGTTATAATCTCCAAAGTCTGTAACACAGCAAATGGCAAAAGGAACAAATTCGGGGACGTCATCCAGTAATCCAACAACAAGGAAAATAAAATACTGGTCCATAGAATGACTCCTTAAATTCAGCGGGGTGGTCAATGATACCATCTTTAACAGTCCAAGTAGTGGCACTAGGATCAGGCTGCAGCAGCAGATCCTAGACCTTCAGAGATATAGCACCAACCAACAACCTGCAAATGTGTCTTGTTGTCAACCTTCTTGTTGGGATCAGCCCCCTGTTTAGGCAGAGATACCTACAACCCAACCCCTTAACCATCAGGTACATTTAATTCCAAAAGTGTCAGAAGTCCACTGAAATCAACCTGTAAACGTGAGATAAATGCGCATAGGGTCTTATCCTTTTTACAAAGGGTTGTAGCGGTGTATATTAGGAACTGCTCACCTGGCTCGGTTGTGTTACCCACAACCGGTATAATCGCCTGTAAGATGGCTTGTAAGATGGCTTATATAGATGTTCCCTGAGGAAGGAGCTCGGATAGAGGCTCCGAAACGCGTAGGATATAATAAAAATCTGCCCAGTTAACTCTTCGTTTCCTGGTGATTCCTGGTGGCAGTGCGGGCATTTCGGCATTTTGTCCCATTGCAGAAGTCCACTGAAGTCTCTGACCAGTCTGCAAAGTTGTGTAGCCAGGAGGGTGGAACAAAGACACACAACCTCCCACGAGAGCCAGGACAAGGAATGCTAACGTAATATTACGTTAGAGTTTATGCAGGGCTGATTACATTAGAGTCTATGTAGGCCTGGTTACATTAGAGTCCATTGAGGCCAGCTAGGATGGCACACTATTAAACCCTATGGATATAGGGGTTCCAAGAATAACCACAACATATGTAAGCCAATAATAACGTATGTAGCAGAAGAGCCTAGTTGTCTCTACACATAACATTTACTTACTATTGTCCCTGCCTATATATAACCTAATTATTAATTCACTCAAAAATATAGAAAGCGGTTGTAGCGCCCCGCTAGTCAGCACGCTACAAAAGGGTACTGCACCCCTAACAGAAGGTGCAGTATGCTTTGTTCTAGGAAGACGTTGTAGAAGCCTGAAGCTCCAGCACCACACACACACGCACACACCTAGTGATAGGGGACCAATTAGACGCCTTTTACTGAGGTAACCGGTTCTGGTGGGAGGGGAGCTAGGTTATAAAGTGAGCAGGGAAAAAAGAACAGTGCAGTGTAGAGCAGTGAACAGAAGAACAGTGAAGAGTAAAGAGTAACAGTAGAGAACAGCAGAGGAGAAGTAACAGGGAGGGCACCTCAACCTGGTGACCCAGAAGAGAAAGGGGCAGATAGAGGGTAACTGAATCACCCTGGTCCAGTCCAAAGTGGGGTACCGGCTGCAACGTGGATCGGAGATCCATCCTTGAACCGCAAATTACCGGTGTGGTCGATAGCTTTTTAGGAGCACGATCCAACCACCCTACACCAAGCACGGTCTCCACCAGAAGGACTAAACATGGTTGGGTTCCCTTTGGAGAAATAAAAGGTTCCCATGTCACCCGACGGGCCTGGTTCAAGAAGTGGGATTGTGCAGGGCACTACAGAAAAGGGCAGAGAAAGTGATAGAGAAGGAACACCAGTGGAGCTTCAGAGGGACACTGCTCACTACCAGAACCACCCGGTTCACTACCTCAGCTGAAAGAACTGCATTACCCAGTAAACCTGCAGATTACTCGAATAAAGTACCCATTCAGAGTGAGCAATGTGTCTTTGTTCCTTTCTAATGAACTGTGGTCTACCTGCCTTATACTTCGCAGCGGAGGCCACACTTCTCTATTCCACCATTGCTACTTCCAACACCCCGGGGACTCAGCCCTACCTGTAGAGGGCTATGACATCTTGCTGCCGCACATCACCCCAGAGGTTCCAGCAGCGCCGGTGCCATCATCGGATCTACAGGTGGCGTCACGATTTACTTTATTTTATTTCTTTTCACCTTTTTATTGTCTGCTCAAGGGCACGAACTCGGGCATCAACCACCCGTGATATCCCCGTACCAGTATGCCCGAGATCTGAGTACCCCAAGCCCTTGGCCCCAGACAACTTGGCGATCACGAACAGGTTGAACCAACCCGTGAACCGGAAGTCCCCTTTGTATTGTCTGCTCAAGGGCACGGCCTCGGCACCGACCACCCGTGACATCCCCGTGCCAGTACGAACGAGATCCGAGTACCCCAAGCTCTTGGCCCCAGACACGGTCAGCTCCAGACATGTGACTGATCACATGACCGTGACATCATGAAGGCTCTGCTGCATAGACAACATACAGACGTGGCTCCACTCCGTACACCTCCTAAACAAGCGGCTCCGCTCCGTACAAATTACACACATGCGGCTCAGCTCTGTACACCTCATACACAAGGGGCTCCACTCCAAACCCCTCGTCCACCCGCGGCTCTGCTCCATACACCTCGTACACACTCGGCTCCACTCCAAACCCCTCGTCCACCCGCCGCTCTGCTCCATACACCTCGTACACACGCAGCTCCACTCCGTACACCTCGTACACATGCGGCTCCACTCCGTACACCTCGTACACATGCGTCTCCACTCCGTGCACCTCGTACACACGCCGCTCCAGACCGTACACCTCATACACACATGGCTCCAGTCCGTGCACCTCGTACACACGCCGCTCCAGACCGTACACCTCATACACACATGGCTTCTCTCCGTGCACCTCATACACATGCGACTCCACTCCGTGCACCTGTAATGAGGTGTACAATTCAGACTGTATGATAGAAATGGATATGGAAATTACCTGTGCACAGTCCGCTACTGCCCCCTTGTGGACAAGTGCTGAGAAGTGGGAAATTCCCTTTTCAGCAAAAGTGTTTACCCAGGAAGGGAAAGAGCGGGAAGTCAGTACAGATCCAGAGCTGAGCCAGGGGAGACCTGCGTGTGGATGTCTGCTGAAAGAGGGCTACTTTGCTACCCCTTGCCGGAAAAATCACCCCGCAGAAGCCCCCGTGACTGATCCTGGGCCACTGGACTTTGGTGCTGTGACTCTGGCCGCTCTGCAAAACCTTGCCCGCCGAGCACCCAGAGTGCATGTGCAGGGGCCGTGACCGACATAAGGGAGCCATTTGTACTGCCGTGATCTCCCTCCTGCTGCTCGGGGTGCCCCCGAGACTGAGAGAGACTTCTGTGCTGCTGTGGGCTCCCTTCTGCTGCTCGGTGTGCCCTGAGACTGGGAGAGACATTAAACGAAAAATTCCATTACCTGCGGAAGGAGACCAAAGAAGAAGACTGAGGAGTTTCCCCCTTCAGTGCTGCACCGGGACCCGTCATCGTGAGATCCCAGGCCTGCTACGTGGGAGCGACATCTTCTTCTGAGATAAACTGGTACGTGATTTTAGGGAAAGTTAGGGAAAGATACCTTCATTGTAGTGTTTTTTTCTTTTCTTGCTGCGTACCCGGAAGGAGTGAAGATCCAGAGACTCTAATATATACAAGTGCGCATATAGTTCGGTTGACTGTGATATAAACATGTTTGACAGTAAAGAAACGTTATTACCGGTTAAACCTGAGTATGGAGATTCTGTTGAGAAAGATCATACACACACACCCGCGGCCTTACCACCGGTCGCTACATCTGGCGTAGTCGGCAGGATGTGTGATCAACAGAATCTCCTCCCGGTAGTAGCTTATAACCAGACTTATACTACGGCCTGCAGGTCCATATCTGGTGCCAGCACTCCGAACAGTGACACGGAAGAATTGAAGCAGATAGTAGCAGAGTTGCAGAAACAGATACTACAGCTACAGCTCAGGCTAGACCAACAGGCGGACAGGCAAGCGAGACAGCAACCCAGCCGGCCTATGGGAAGGTGCTGGACATGCGGCGACCCCCGCCATAGGGCAAACCGTTGTCCGCATCCTCCACCCGTGGTCCGATATACCAGAACCAGCAAGTCATGCCCCACAACAGCAGCCACCTTTAAACTAGACGCCCCAGCCAAAGCGGCTCGCTCGGCAGGGGAGATCAGGGAAAAGGGTGTGAAGAGACAGAGCCAGACCGATAAGCAAGTACTGGCCACTCGGGTCCAGGGGACGGTGAAGTGGTTTAATGTCCGCGATGGGTATGGCTTCATCAACAGGAATGACACAAAGGATGACGTGTTTGTACATCAGACTGCCATAAAGCGTAACAATCCTCGTAAGTGCCTCCGCAGCGTTGGTGATGGGGAGATGGTACAGTTTGATGTTGTGAAGGGAGAGAAGGGTACAGAGGCCGCCGACGTCACCGGTCCTGGGGGTGTTCCCGTTAAAGGAAGCAGATTTGCCCCCAACCGGCGCCGCTACCGCCGGCGATCCTACTTTTCCCGGGTAGAAAACGTGACTGAGTTTATTGGAGATATTGTGAGCCCTGAACAAGGGAGCGAAGGTGAACGGGGGGATGACGGTTTCCCCCAACAGAGGTCCCTACTCCGCCGGAGATCAATCCCTGTGATATCAACAGCCATCACTGCCTTGGAGCCGATGGTTGTTGACAGGGACTGTCAACCTTTAAGTGGGGGGGTATGTAATGAGGTGTACAATTCAGACAGTATCATTGAAATGGATATGGAAAAGAACTGTGCACAGTCCGCTACTGCCCCCTTGTGGACAAGTGCTGAGAAGTGGGAAATTCCCTTTTCAGCAAAAGTGTTTACCCAGGAAGGGAAAGAGCGGGAAGTCAGTACAGATCCAGAGCTGAGCCAGGGAAAACCTGCGTGTGGATGTCTGCTGAAAGAGGGCTACTTTGCTACACCTTGCCGGAAAAATCACCCCGCAGAAGCCCCGTGACTGATCCTGGGCCACTGGACTTTGGTGCTGTGACTCTGGCCGCTCTGCAAAACCTTGCCCGCCGAGCACCCAGAGTGCATGTGCAGGGGCCGTGACCGACATAAGGGAGCCATTTGTACTGCCGTGATCTCCCTCCTGCTCTAATATATACAAGTGCGCATATAGTTCGGTTGACTGTGATATAAACATGTTTGACAGTAAAGAAACGTTATTACCGGTTAAACCTGAGTATGGAGATTCTGTTGAGAAAGATCATACACACACACCCGCGGCCTTACCACCGGTCGCTACACACCTTGTACACACACCGCTCCAGTCCGTACACCTCGTACACACACCGCTCCAGTCCGTACACCTCGTACACACATGGCTCCACTCCGTACACCTCGTACACACGCGGCTCTGCTCCGTACACAGACGGCTCCAGTCCGTACATCTCGTACACACACAGCTCCACTCTGTACACTTTGTACACACATGGCTCCACTCGAAATACCTAGTACACATTCGGCTCCGCTCTGTACACCTCGTACACACACGGCTCTGCTCCGTACACCTCGTACACACGGCTCTGCTCCGTACACCTCGTACACACGGCTCTGCTCCGTACACCTCGTACACACTCGGCTCTGCTCCGCACACCTCGTACACACAAGGCTCTGCTCCGTACACCTCGTACACACACGGCTCCACTCCGTACACCTCGTACACACTCGGCTCTGCTCCGTACACCTCGTACACACTTGGCTCCACTCGAAACACCTAGTACACCTTCGGCTCCGCTCCGTACACCTCGTACACACTCGGCTCTGCTCCGTACACCTCGTACACACTTGGCTCCACTCGAAACACCTAGTACACCTTCGGCTCCACTCCGTACACCTTGTACACACTCGGCTCCGCTCCTTACACCTCGTACACACTCGGCTCCGCTCCGTACACCTCGTACACACTCTGCTCCGCTCTGTACACCTCGTACACACTCGGCTCTGCTCCGTACACCTCGTACACACTCGGCTCTGCTCCGTACACCTCGTACACACACGGCTCTGCTACATCCACCCTGTAAATCCCTCTTGACCCCACACATAAACTTACACCTCATCCTGCACCATGACAACCAGAGGAGCTGATCATGTGACCCCTGACTCCTCCCCTCCATGTGACATCATCACAGGTCCTGTAAGCACAGAGCATTTCATCTTCCCCCATTCAGGTCTCTACAATATCGGATCCTCTCAGATCTTCTATAGAAGAGAATTCTCCTGATTGACCATCAAGGATGGATCTGGACAGGGACAAGATGGCGGAGAGGATCTTCCACCTCACCCTAGAGATCCTCTTCCTTGTTACTGGAGAGGTGAGAGATTGTGATTAGAGATGAGCCACCACCCTGCCGTTCGTGTTCGATTCGATTCGCCGAATCGACGGGGTTTTCGACGAATGTTCGTCGAATGCTCGACGAACACCGTCGAACATCCCGGAACACGAAAAATACAGGAATGTGGGGCTTTTTCACTTCCACAATGTATATACATACATTGTGGAAGTGAAATAATGTCACCTAAAGTGTTAAAAATAAAAAAATAATGTATGCTCACCTGTCCGCGGTCCACCGACGCCTCCGGCAAGGTCCTGTTGCTTATAGGACCTGTGGTGACGTCAGTTCTCGCGGGAACTCCGGTCACATGACCGGAGTTCCCGCGAGAACATGACGTCACCACAGGTACTATAAGCACAGGACCTTGCCGGAAAGCTTAAAATACACATTTTTATGTTTCGGACACTTTCTTTTACTTAAAGAAAGTGTCTAAAACATAAAAATGTGTATTTTAAGCTTTCCGGCAAGGTCCTGTGCCTATAGGACCTGTGGTGACGTCATGTTCTCATGTGGTGACGGTCATGTGACCGGAGTTCCCGCGAGATCATGACGTCACCACAGGTCCTATAAGTAACAGGACCTTGCCGGAGGCGTCGGTGGACCGCGGACAGGTGAGCATACATTATTTTTTTATTTTTAACACTTTATTTGACTTACTAAATGTTTATTTTGGCTGAAAATGCGGCAGATGCGGTTTTCTGACCGCATCTGCCACATTTTCGAACCAAAATCCAACATAAATTGTTTGAATTCGGCGAATGACTCGAATAGCGATAAAAACTCGAATTTGAGATTGGCGAACTATTCAAGTCGAACATCGCTCATCTCTAATTGTGATGACAATGTCACATGACATCATTCTTATCTATGGACAGAATAACAGATGACAGAACTGGAGAGGTGAGGACTCTGGAAATGTCTGGAGACTGGAGATTTATTAATGTGTCTCTCCATAACCAGGATTACACAGTAGTGAAGAGCTCTAGTGATCTGTGCTGTCAGGACCCTGTGTCTGAGGGAAGAGCCCTGAGCCCAATCACGGGGCCTCCACCTCACCCCCTGATACATGAGGACATCAATGACCAGAAGATCCTAGAACTCACCTACAAGATGATTGAGCTGCTGACTGGAGAGGTGACACTGCTGGGAATGCTGCTGCTGCTGGGACATTATACAGTAACGCTATGAAGGGATCGGGGGGATGACAATGGTATCATTGTATGTGTCAGGTTCCTATAAGGTGTCAGGACGTCACCGTCTATTTCTCCATGGAGGAGTGGGAGTATTTAGAAGGACACAAAGATCTGTACAAGGACATAGTCATGATGGAGGTTCCCCGGCCGCCCCTCACATCACCAGGTAATAGACAGGACTAAATACACACGGCCTATAATGATCTGTATGTAAAGAATGAATTCAGTCCCTGTATGTGTCTCCTCCAGGTCTATCCAGTAAGAGGACAACACCAGAGAGATGTCCCCGTCCTCTTCTCCCACAGGACTGTAAACTAGAAGATCCCGATGTTCCTCCGGATCATCAGGTAGATGGAGAGAAGGTGTGATGAGATCTCCCTATGATGTGTAGATGGCTGTGAAGGTCTTGTGCTCAGTCTTGTTTTATCCTCCAGTATTCTATGTTTTATACTTGTGTAATGAGAACGGTGGAGATGGCAGATTACAGCTGATCATAGATGAGACTTCTCCATCTGTCTGTGACTTTTACAATCTTTGTTTCAGGGTGAAGATCTGCCCCATATTAATACTACAGAGACATATGTGAGGGGTGATGATGATCTGCCCCATATTAATACTACAGAGACATATGTGAGGGGTGATGATGATCTGCCCCATATTAATACTACAGAGACATATGTGAGGACTGATGAAGATCTGCCCCATATTAATACTACAGAGACATATGTGAGGGGTGATGATGATCTTACAGATGACAGCGCAGGTGAGTAGTTTCCTCTATAGTTACTTATTCACCGGTTGGTACAATTACATGTTCCATTTTGCAGCTTCTATTGAGTCTGTTCTCTTCTACCTCACAAGCTTCGCACTTCTCAGCAGTTTTTGAAGTAATTGGTGCAGGTTTCAGGACCTGGACATCCACCGATCTGCAGGAAATTAAAGAGAAACTTCATGATATATTTTAGTTTAAAGAGGACCGTTCACCAAACCAGGCATGGTGATCTAATTACAGCACTGGATACAGCATGTCTGCAGCATCCAGACAAGGGGTCCCCCAGCACTTGAGCAGCCCTGTACCCCGAGATAATACACTTAGAAAACTTACATGCTGCAGCCATTAAGGAGGTGGCTAGAGGCTGGAGCCAAGGGCAGATTCACACCCCCTGCATGTTTAATCTGCCCACCGCTGCCAATCATTCTCTCCCTCTTCAGCAGCATTTAAACAGAGTTTTTTTTTCAGAACTTGCCATGTGGCCCTGCCTCTCAGGGGGCGGGGCTAAATGGACTTTCTGGGAGAGAAAAAAAAAAACTCTGTTTAAATGCTCCTGAAGAGGGAGAGAATGATTGGCAGCGGTGGGCAGATTAAACATGCAGGGGGTGTGAATCTGCCCTTGGCTCCAGCCTCTAGCCACCTCCTTAATGGCTGCAGCATGTAAGTTTTCTAAGTGTATTATCTCGGGGTACAGGGCGGCTCAATTGCTGGGGGACCCCTTGCCTGCATGCTGTAGACATGCTGTATCCAGTGCTGTAATTAGATCACCATGCCTGGTTTGGTGACAGGTCCTCTTTAAACTGTATTTATCACTAAAGAGAGGCTGATGACAACTATTGCTGTCTCCCCTGTATTGCAGAGATATGGGCTGTTGAATTTTAGGTGCCCAATATGCAGATTTCCCCGTCAGTCAAAAGTTCATTATCACAGATTCCTCTTTAGCTTCGCTACTTTTACTAACTAAACACAATATTTTACAATAATGTGCTTGTTCTTGCCTCACCATATTCTGAGAGCTGTAACTTCTTTATTTTACCTTCGAATAAGGGTTTGTTTTTTTGTGGGACATGAATATTTTTACTATGACCTTTGTCTCATGCATTTGCCTTAATTGGTTCTAAAATTGGTATGGGCCGATGCTGTAGGGCATGGGTCCCCAAATCCAAGCCTCAAGGGCCGCCAACAGTGCAGGTTTTCAGGATTTTCTTAGTATTGCACAGTGGTTGGACTCATCACCTGTGCACATGATCACATTAGCACAACTAAGGAAATTCTGAAAACCTGCACTGTTTGTGGCCCTCGAGGCCTGGGGTTGGGGACCTCTGCTGTAGGGTGTGAGCTATCATACACAGCTGTCACCCTCAGGATTTTCGCCTGCTTGAAGGGCTCTATACACCTAACCCTCAGCAATGTGAAAAAATTGGCACTGAGGATTAAGGCCCCTTAACGGCCGCCATGAAAAGGCGTAACAGCAATTGTTAACGGGTAAATAGAATGTCTTAGTGAATGCATTGATGTCTGCAGTTTGTACCCCTGTTTTCGTCAGCTACTAAATGAATCTAAATATAATTTGTTTCAAAAGGCAGAACTTCTAAAGTAATATATGTATTATATATACTTTTTTTTGTCAGATGACTGTGCATCGGAGGGATATCTGCCTATTGCTAATGTTGACGCATCAGATGATATACCGCCAGCCCTTCACAAAAAAAATCTATCATCTATTCCTTATAATCAGGTTCTATCTTCTGATTCATTACAGACTGTAAAGAAAAATGAAAATAACAAAAGGGATGGGGAACATCAAAAAGCTCATACAGGGGAGAAGCCATTTTCATGTTCAGAATGTGGGAAATATTTTAGCACGAAAGAAAAGCGTACTGCACATGAGAGAATTCACACAGGGGAGAAGCCATTTTCATGTCCAGAATGTGGGAAATGTTTCACAGACAAATCAAATCTTACTGTACATCAGAGAATTCACACAGGGGAGAAGCCATTTTTATGTGTACAATGTGGGAAATGTTATTCTAGGAGGAGCTATCTCTCTAACCATAAAAGAATTCACAGAGGGGAGAAGCCATTTTCATGTCCAGAATGTGGGAAATGTTTTACAGACAAATCAAATCTTACTGTACATCAGAGAATTCACACAGGGGAGAAGCCATTTTCATGTCTACAATGTGGGAAAAGTTTTTCTATGATGAACTATCTCTCTAACCATAAAAGAATTCACAGAGGGGAGAAGCCATTTTCATGTCCAGAATGTGGGAAATGTTTTAAAGACAAATCACATCTTATTGTACATCAGAGAATTCACACAGGGGAGAAGCCATTTTCATGTCTAGAATGTGGGAAATGTTTTTCTACTAAAGGCGATCTCTCTAAGCATAAAATAACTCACACTGGGGAGAAGCCAGTTTCATGTCTAGAATGTGGGAAATGTTTTTCTAACACAAGCTATCTCTCTAAGCATAAAAAAAACTCACACAGGGGAGAAGCCATTTTCATGTTCAGAATGTGGGAAATGGTTTGCCCAGAAAACAACTCTTACTGCACATCAGAGAACTCACACAGGGTTGAAGCCATTTATATGTTCAGAATGTGGGAAAGATTTTACCCATAAATCAACTCTTACTTCACATCTGAGAATTCACACAGTTAAAAATCCATAATGTCCAGATTGTGGGGATTGTTGATCCTGTGAATCAGCTCTTGTTATTAATCAAAGAATGCACACAGAGGAAAAGCCTTTTTCACACTGAGAATGGGAGCATTTCAACAAAGAAATTTCCTTAAAAACATCAGGAAAGGACGGATAACATAGACTCATATCTGACTTTTTTTGGGTAGATGTGATGTTTTAATCGACTATTATTGCATTTTATTGCAATGTTGCAGTGACCAAAAGCATATCATATCATATTGGCGTTTTTAATTTTTTTTCCATTACACAGTTTACCGATCAGATTAATTTTATATTTCATAGTTGGCATTTCTGAACGTACGGATACCAAATTTATGTATTTTTTTAAATAGTTTTATTTCCATTATGGCAAAAGGGGGATGACGTGAACTTTTAGGGTTTTTTTTTTTTTTTTTTTTTTTTTTTTTAATACTTTACCCTTATTTTCCATGTCCCCATAGGGTGCCTCAATACAGTAGTGTCTGATCACTTCTGTAATACAGAGCCATGATGACCCACAGCTCTGACTGTAGAAATGATCACCTTCTATGAACGACACTGCTCAGGCTTCGCTCACAGGAAGTGAGTCATGGCAGCGCTAGGGGTCATCATCTGACCCCTCCCTGAAACCCCCCTTCCTGTATGATGAGCGCACTGGAATGTCAGTATACCGGGCACGGTGCAGATCGGTGGTGCTGGAGGATCTAAGCGCTTCTCACAAGTCATAAGCTGATAGACAACTGGGTCACATGTAAGTGGCACTTATGTCATCCTGCACCGCCACGTCTACCCCGGTATCATGACACTTCTCATTGCACTGGGGGACAGATGCCTTCCCTCATAGGGAAGATGCAGGAGCACACTGCGGGGAGAGGGTAAGAAGAGTGTGGCTGAGATAGAGCACTGTGGGGAAGGGGGAAGAAGTGGGGGGCTGAGACACTGCACTGTGGGGAGGGGGGTGAGGATGGGTTGGAGACCCTTGTGAAGTAATTGACAGCCTCGACCCTGAAACTAGCGTCACAGTGATGCTTTGTTTTAGGGAGGGTCTGAGGAAGTGCCTGGGGCGTGTCTGATGCCTTGTGAGGAACTCGGGATGCACTGGGGCACTCACAAGGTACATCATGAAGCAGGAAATGTAAAAAATAAAACAAAACAACAGCTGTTAGATAGTGTAGAGAGGGAACCGTAGGAAATTAACCCTTCTGTTCTGTTTGGTCAAAAATGACCGACTTTGAAATTCTATATATTTTTAATCCCTTCCCGCCCTATGACGTACATGTACGTCATGGGTCGGGTGTCAATTTTTGATGTGAGCTCTGGCGCGGAGTTCACATTATTTCCCTAACAACTCAGCTGATCTGATCAGCTTAGATGTGGGGCTAACAGAGCCGATGGGATCCACAAACTGATCGTCGCTGTTTACCCATTGGATCCCGCTGTCATTCACTGACAGTGGGATCCAAAAGCACCTCGGAGGGGACCTTGCTGCTCCCTGCTGAGATCGGAGATCCTGCGATAAGATCGCGGGATCTCTGTGTGTCACTTGATAGCTTCCAAGGTCACACCAAGACCCCAGGCTATCGGGACACTGCCAAACACTGAAAGTGAAAGTGTGTGCCTGTCCCGATGTGCTGCAGCTCATCAGGACAAGGCACAAGCGATCAGCCACTGCAGCACTGTGGCGCGCTATGGGGCAGTGTAAAATAAAGAATTCATTTAAAAAACAAGTTTTTAAAAATATATATAAAAAAAAAACCCACAAAAGTTGAAATCACTCCCCTTTTCCCCATTCAAAAAAAAAAGTATAAAAAAAATACTCATATTTGGTATCGACGCGTTCAGAAATGCCCGAACTAGCAAGATACAAAATCAATTAATCAGAGCTGTAAACAGCGCAACGGAAAAAAAGGGCCACACTCCAAAATTAGGGGTTTTTTTTTGTCACTGCAACCTTGCACATACAATGCATAAAATGAATATATACATCGTTCCTTTTCCAAGAGATTCATGAACATGGAGGACCCTCACATGAGCAAAGAGACGCTCCACAAGAATTCCCCATATCTCTATAACATGAAAAAGAAAATGTGAATCAAACATAATACAATAAATGCATCGTTTGTAACTTCTATTCCTCATTTGTCCTGACATACGTTTGGTTGTATAGACATTTTGTCCTAAGGTTTCGTTTTTCCTTATTTTTGGGAACTGTTGTCCTGTTTTACCTTAAGAACTTAAACATAAGATTGATTTTTGACTCGGCTTGTATTACTATTTTGAAGTCCCACATGGGTATATCATGGGAACTTCTTGATGTGGAGATATCTCATTTAATATATGTTGGACCCACCAGGTCTCTAAAGTGATAATTGCTTATACAGACCCAACAGAGAACGTTAAGTCTTTCTCCAGAAGACGGGTATTATCTTCGTCTTTAGATGCAGATGTCCTTCATCTATACGACAACTTATTTGATTTTGGAATACTTTATCTATTCGTGTTATATGTGTATGCATTGATGAGACTCTTGTTGATAATAATGCCACATATAGTTGTATGGTCTATATGGTACATGTACATTTCTTTATCTTTTCTGTTTCAATAAACAAAGATTGAACATAAATGCATCGTTTGTGAATAGCGACTTAGACGTTTTTCAGTGTCCCAAGTCATAAAAAAGAGAAAAAAAAGGATTTATCAAAATACAATATATGGCAGCAATATATACATGATGAATAGTAATTCCAATTGTATGATTGCAAAAATAAACAACAACCTGCAACTGCAATCACTAAAGCTGGCTTCAGACTTGCGTACCCTTCGCAGTGTCCTGCAGAGGACATCCGCAAGCTGAACGCAGCCCCTATCTTTATAATGGGAACGCACGGTCATGCGCAGGTCTGCGCATGACCGTGCGCTCTCATTCACTGCAATATGTGATTTGTAGGCAGGCGGATGCCCGCGCACAAATCACACACAATCACACAATCTCGTCCGCACCATGTCGCGTTCCTGGTGCGGACGAGAGCGTGTGATTTGTCCGCCTGCGTACAAATCACATATTGCACTGAATGGGAGCGCACGGTCATGCGCAGACCTGCGCATGACCGTGCGTTCCCATTATAAAGATAGGGACTGGCGGTGGCTGCGGTCAGCTTGCGGATCCCCTCTGCAGGACGCTGCGGAGGGGTCCGCAAGTGTGAAGGCAGCTTAAAAGCATGATTTCTCTCCTCTTGTTGAGGCCTCAAGGACTGCATGTACAAGGTGGGCCATTTATATGGATACACCTAAATAAAATGGGAATGGTTATTGATATAAACTTCCTGTTTGTGGCACATTAGTATATGGGAGGGGGAAAAATATTGCTCACCAAAGAAATGATAATTGTATACCTATCCAGTCTAGTATCATCTAACAAATGTATTACCTAAAATATAACTTTTAATATTAAAATCGGACTATGTGTCCTATGCAATCAGAAGATACATGTAAAGGGGAGCAGGGGGGATGTGTATTATAGTACCCCTAATCTCTCCCTGTATTTACCCTTCCTAGCAACGGAGTTTTCAACACATATACCCCTGGTGTCCCCGTTCCACGTCGACTGACCCTGCTGACCCTTTCTGGGATGATAGCGGGATAAGGTATTTCCAGACTAAGTAGATCCCCCCAAAAATATGATGTTAATAATGGGATAAGATCAATGTGACAGATGTCCACTCTGATCTTCAGAATCAGGGTCTATCCCTGAGACATAATGGTGTTCAACAGATCACCTTTGTTACTAGATAATGGGTGTGATGTTATGAATAGTGTTATCTATATGTCTGCTTAAAACAGTCAACAAGACATTATATGTGTTTATAGCCAGTTATGACAACAATACCACATTTCTACAGGAACCAGTCCTGGTTTGCACTATTCCACTCCAAGTCACAAAAATGCATCTACCATCAATCTATGTTCCATTAGTCAGAGATTTATCCCTGTCACCGTCATCAACTGGTCAGTGAAAATATGATATATAGGTAGGGTATACCATACTTTACAAATAAAATAAGGCCCTGTATACTCATCTGGGTCAGATGTCTGGACACTCAACGCGTTTCCCCCACGTAGCTGCTACTCCATGGGTTCATCAGGAGTGTTTTCCATATACTTGGTCTGTGTCTGTGTCAGACCTCGGGACGCCAGGAAGCAGGCTTGTAATCAAAAAAGCTCCCCTCCCCCTCTTCACAATGGATGGACCGGAATACACTGGGGACCCCCCCAACTCCGCCAGGTTGATAAGGTCAATCATTCGTCGGGATCCATTCCTCGCCTGCCTACCCGACACAAATCCCACCTGATCGGGATCCACTAGGTCCGGCACCACCCCCAAAGAGCCTGTTTGCTAGTAATTTAGAATATATCTTTAGGTCACAATTAAGCAAGGAAATTCGTCTATAGTTGCCCAGGAAATCCGGAGGCTTCCCGGGCTTGGATATAGTGACAATAGAGGCTTCCAGGTTGGGCGCCGGGACCGACCCATTATTTTGCCATTCCTGAAACATTCTAGAAAGATACGGTGCTAGTAAACGTGGGAAGGCCCGGTAGTAATCATTCGGCAATCCATCTGGGCCAGGTGCTGAATGACGTTTGGTGGATATAATGATCTTTTCAACCTCCTCCTGCGTGAAGGGTGCATTAAGTATGTCAAGTTGGGTTGAGACACCTGCGGAAGATGCAAATCTTTTAAAAAAGTCAATGCCTTCTTTGGACGGTTGAGGAGTGACAGGATCCTCCTTCAAATTGTAAAGTCCCCCATAATATTGGGCATAAATTGCTGCAATTTCCACAGGGTTTCGAACTACTTTACCCTCCGAGTTAGTCATTTTATCTATGGCAGATTTCTCTGCTCTCTTTTTGATCTGTCTAGCCAATAACGCCCCCGGTTTATCCCCGGATTCATAATATGTGGACTTTAAACGCCTAAGGTGTCTTTCATGTCTCAATAGGAATTCTCTAAGTTGTGTACTAACCTCCATGAGCAAAGCGGAGCCACGGTAAGAGGGACAGGCTTTATTGATAGATTCCAAGGTTTGGAGGCGGAGAATTAAATTTGCCCTCTGACAATCTCTCTCTTTTTTTAATTGCGAGGCCTTCTGAAGAAAAATGCCTCTAATATACGCTTTGTGGGCCTCCCATAGTGTGTTATCTCCCACCGCCCTTTATCATTCATTTGAAAGAAATCCCCTAACTTGCTAGCGACCGCCTCCAGAATAACCCTGACGGGAAAGCAACCCTATATTTAACTTGCAGTGGCTTGGGGGAGGTGAGCAGCGCCCCAGATCCACCTCCAAGGAAACCGGGGCGTGGTTGGACCACGTGATCAGACACAGGCCGGTAAGGATTTATCATCTACTAAAAATGAGTCTATATGTGAATAAGACCCGTGTCTGTGCGAGAAGAAGGAGTAATCTCTCTCAGTCGCATGGAGGTAACGCCATACGTCATGTAGGCGGAACTCCCGACATAAAGAGCCCAACTCACGGCCCCCACCCACTCCCTTTGGAGAGCAATCAATGGATCTGTCCATCACCACATTAAGATCTCCGCATATCAATATTAACTCCCTGGATTCCTCCGATACTTTTTCCAGGAATGTTCTCCTAAAGCTAATCTGAGCAACATTTGGACCATAGACATTAGCAATGGTTACGTTGGACCCCAGCAATAGAACACTTTAAAATAATGTATCTCCCAGCAGGGTCTGAAATAACATCAATCATTTAGAATGGAGTCGAATTTTTGACAAGGATACACACACCTGCTTTTTTTTGGGGGATGATTAGCAAAAAAGCTCTTGGAAAAGCATTTGTGTGAAAGTCTATAGTGATCCTGACTAAGCAGATGGGTCTCCTGAAGACAGAGAATATCAGCCTTGCTTCTGGTCGCCTCACCCCACAGATAGGACCTCTTAGGTGGGGAATTTAGATCCCCGGACATTAAGTGAAGTAATTTTGACACTCATGGATTACAAAGAAGTTTCCAAAACAGGGGTACACTGGCTCAATCTGGCCTGGATTGACATGGTTAAGGAAAGGGAGAATAAGGAAAATAAAAAAACATAGCATAACAAACAAATAACACGTATGTAGACTCAGACTCAGGCGAAAGCCTGTTTCGGGGGGAGATCCTGACCATCTGCATCCCAACAATAGTCAGTCCCGGTCCACCAACAAGGGGGCGAGCTACCAGGGTACAATGCAGTCCCCCCACATGCTAGGAACATCCCAGCAAGTTGGAGGGAAGAGATCAGGAACTCAACGTCCAAGAAGATCCACAGGCATCCCGATATTAACTCAAAGACTGACTCTCTCCCAGCCTGATGTAACCATGCGGTTGTTTGCCTGGCTTCCGGTATTATTGCTGATCCCGACTGTGGTGGAGAACAGCGTGAGAGCAGACAAAAGGCAACTGGACAGATTACAAAATGGTCGCCTACAGAGCCAGAGATGCCTGAGATGGCTTGTGAAAACGTGATCCAGATCAATATTTTGAATATCAGTCAGTTGGTTAAATAGAAAAAATATATCTACTATATAATTGTGTAAGACGTTTTTGTGTCGGACCAAAAAAACGTGCCGTGGATATGTCACACTGTGACGTCAGCACGGCGAAGCATTGGCCGCGCAGCGGCCAATGCGAGGCGTCAGCTGCGCGAGCAATGGCCGCGAGGCCATTGCGAGTCGCTAGCTTTAGTGCGAGCAATGGCCGCGAAGCGGCCATTGCGAGTCGCTGGCCGAAAATAGAACCAGAGGCTCGGCCAGAAAGCTAGCGATTTCCCGGTCAGGTAGTGACTCGCTAGCCTCAGCGGGAACTCGCTAGCTTTGTGGCCGAGCCTCGCGAGTCGCTACCACAGTATATCTCCCTATACCTTCTAAGGGGGGATCATTCATCATCATCATCATCATCATCATCATCATCATCATCATCATCATCATCATCATCATCATCATCATCATCATCATCATCCCTCAATGTCCCAAAGTCAGCTGTAACCGCCTGGCCCTTGGACACTGGCTGCCATGCACACATCAGCTGGTAGGCTCGGCTCCCATCACTTACCCACTGAGGACGGATCACTTCCAGCACCTCTTCACATGGCAGTGCTCTGAACTTCTGAATCCTCCTCTCCTCAGACACCTGGCAGGTTCCAGCCTACTCACTCCCAGCTGCAACCCAGTGAGTCAATCAGCACATCTTAACTCACACACAGACCTGACATGTGATTAACCCCCTGTGCACCATTCAGGTTTAGCCCAGCAAAGCACACCAAAAAGTATTGAACACACCCCAATAAGTATTGAACGCGCCCCAAAAAGTATTGAACGCACCCCAATAAGTATTGAACACACCCCAATAAGTATTGAACGCGTCACAATAAGTATTGAACGCACCCCAAAAAGTATTGAACACACCCCAATAAGTATTGAACGCGCCCCAAAAAGTATTGAACGCGCCCCAAAAAGTATTGAACACACCCCAATAAGTATTGAACGCCCCCCAAAAAGCATTGAACGCGCCCCAATAAGTATTGGACCCCCCCAAAAAGTATTGGACCCCCCAAAAAAAGTATTGGACTCCCCCAAAAAGTAGCTATCTACTATATAATTGCCGTAGGCATTTTTGTGTCGGACCCCGAAAACGCCGTGGCTATGTCACGCTGTGACGTCACCACGCGCGAGCAATGGCCGCGAAGCGGCCATTGCGAGTCGCTGGCCGAAAATAGAACCAGAGGCCCGGCTACAAAGTTAGCGATTTACCGCTGAGGTAGCGCGAGCAATGGCCGCGAGGCCATTGCGAGTCGCTACCTCAGCTGCCGCATCTGCCGCAACTCCCCCTATACTTTCAATGGGGATCTATTGCGAGTCGCTGTGTAGCGCGAGCAATGGCCGCGAGGCCATTGCGAGTCGCTACACTTGCGGCGCGGTTGCGGTAATCCCCATAGAAAGTATAGGGGGACTTGCGGCAGGTGCGGCAGCGAGTCGCTGGCTGAGTGCGAGCACTTGCGGCGCGGTTGCGGTAATCCCCTTAGAAAGTATAGGGGGACTTGCGGCAGGCACCTGCCGCAAGTCCCCCTATACTTTCTATGGGGATTACCGCAACCGCGCCGCAGATGCGGTTTTTAAATAAAATAAAATAATTTTAATACAAATAAATTTTCATAAAATAACAAATAATAAATACATTTAATAATAATAAAAATAGTAAAAAAACAAAACAAAATAAATAATAAAATAAAAAATTCCTATCTACTATATTGGATTATTATTTGAAAATCTAAAAAAAAATAAAAATATTCTAGACACCCGATGCATTTGCATCGGGCTCACAGCTAGTATATATATATTAGTATATTGGTGCAGCACAGCTCCCCTTGGTACTCAGCAGTCACAGCTCCTCTCCTCCTTGCTGTATAAGTATACAAAATAAAGGACTGCAGCACTCTTCTTTGTGAAACAACCGCCTTTATTCGGCCATCAGGTGGGGGGTGACAACGTTTCGGGATTCTGTCCCTCCAGTGTTTTGCTAACGTCTGTGTCCAAGTCTCAGGAATAGGACAAGCGGCGTGTCAATACTTCAGAGACATAACCACAGCAAAGGGAGAATCAAGTTTCTGAGGGAGAATGAAGTTCAGTTCTGTACAGTACTAAGCATATATGGCAGCGCCGCTATCATGGAGACAGGAGGTGCTATCTGACACCCCTGCCAGCTCACACTGACAGATAAGAAAAAAGCCCCCAGACATCTACACTGGGAAGGAGGGCGCGGTACCAAGGGGACAGGAGATACTTTTGTCAACCCATACCAGCACAACCTGAGGATTAAGGAAAGATACCTCAGGCACCTCTGTGGAAAGGACTGTCACTCCTGATGAAACCTACAATCCATCTGTAGGTGGAAACGCGTTGAGTACATGGACAGCGGGCATAAGATAAGTAAGTCAATCTATAAGTGACTGCCAGCTAATACATCCATTATCCTTAAGGGGAGGTTTTGATTTATCTTTTCTCACAAGGTACCTTGGGGGTCAGTAAAAGAAGGGACTACATGATATTTGGTATGAAATGGTGCAGGGCACTATACAGGTCTACTTTGTGATCTGGAGGAGTCTCTGATCCTTAGGAGCCTCCCCCACCTGATAAAGGATTTTGATTGGGGATCCTGCATATATATCATATGGATCATAGTATCAAACTTTAATGGTGTCGCATTGCACGAATGAATGACTTTTATAACATACCTTGAAACCACTACCATTGCCCTTATCACTATTAACTTAAAGATACCCGGTTTGACCTATAGGTGACCTAGATTAAAAGGACATTGGGGCTTGACCCGTGTTCAGACAATACCCCTGAAGGAGACTGGATGTGTGATGTGACTGCTCCCTAACAATAGGCCAATAAATTTTAGGGAAAGCCGTCGTGGAACGGGGACACCGCATAAATTAGGTGTATAAAACTCCGTTGCTAGGCAGGAATTTGAACAGGGAAAGGATAGAGCACACCATCCCTGTGTGACGTTTGTGTTCATAGACACTAGGTGTGGGAGAGCACCATTTTGTTATTTTAACAAACAATTTATTAAAAGTTATGTTTTAAATAGTGCACTTTATAATATATTCATACTAAGCATATATGGTGGTAATGTTTAGAGTCCTAAGTGGGAATGTTAGAGGCCTGGCAGATAGAGGCAGGAGAGCGGCCATTTTGCAATATGCCCTTACTCATAAACCATCAATATTGTCTCATGGAAACTCATTTGATTAAAGAAAAAACTGAGATATTAGCAAGAAAGTGGGTCCAGAGGGCATACCATGCTACATACTCTACATATATGAGGGGGTTATCGGTCCTGGTACATGCCTCACTACCGTTTAAAGAGGTGGAAGTGAGGGTGGATAGAGATGGGCAGTATGTTTTCCTGGTGTGTAGAGTGTATGGTCAACTGTTATGCCTGATCGCACTGTATTTTCCCCCACTGTAGTCTGGAACGAAAATGCAGGAGATTTTGGAATTAATACGACATAGGACAGGAATTCCTTTATTACTGATAGGAGACATGAATAATGTTATGCACATGGACTGGAATAGGAGTGGCAGACAGGTCAGAGGGAGTAAGGGAGACATGGTGATAACTTTTGCTAAATATGTGGCGGAAATGGGTCTGGTGGACTTTTGGAGAGTGAGAAATGTGGAGGTACGATGCTATTCCTGTTATTCATCCTCCCATAACTCCATGTCCCGTATTGACATGGTATTGGGGGACAGGTTATTAGGTCAGTGGATAAAGAACATAGTATACCTACCTAGATATAAAAAAAAGCATGCCCGCTCTCATTCACCCACCTGCTCTCCCTTTCTCTGCTTCTTCTCACTGCTGGCGACATATCTCCCAATCCTGGCCCCCCACCTCATATGTCCCATTAACCCTCCCCCCTGTCTTTCTCAAACTAGGATAAAATACCACAATCTCTCACACATAAAACCTGTGCCCCTGACCTCTGCTCCCTCTCTCTGGAGCACTTTGGAATGCCCACTCCATCTGCAACAAGCTCCATATAACCCAAGACATCTTTACCTTTCTTTCCTGGACCTCACTGAGACCTGGCTGAAACCCTGCTTCCCCTTATGCAATAAGTTATGTAGGCCTCCACTTTACCCACGTTCCTTGCCCTGGCAAAAGACATGGAGGAGTGGGTTTCCTTCCCTCTACAATCTGCTCCTTCATCGCAATCCAACCCCCACCCTCCCTTATCTTCCCTTCTTTCAAAGTTCACTCTGTCCGTATCTACCCTCCCTCTAATCTCCAAATGGCCGTTATATACCGATCACCGAGCTCAGCAACTGCCTTCATTGACCAATTCTCCACCTGGCTTCTTCACTTTCTCTCTGCTGATATCTCCACCATCATCATGGGTGACTTCGATATCCCTACTGACACTCGCCAGCCGGCTGCCTCGAAACTTTGGTCATTTACTATATCCTTTTGACTTATTCAGTGGTCCTTCACAGCCACCCAGACAGACATACATTTGAACTCCTCTTCACCCACCTCTGTTTCCTATCTAATCTCACAAAGGAAACGGGGGCTGTGCGTGTGCTTCATCGCAGAGCCGCCAAGTAGCTTGTTCTCTTTGCCACCATTCTTCCCTTCGTCGTTGCTGTGCCTTTTGGTCACCTTGCTTCAGGGGGGACTAGTACTCAGGTGGGGGCGAGTTGCCGGTTGGGACTCGTGGCGTTGCTTTGGTTTCTGCCGCACCCACGGAGATGGAGACACCTTGCTGGTGTTGCTGCCACACAGTCCACCATGCGGCCTCCGGGGTGCTCCCTTTTGAGGCTCTCTCACCGTCCTCTGGGTCTTCAAAGTCAGTCTCATCTCACTCTTCCTCAGCTTCTACCACAACGTCAGGCTTTGCTGGGGACGGTTGCGCTGGCTCTATCTGGGAACAGTTGCAGTATTTTGGCGGTGATTCAGCAGGAGCTTCAGTTTGAGTCCCTGCGTTCCAGGTTTGGACGGGTGGTGGTACAGGTGGTAAGGAGGCACGGTATTACACAATCGCTTGCGCTGCGACAGCTGCCTCTCTTGCTTCTCGGTATTCCCGCATGCTCATGAACTCGCAGGCTTGTTCGGCGCTCCACTGCCTGCACACCCACTCCAAAGCTTCCTCCATGTCTTGGTGGTGCCGGCCAAAATTGACTCTCCAAAAGTAGGCATCTCCCTCCAGTGTCAAGAGGGAGGCCGCTGCCGGGTCCCCACGTGCGATTCTGGTCTGCTTTTTTGACCTCGTGCACTATGTCACGCCAATGGGGTGCCGCCATGCTGCAGGGTACAAAGGCTTCTTCTCCACCCCTTCCTTCTCTTCCGGTTTGTCTTCTTATTGGCGGTAACCCCGAGACCATTTTCATTGGGCCGCCCCCCTGATTGATGGCAATCGGGGCGGCCCAACATTTTCGCACCTACATCCTGGCTCTCCTTCTTCTAGGTGCTGAGGCGCACCCCCGGGCCTGCACATGGTCAGCCTCATATAGCTACGGCGCCATCTTGGGTTTCGTGGCTGGAATGGCAGGAACCCATTTTTGGCGCCAAGCAATGGCGGGAAAAAATATTTTGCACACAGTTCAAAGTTCCAAGGCACACAATACCCGGTAACACCGGGCACAGGATCCTGTTCATGAGCGCCAGAAAGGGGATGTCGCTCCCAGGAACGGGTACTCGGGTTTCAGGCGCGAGGGCCGGGGGATCACTGGTGGCGATGCCTGAGCCCGTGACCCTGGGGGGACAACTAATGGGGGAGTAAATTGAAGGTGATGAGGTAAAAGTTATTTCGTGACGCCACCTGTAGTACCTGGTGAGAGGTCATCAGTGCCGCCATAGTCCTCTGGAGGGCGTTGGTATTGCAGCTAGGTGGTATAGCTTTCTACAGGTAAAGCTGGACCTCCGTTGAGTAGAAGTAGAGGGGTTCAATGTCAGTAGCACAGAGACACAGAGACAAGTTCACTCTTTCCCAGGTACTTTCCTGGAAACAAGCATCTACTGATACAGCGTTCACAGTTCGATATAGATGTATAACAGGTAACCTTCCGGGTGGCTGTAAGTGGATGCAAAGCGGTATGGAGGTACCTGTGGTATACCTTAGTTGACGAACCCGTGTCCTGTGTTCCCTGCCTGGGATAAGTCCTTTCCCTGTTCCCTGGAGGTAATCCTGGGGCTCCTATCCTTCCCTTCTGCCTCTCCAACTTCAACCCTGACCTCTATTGAATCACGGGTGGACCCGCTCCATAACGACAGGGTGCTGTGGCCGGTAAACAAACCGCAGCAGCCGGTTGACGACTTCAGAGCTCGACTCTGGCCGTTTCCTCGGATCCGGCTTTCCGTGGTGCACTGGGGAAGCTCCCCAGAGCATGGTCGTTCTGCACTGGGGTTCCCCCTTTCTCTCTTGGGCCAAGACTCACGCATCAGGCACCCTCTCTCAAGGTCTCCTCAGGACCCCCTTTCATCTTCCCTCAGGTGCAGTCTGCAACTTTCCTGTTCTGTCCTCCCGACTCTCCTTCCTCCTAGGGTATGTGCTCCTTCCATCCGCTAAGTCGGTGAGGGAGTGCTGGATTGGGTCCCTCCCACCTGCCTCTGCATCCACCTATAGTTGGGGAAAATTACACCGCTTTTATGGGTGTAATACCCCGGTATGACACCTGACCATTTGGGGCGCCACAAATGCACAGCTCAGCTACATACATAATGCACACACATGGCTCCACTACATACACAACGTACAGACACGGTGCAGCTATATACAAAATGTTAAAAAACAATCAAAGAAAGTGAGTACAAGCTTCAAATTTATGCAAACTAAGGTGCTTTGTTTATTTCAATACAAGGGAGGTGGTGGTACAGGTGAAACAGTGTCACCATGAATTGCAAACAACTGTGGTAGATGTTAGGTCTATAATAATAATAATAATAATAAATCTTTATATAGCGCCAATATATTCCGCAGCACTTTACAACAGTGGTTAGAGTACAGAAAATATAATACAGTAAGTAATTACAGTAGAGAACAAATACAGTACAATAATTGGATACAAACAATAGGCATAGAATCAATGTAAAAAAGAAAATACAATAAATAAAGCAAGAAATGAAGGTGACCCTGCTCAGAAGAGCTTACAATCTACAATGGGATAGGGGTTGCACAAGGTACAGGGGCTTATTACACTAATGGTCCAGGCATCTTGAGGGAATGGGGGATAGAAATAAGCTTACATGAATGGTCATCAGACAATCTGTGTAGACCTTTTTGGTTTGGTGGAGTTTGCAGAAGAGTAATGTCAAGAGAGATAGCCCATTCACTATCTACAGTGCAAAGGACTTCTATTAGGAAGTATGATAGGCCGCCTTAAAAAGATGTGTTTTTAGGGATCGTCTGAAGCCATGCAAGTTGTGGATAGTCCTGATTTCTTGGGGTAGAGCATTCCAAAGGATTGGTGCAGCTCGGGAGAAGTCCTGGAGCCAGGAGTGGGAGGATCGGATTAGTGCAGATGTTAGTCGAAGGTCATTTGAAGAACATAGAGGAAGGGTGGGGTGATAGACAGAGATGAGGGAGGAGATGTAGGGGGGTGCTGCACTGTGAAGAGCTTTGTGGGTGAGAACAAGCAATTTGAATTTGATCCTGTAGTGTACGGGCAGCCAGTGCAATGACTGGCACAGAGCAGAGGCATCTGAGCAACGATTGGCCAGATGGGTGATCCTGGCTGCTGCATTAAGGATGGACTGGAGAGGAGAAAGTCTAGTGAGGGGGAGGCCACTTAATAGAGAATTGCAGTAGTCAAGGCGGGAATGGATTAGGGCCACGGTGAGGGTTTTTGTTGTTTCCATGGTGAGAAAGGGGCGGACTCTAGAGATATTTTTCAGGTGTAAGTGACAGGAGCAGACGAGAGATTGTGTGTGGGAGGAGAAGAAGAGATCAGTGTCAAACATAACGCCAAGACAGCGAGCCTGCTTCCTAGGCGTTATCGTGGTGCTGCAAACTGAGAGAGAGATGTCAGATTTAGGGAGGTTAGTGGAGGGTGGGAGCAGAAGGAGTTCAGTTTTGGAAAGGTTTAGTTTCAAATAGAGAGCGGACATGATGTTGGAAACTGCAGCTAGACAGTCATTGGTGTTCTTTAATACCGTAGGGGTAAAGTCAGGGGCTGAAGTGTATAATTGCGTGTCATCAGCCAAATCTGCTGATGGTGTGTCCAATAGGGGCTGAGAGAGAAGAGAAGAGGACCGAGGACTGAGCCCAGAGGGACCCCAATAGTGAGAGGAAGGGGGGAGGAAGTGGAGCCAGCGAATGATACACTGAAAGACTGGTCAGAAAGATAGGAGAGCCAGGACAGAGCAGTGTCCTTTATGCCAATGGAGTTTAGCATGGAGAGTAGGAGATGGTGGTCAACAGTATCAAAAGCTGCAGAGAGATCTAGAAGAATAAGCAGAGAGTGGTTGCCATTACGTTTTGCCATCAGAAGGTCATTTTGATGAGGGCAATTTCTGTAGAGTGAAGGGGGCGGAAACCAGACTGTAATGGATCTAGAAGAGAGTGAGCAGAGAGGTAACGGGTGAGGCGGGAGTAAACCAGGGGCCCCAGGAGTTTAGAGATGAAGGGGAGATTGGAGACTGGTCTGTAGTTATTTGTGCAGGATGGGTCGAGAGAAGTTTTCTTTATTAATGGAGTAATGATCGAGTGTTTGAAGGAGGAGGGAAAGATGCCAGAAGAGAGGGAGAGATTGACGATTTTGGTTAGATGAGTGGTGACGACTGGAGAGAGAGACTGGAGTAGGTGTGAGGGAATGGGGTCAGTAGTGCATGTGGTGGGACGAGAGGGAGAGGAGACTTCTTCTGTGACTGGGTCAAATGTGGAGAGTGAACCTGAGGAGATGTGGGGAAGAATGGGAGTGGCCGCACTTGGAGGCTGGGAGCTGATTTCCTGGCGGATGTTGTCTATTTTCTCCATAAAGTAAGAAGCCAGGTCATCAGCACAGAGGTCAGTGATGGAGGCCTGCACTTTAAGACTGAGGAGAGAGTGAAAGGTGTCAAAGAGTTTTTTTGGCTTGTTGGATAGTGAGGAGACAAGGGTGGTGAAGTAGGTCTGTTTGGCAAGGTGAAGGGCAGAGTTGTAAGTTTTGAGCATGAATTTATAATGGCTAAAGTCTCCTGGTGAGCGAGTTTTCCTCCATAGACATTTGGCGCTCCTAGAGTATTGCTGGAGGAATTGAGTTTGTGATGTGAGCCAAGGCTGTTTTGTTCTATGTTTGGAGGTTCTGGGGGTGAGGGGCGCTACTTGGTCCAGGGAGCTTCTGAGAGTGTCATTGTAGTGGTTTACTGCCTGATTTGGACAGGAGATTGAAGAGATTGGGGACAGTGATGACATGAGGGAATCTGTGAGTACATGAGGGTTAATGGCCTGTAGATTTCGGGATGTTGTGATAGGTAAGATTGGGCTGTGGTGGTCGAGGGATAGTGAGTGAGAAGGAGAGAATGTTGTGGTCGGAGAGAAGAGGTGAGTTATCTAAGGAGGAGGTAGAGCAGAGTCGGGAAAAGACCAGGTCAAGGGTGTTACCATCTTTGTGCATCTCAGAGGTTGAGAGCTGTGAGAGGCCAAGAGAGGTGGTTAGAGATAGGAGCTGGGATGCAGATGGGGAGATGGGGCCGTTTATGGGAATGTTAAAGTCTCCCAGAATAATGGTTGGTAATTCTGAGGACATGAAATGCGGCAGCCACTTGGAGAAATGGTCGAGGAACTGGGTTGGTGTCCCTGGGGGCGATATACCACTGCTACTTTGAGGGGGAGGGGATGGAGTAGCCTAATGGTGTGGACCTCAAAAGAAGAGAATGAGAGTGATGGGGCTGGGGGAATGACCTGGAGAGTACATTGTGGGGACAGAAGGAGGCCAACTCCACCACCATGTCTGTTCTCAGGACTAGGGGAATGAGAGAAATATAGGCCGCCGTGAGAAATAGCAGCAGAGGAAGCAGTCTCTGAATCCTGGATCCAGGTTTCTGTGAGGGCCAGCAGGTTAAGAGAGTTGGTAAACAAGGAATTGTGAATGAAGGGAAGTTTGTTGCATACAGATCGTGGATTCTAGAGAGTGCAGTTAAAAGAGGGAGATGAAGGAGTGTAAGTGATGGTAATAAGGTTAGTGAGGTTTCTATGTGTGGTGGTAGAGGGGTTAAAGTTAGAGGGCGGACAAGGGTTGGGGGAGATATCACCTGACAGGAGCAGCAGCAGCAAAAAGAGGAAGAGCAGATAGTTTTTAGATTTAGGACTTGGTTTATTATGACAAATGTTGGAATATGATGGCCTGAGAAACTTCAGTAAACTGAAGATGGCATGGGAGCTGTACATAGGGTAGGGCAGGAGAGAGGGGCTGATGTGGATGAGTGGTGATGGAGGGGGGATAGGGTGATACAAGTTGGTGGTGATGGCCCTTAGAAACACAAACAGTGAAGTTAAAGACATGGTTATGATTAGTAGAGAATAGAGTTATAGACATTTGAGTTGCTCTCTGTCATTATCTTCCAGTCTATCCCAGTCAATTCCGGTCCATTTCAGGTCTATTTGATATCTGGACACTTTAGATCAGACACTTTTGCAGCAGACACGTCTGAGGCAGACTAGGAAAACGTCTTAATATGCTCAGAAACATTGATTTCAGAGAAAGGGGGAGGGAGCTGGAGTCCATTAACCAATGACCAGGCAAGGCTGTATCAAATGGTCACTCACAGGCATATTTGAACAAAGGATCATAAACAGGCATTTGGGGGTCCAGGGGGAAGGACAGTTACATTGATGCTAGAATTAGATATTTTCAGCAGACAAAATATATCAGATCAGCATTAAAAGGGTCAACATAGTCATATACATGCACAAAATATATACAGAAACAGTATAGACAATAGCATAAGGCACAATATAATAATAGACCAAAAGACAACATTACAGTTTATTGTACAAAAGTATAGTAACAATATAGTACAAAGTAAAAGATGTGTCTATTGACCTCAACAGTACAGAAAGTGCATGTGCATTATACAGCTATATAAATGTCAAAACGCTGCATTATACAGCTATATAAATGTCAAAACGCTGCTCTGATATAAAGTGCAAGAAACTGAGCAAAGAAGGATTAATAAATAACCCTTTTATGTTATGGTCCAAGGTCCAAAGTTACCAGAGCTGCCAGTAGCCATGAGGGAAGGGAAGACCCGGGCGAGTGGATCCCGACACCGTTTTGTGGCCTAGTGTGACACTTTATCAGGGAGATAAGAAAGTGCCCCCTGCTCTCATCTGTAAATAATCGCTGCGGTCACCCGCGGAGCAGAAATGACGGGCGCAGCCCCGCCATGTGGCCGGAAGTGATGCGTCAATCACATCCCATGTCACCACGGGGCGGAAATGACACACAGTGAATCTGGGGATACCGGGTGAATCTTCGGTCCCGTCAGAGCCGACACTCTGCTGTGTGCCTAGCCTGCAATAGCCCTCTCCCGGGCTCCCTCTGACCCGTGTGACTTCAGCTTCAATAGGGAAGACTTCTCCTCCAGTTAGTCAAGGCTGCCTTGTTCCTCGGACTCAGTGCTGCTGGTCTGTCTCTTTCCTCACACTCCCCTTGGGTGCTGGCTATGGACGGACGAGCTTTCTCTCCATGGTTTCTGTGACTCTGTGGATTCTGCATCTCCATCAGCCCCACTCCTCCAGAACTTGTGTCTCTGTCTTTCTGTTCTTGTGTCTTTCCAGCTCGGCACCCTTGGCCTACTCGGTCTTTCCTTCTCAGCCTACTTCGGCCTACTGTGTCTTTACAGCTCAGCCTACCTCGGCCTACTAACTCCTTCCTCCTCCTCTACTTGTACCTTCCGCTCCTTACACCATGTACACAAGCGGTTGCCCTTCATATTCCGCTTCCGTCCACGTATGAGGCTGTGGATTTCCGCTTACAGCTAGCCCTCGTCCACTTCGCAGTAAATAAGACTGAAGGGGTTCTGTAGTCTGAATTTATTGTGATGAAGTGAACTTGATTGGTAAAAACTATAACAGAAATACAGAATAAACGAAGTCAGTATTAGGTGCATTAAAGAAACTGATACTGACATAACACAGGTTACAGTCAACATGAATAACTGGGGTAAAAGGTCACTGCAGCAGGATCTATTCTAATACAGAGTACATCTATCTGCATACAGTGCAAAAGGCAATAACTGAAGTGGTGTATCTCAAGCACAATACACTTTGCTTTAGAGTATTCTAAACAGAAGTACCTTTATCTAGGTACAATGCAAACAAGCTAACATGGAGAATTACAGGTAAAGCATTTCCCCTATCTCACAGTTCTTTCTGTAACAGTGACTGGATCATAACTTGCTTACACAGATTCTATACAAAACATGTATTGGATTTTCCTTTTACTGAGATCATCTCATGACAGGTGAAGAGATTTGTACGTAGAAGGGAAGGAGCAAAGATTCATGTCTCCTCAGGATGCCTGGAGCAGGAAAATGGCTGCTGTCTCCTTCATAACAGAGGAGTAGGGGCGTTCCCTTCTATATGACTCATTTTGTTAAAGGAGGCATTCTTCTTAAAGGGATCCTGTCACCCCCAAAACACCTCTAAACCTATTAAAAGCTGTCCCTACAGCATATTAACACTTACCCTACACTCCTTTTACCTCCTAAATGCCCTTAGTCAAAGTGAATAAAAACGTTTTATAAGTACCTCATTACTGATGATAATGAGTGACTATGCTATTCATAGTCACTCATCCAGGCTGCCCCTCTTCATCATATCACGCCTATTCAGGCGTGATCTTCATAATAGATTCAAATTGCCGCCTCCCTGCGCGCCTCCCCGCTCTCCTCTCGGCCTGGGCTGCTGTGTGGGGGCTGTATGACGCGATCCGCGTCATTCCCGGCGCCGGGAATGACGCGGATCGCGTCATACAGCCCCCACACTGAAGCCCGGACGCAATGGGAGAGCGGGGAGGCGCGCAGGGAGGCGGCAATTTGAATCTATTATGAAGATCACGCCTGAATAGGCGTGATATGATGAAGAGGGGCAGCCTGGATGAGTGACTATGAATAGCATAGTCACTCATTATCATCAGTAATGAGGTACTTATAAAACGTTTTTATTCACTTTGACTATATGCATTTAGGAGGTAAAAGGAGTGTAGGGTAAGTGTTAATATGCTGTAGGGACAGCTTTTAATAGGTTTAGAGGTGTTTTGGGGTGACAGGATCCCTTTAAGTAAGGGAAACATAATACATAGGTATCTAGTGACCTCTATGGGTCGTAACTGGTATAACACGATTAATACCATTAGCTGCACTAAATGGCAGAACACCCCCGCTTGGCATCAACAGATGCCATTATTTGGCTCTTTTGGGGAAAACAACAACACAAGGTCGGTTACGGGTCTAAGGAACAACTTGATCTCCCCAAGCTTGCACACTCTGACCTCCACTTTGCACACTCTCCCATCCTTGCTGGGGAAAGGTTTGGTGACTAAGCCAAGTGGCCACTCGTTTCGATGTGCTTGACTGTCTTTCAGGAGTACAACGTCGCCAGATTCGATGTTTGGGTGGTCTTCCTGCCACTTTGTCCTGGTTTGTAGAGAAGTGCATTTATGAAGCTTGACATGTCCATAGATTCGGTCACTTCAAGATGAACAGCTCTAATGGACAGACAGGTGAATAGAACTGCCCAACACTTTGCTTCAGCATGGACCTTCCTCGTGCGTCGTGTAGTCACAGACCAAGGGCCGAACACGTCTAGTCCGACATTGGTGAAGGGAGGGTCAGTACTAAGTCTGTCGAGTGGAAGATTGGCCATCTTAGGATTCTGAAACCTGCCACGGAGTTTGCGACACGTAACACAGTTGAAGATGAGTTTGCTCACGCTTCTCTTTGCTCCAATTATCCATAGTCCAGCTGTCCGTAGATTCCCTTCAGTAAACCAACGGCCTTGGTGTCTCACTAAGCTGTGATGATGCTGAATGAGCAGGGTTGTGATGTGATGACGTCCAGGAATTATTACTGGGTGCTTCTCTGAAACCTTCACCTCAGCTTCTTGAAGACGGCCACCAATTCCCTGGGGAACACAATTTTTTAGGAGTTAGGTCAGACAACTGTTCTTAATTAATTTTTGGATGCTGAATCCAGAAATGATCTCAGTTTTTCTCTATCACGTCAAGTTTTTGAACTATAGGATTTTTGTCTTCTCAAAAATATGTAAACTACTGTACCTAAAAAGTGTTTTTTTTTTTTTTTTTTAAATAGTACAAATATGAACAAAAAATGAAATATATAAGAAATAGGCATGACAAATATGTTTTTTAACACTATCATGTTGCCACGTAGCTCTATATGAGTCGAATTGTAATCAGATAACAAGTCTTATTACAGATATCAGTGCAATTGTGCTTCTCTGGCAGGTAAGTTGTGGAGGAAAAACTTGACGTGCTAGAAAAAAACTGACTATATTTTTGGAATCAGCATGCCAATTTTAATATAAATCAGCTCAAAAACCTAACTCAACAGAATTTTTTTTTCAAATTGTTCCCCAGTGTTCTCAGCAGCCCATCTTGGTCGACAACCGGGTCGAGCTTCCTCAACACACTGTCTCTAGGAATCGGTTGTCCCTTGTTGAGGTTGTCTATTTCTCTGCTGAAGGTTTCTCTTTGGACAACACGGAGTATTGTAACCTTGACTCTTTCTAGGTTAGGAGCGGTAAATGCATGCTTGCAGAGATGCCAACCTTTACAAGATCTCTGACTTGCGGGTAGTGCAGACTTGTAGGACTGAACGAACTACGTGAAGCAGACAAGCGATAGCTCGGATAAGTGACTTCCAGGTTGAGAACCTGCTAAACCGATGAGACTCAAGGTGATGGTTTGAAATCGCTGTATGTAGAGTAGACACTTGAGGACGGAGCTCTTCGTCGGTATCTGGATCCACTAGTTGGAATGTTTCAGACCTACTGATGCAAGGAGTTGATCGGTACAAAGAGGCAGGACCTGTGAACCATGTAGTATCCTTAAGATGGCTTGGTGCGACGGATTTAGTCGCATGGTCTGCAGGATTATGGTGTGTAGGTATGTATTACCACTGATTAGGGCAGGTGAATCTTCTTATCCTCTGCACTCGGTTGCTAACATAGACATAGAAGTGTCGTGTTTCGTTGCAGATGTATCCTAGTACCACCTTGCTATCAGTATAGAACTCAGCATCTTTGATCTCCAGATGCAACCCATCTGAGATAAGTTCAGCCAATTCCACTGCGAGGAAAGCAGCACAGAGTTCCAACCTGGGTATCGTGTGTTCGCGGAGTGGTGCCAGTTTTGTCCGGCTCATAACGAACCCGATGTGGCTCTGTTCATTTATGTCTATGGTTTCAAGGTACACCACTGCTGCAATCACTTTGACTGATGCGTCGCAGAAGACAAAGTCTTTGTGTTTTGACTTCTGTGGACGGTATGGGAGCATACGGTCGCTTCACACGAAGTTCAGTCAAGGCTTCGAGAGACTTCCTCCATTTGGCCCACGTCTGCCTTTTCTGCTGGAAGTGGATCATCCCAATCAGATGTCTCTTGAGTAAAGTCCCTTAGCATCATTTTGCCTTGGATGGTTACTGGAGCCACGAACCCCAAGGGGTCATATAGACTATTCACGAAAGAAAGAACTCCTCTGCGCGTGAAAGGTTTCTCGTCTTTGCCGATCTGAAAGGTGAAAGTGTCTGTCTTCAAATCCCAAAGCAATCCTAGGCTCCGCTGTATGGGAAGGGAGTCGATGCTTAGGTCTAGGTCTTTTAGATCGCTGGAATAGTCTTCAGAGGGAAAGGCTTCCATCAACTCTTGGCTGTTGGAGGAAATCTTGTGTAACCTTAAGTTAGACCTAGCGACCATTTCTTGAGCTCTTTTTAGGAGACTGATTGAAGCCTCACTTGTTGGTGTAGACTTTAGACAGTTGTCTACGTAGAAATCTTTTTCTATGAAGGATTTTACCTCCGACCCGTACTCTTCTTCGCCCTTTCCGCTCTGTGTACCTCGCACACACGGCTCTGCTCCGTACACCTCGCACACACGGCTCTGCTCCGTACACCTCGCACACACGGCTCCACTCCGTAAACCTCATACACACTCGGCTCCGCTCCGTACACCTCGTACACACTCGGCTCTGCTCTGTACACCTCGTACACACTCGGCTCTGCTCCGTACACCTCGTACACACTCGGCTCTGCTCCGTACACCTTGTACACACTCGGCTCTGCTCCGTACACCTCGTACACACTCGGCTCCACTCCGTACACCTCGTACACACTCAGCTCCGCTCCGTACACTTTGTACACACTTGGCTCTGCTCCGTACACCTCGTACACACACGGCTCTGCTCCGTACACCTCGTACACACTCAGCTCCATTCCGTACACCTCGTACACACACGGTTCCGCTCTGTACACCTCGCACACACACGGCTCCGCTCCGTACACCTCGTACACATTCGGCTCTGCTCCGTACATCTCGTACACACTCGGCTCTACTCCGTACACCTCGTACACACTCGGCTCTGCTCCGTACACCTCGTACACATTCGGCTCTGCTCCGTACATCTCGTACACACACGGCTCCGCTCCGTACACCTCATACCCACTTGGCTCCGCTCCGTACACCTCGAACACACTCGGCTCCGCTCCGTACACCTCATACACACTCGGCTCCTCTCCGTACACCTCGTACACACTCGGCTCCGCTCCGTACACCTCGTACACACTCGGCTCTGCTCCGTACACCTCGTACACACTCGGCTCTGCTCCGTACACCTCGTACACACTCGGCTCTGCTCCGTACACCTCGTACACACTCGGCTCCGCTCTGTACACCTCGTACACATTCAGCTCTGCTCCGTACACCTCATACACACTCAGCTCCGCTCCGTACACCTCGTACACACTCTGCTATGCTCCTTAAACCTCGTACACTCGGCTCCGCTCCATTCACCACGTACACACTCGGCTCCGCTCCGTACACCTCATATACACACGGCTCTGCTCCGTACACCTCGTACACACTCGGCTCTGCTCCATACACCTCGTACACACTCGGCTCTGCTCCATACACCTCGTACACACTCGGCTCCGCTCCGTACACCTCGTACACACTCAGCTCCGCTCCGTACACCTCGTACACACGCGGCTCTGCTACATCCACACTGTAAATCCCTCCTGACCCCACACATAACCTTCACCTCATCCAGCACCATGACAACTGAGGAGCTGATCATGTGACCACCGACTCCTCCCCTCCATGTGACATCATCACAGGTCCTGTAAGCACAGAGCAGCCATATATGTGGTGGCGGCTCTGCAGGTGGAGGTTTGTGCTGTAGATTTCTCCTTTTCTTATTAATCTTCACTATTTTGCTTTCTTCATACAAGAAATAGGAGGTAAATTGTGCAGTCAGCGAGTGTATAGACCGGACACCAGACGTGGAGCTCTGTGACTGCAGAGTGTATAGACCGGACACCAGACGTGGAGCTCTGTGACTGCAGAGTGTATAGACCGGACACCAGACGTGGAGCTCTGTGACTGCAGAGTGTATAGACCGGACACCAGACGTGGAGCTCTGTGACTGCAGTGTGTATAGACCGGACACCACACGTGGAGCTCTGTGACTGCAGCGTGTATAGACCGGACACCAGACGTGGAGCTCTGTGACTGCAGAGTGTATAGACCGGACACCAGACGTGGAGCTCTGTCTCTGTGACTGCAGAGTGTATAGACCGGACACCAGACGTGGAGCTCTGTGACTGCAGAGTGTATAGACCGGACACCAGACGTGGAGCTCTGTGACTGCAGTGTGTATAGACCGGACACCACACGTGGAGCTCTGTGACTGCAGCGTGTATAGACCGGACACCAGACGTGGAGCTCTGTGACTGCAGAGTGTATAGACCGGACACCAGACGTGGAGCTCTGCGACTGCAGAGTGTATAGACCGGACACCAGACGTGGAGCTCTGTGACTGCAGAGTGTATAGACCGGACACCAGACGTGGAGCTCTGTGACTGCAGAGTGTATAGACCGGACACCAGACGTGAGAGCTCTGTGACTGCAGAGTGTATAGACCGGACACCAGACGTGGAGCTCTGTGACTGCAGAGTGTATAGACCGGACACCAGACGTGGAGCTCTGTGACTGCAGAGTGTATAGACCGGACACCAGACGTGGAGCTCTGTGACTGCAGAGTGTATAGACCGGACACCAGACGTGGAGCTCTGTGACTGCAGAGTGTATAGACCGGACACCAGACGTGGAGCTCTGTGACTGCAGAGTGTATAGACCGGACACCAGACGTGGAGCTCTGTGACTGCAGCGTGTATAGACCGGACACCAGACGTGGAGCTCTGTGACTGCAGAGTGTATAGACTGGACACCAGACGTGGAGCTCTGTGACTGCAGAGTGTATAGACCGGACACCAGACGTGGAGCTCTGTGACTGCAGAGTGTATAGACCGGACACCAGACGTGGAGCTCTGTGACTGCAGAGTGTATAGACCGGATACCAGACGTGGAGCTCTGTGACTGCAGGGTGTATAGACCGGACACCAGACGTGGAGCTCTGTGACTGCAGCGTGTATAGACCGGACACCAGACGTGGAGCTCTGTGACTGCAGAGTGTATAGACCGGACACCAGACGTGGAGCTCTGTGACTGCAGAGTGTATAGACCGGACACACAGACGTGGAGCTCTGTGACTGCAGAGTGTATAGACCGGACACCAGACGTGGAGCTCTGTGACTGCAGAGTGTATAGGCCGGACACCAGACGTGGAGCTCTGTGACTGCACAGTGTATAGACCGGACACCAGACGTGGAGCTCTGTGACTGCAGGGTGTATAGACCGGACACCAGACGTGGAGCTCTGTGACTGCAGAGTGTATAGACCGGACACCAGACGTGGAGCTCTGTGACTGCAGAGTGTATAGACCGGACACCAGACGTGGAGCTCTGTGACTGCAGAGTGTATAGACCGGACACCAGACGTGGAGCTCTGTGACTGCAGATGTGTATAGACCGCACACCAGACGTGGAGCTCTGTCTGTGACTGCAGAGTGTATAGACCGCACACCAGACGTGGAGCTCTGTCTGTGACTGCAGAGGTGTATAGACCGGACACCAGACGTGGAGCTCTGTGACTGCAGCGTGTATAGACCGGACACCAGACGTGGAGCTCTGTGACTGCAGCGTGTATAGACCGGACACCAGACGTGGAGCTCTGTGACTGCAGAGTGTATAGACCGGACACCAGGCGTGGAGCTCTGTGACTGCAGAGTGTATAGACCGGACACCAGACGTGGAGCTCTGTGACTGCAGAGTGTATAGACCGGACACCAGACGTGGAGCTCTGTGACTGCAGAGTGTATAGATCGGACACCAGACGTGGAGCTCTGTGACTGCAGAGTGTATAGACCGGACACCAGACGTGGAGCTCTGTGACTGCAGAGTGTATAGACCGGACACCAGACGTGGAGCTCTGTGACTGCAGAGTGTATAGATCGGACACCAGACGTGGAGCTCTGTGACTGCAGAGTGTATAGACCGGACACCAGACGTGGAGCTCTGTGACTGCAGAGTGTATAGACCGGACACCAGACGTGGAGCTCTGTGACTGCAGAGTGTATAGACCGGACACCAGACGTGGAGCTCTGTGACTGCAGAGTGTATAGACCTGACACCAGACGTGGAGCTCTGTGACTGCAGAGTGTATAGACTGGACACCAGACGTGGAGCTCTGTGACTGCAGAGTGTATAGACCGGACACCAGACGTGGAGCTCTGTGACTGCAGAGTGTATAGACCGGACACCAGACGTGGAGTCTGTGACTGCAAGTGTATAGACCGGACCAGACGGGAGCTCTGTGACTGCAGAGTGTATAGACCGGACACCAGAGTGGAGCTCTGGACGCAGAGTGTATAGACGGACACCAGACGTGGAGCTCTGTGACTGCAGAGTGTAAGACCGGACACCAGACGTGGAGCTCTGTGACTGCAGGGTTAAGACGGACACAGAGTGGAGCTCTGTGATGCAGGTGTATAGACGGACACCAGACGTGGAGCTCTGTGACTGCAGGTGTATAGACGGACACCAGACGTGGACTCTGGACGCAGAGGTAGCCGGACACTCGTGGAGTTGTGACTGCAGAGGTGTATAGACGGACACCGACGTGGGCTCTGTGACTGCAGAGTGTATAGACGGACACCAGACGTGGAGCTGTGAGCAGGTTTAGAAACCAACACCAATGTAAACGACAGACGTGGAGCTCTGTGACTGCAGAGTGTATAGACCGGACACCAGCGTGGAGCTCTGTGACTGCAGAGTGTATAGACCGGACACCAGACGTGGAGCTCTGTGACTGCAGAGTGTTATAAAGACGGACACCAGACGTGGAGCTCTGTGACTGCAGAGTGTATAGACCGGACACCAGACGTGGAGCTCTGTGACTGCAGAGTGTAAGACCGGACACCAGACGTGGAGCTCTGTGCTGCAGAGTGTATAGACGGACACAGACGTGGAGCTCTGTGACTGCAGAGTGTATAGACGGACACCAGACGTGGAGCTCTGTGACTGCAGAGTGTATAGACCGGACACCAGACGTGGAGCTCTGTGACTGCAGAGTGTTAGACGGACACAGACGTGGAGCTCTGTGACTGCAGAGTGTAAGACCGGACACCAGACGTGGAGCTCTGTGACTGCAGAGTGTAAGACCGGACACCAGACGTGGAGCTCTGTGACTGCAGAGTGTATAGACCGGACACCAGACGTGGAGCTCTGTGACTGAGAGTGTATAGACGGACACCAGACGTGGAGCTCTGTGACTGCAGAGTGTATAGACCGGACACCAGACGTGGAGCTCTGTGACTGCAGAGTGTATAGACCGGACACCAGACGTGGAGCTCTGTGACTGCAGAGTGTATAGACCGGACACCAGACGTGGAGCTCTGTGACTGCAGGTGTATAGACCGGACCACCAGACGTGGAGCTCTGTGACTGCAGAGTGTATAGACCGGACACCAGACGTGGAGCTCTGTGACTGCAGAGTGTATAGACCGGACACCAGACGTGGAGCTCTGTGACTGCAGAGTGTATAGACCGGACACCAGACGTGGAGCTCTGTGACTGCAGAGTGTATAGACCGGACACCAGACGTGGAGCTCTGTGACTGCAGAGTGTATAGACCGGACACCAGACGTGGAGCTCTGTGACTGCGAGTGTATAGACCGGACACCAGACGTGGAGCTCTGTGACTGCAGAGTGTATAGACCGGACACCAGACGTGGAGCTCTGTGACTGCAGAGTGTATAGACCGGACACCAGACGTGGAGCTCTGTGACTGCAGAGTGTATAGACCGGACACCAGACGTGGAGCTCTGTGACTGCAGAGTGTATAGACCGGACACCAGACGTGGAGCTCTGTGACTGCAGAGTGTATAGACCGGACACCAGACGTGGAGCTCTGTGACTGCAGAGTGTATAGACCGGACACCAGACGTGGAGCTCTGTGACTGCAGAGTGTATAGACCGGACACCAGACGTGGAGCTCTGTGACTGCAGAGTGTATAGACCGGACACCAGACGTGGAGCTCTGTGACTGCAGAGTGATATAGACCGGACACCAGACGTGGAGCTCTGTGACTGCAGAGTGTATAGACCGGACACCAGACGTGGAGCTCTGTGACTGCAGAGTGTATAGACCGGACACCAGACGTGGAGCTCTGTGACTGCAGAGTGTATAGACCGGACACCCAGACGTGGAGCTCTGTGACTGCAGAGTGTATAGACCGGACACCAGACGTGGAGCTCTGTGACTGCAGGTGTATAGACCGGACACCAGACGTGGAGCTCTGTGACTGCAGAGTGTATAGACCGGACACCAGACGTGGAGCTCTGTGACTGCAGAGTGTATAGACCGGACACCAGACGTGGAGCTCTGTGACTGCAGAGTGTATAGACCGGACACCAGACGTGGAGCTCTGTGACTGCAGAGTGTATAGACCGGACACCAGACGTGGAGCTCTGTGACTGCAGAGTGTATAGACCTGGACACCAGACGTGGAGCTCTGTGACTGCAGAGTGTATAGACCGGACACCAGACGTGGAGCTCTGTGACTGCAGAGTGTATAGACCGGACACCAGAGTGGAGCTCTGTGACTGCAGAGTGTATAGACCGGACACCAGACGTGGAGCTCTGTGACTGCAGAGTGTATAGACCGGACACCAGACGTGGAGCTCTGTGACTGCAGAGTGTATAGACCGGACACCAGACGTGGAGCTCTGTGACTGCAGAGTGTATAGACCGGACACCAGACGTGGAGCTCTGTGACTGCAGGTGTATAGACCGGACACCAGACGTGGAGCTCTGTGACTGCAGAGTGTATAGACCGGACACCAGACGTGGAGCTCTGTGACTGCAGAGTGTTAGACCGGACACCAGACGTGGAGCTCTGTGACTGCATGTATAGACCGGAACACCAGACGTGGAGCTCTGTGACTGAGCAGTGTATAGACCGGACACCAGACGTGGAGCTCTGTGACTGCAGAGTGTATAGCACGGACACCAGACGTGGAGCTCTGTGACTGCAGATGTATAGACCGGACACCAGACGTGGAGCTCTGTGACTGCAAGTGTATAGACCGGACACAGACGTGGAGCTCTGTGACTGCAGAGTGTATACACCGGACACAGACGTGGAGCTCTGTGACTGCAGAGTGTATAGACCGGACACAGACGTGGAGCTCTGTGACTGCAAGAGTGTATAGACACGGACACCAGACGTGGAGCTCGTGACTGCAGAGTGTATAGACGGGACACCAGACGTGGAGCTCTGTGACTGCAGAGTGTAATGACCGGACACCAGACGTGGAGCTCTGTGATGCAGAGTGTATAAACGGACACCATCGTGGAGCTCTGTGACTGCAGAGTGTATAGACCGGACACCAACGTGGAGCTCTGTGACTGCAGAGTGTATAGACCGGACACCAGACGTGGAGCTCTGTGACTGCAGAGTGTATAGACCGGACACCAGACGTGGAGCTCTGTGACTGCAGAGTGTATAGAGAACGCGGGAGCCACCAGAAAACGACGTGGAGCTCTGTGACTGCAGAGTGTATACCGGACACCCGGGGGTCGCAGCGGACCGGACCAGACGTGGAGCTCTGTGACTGCAGAGTGTATAGACCGGAACAACCTACACGTGGGAGCTCTGTGACTGCAGAGTGTATATGACCGGACACCAGACGTGGAGCTCTGTGACTGCAGAGTAGTGTTTACTAAGGTAACCGGACACCAGACGTGGAGCTCTGTGACTGCAGAGTGTATAGACCGGACACCAGACGTGGAGCTCTGTGACTGCAGAGTGTATAGACCGGACACCAGGGACCGTGAGCGTATAACTGTGACTTGACGCAGATGTATAGACGGACACCAGACGTGGAGCTCTGTGACTGCAGAGTGTATGACGGACACCAGACGTGGGCTCTGGACTGATATGACGCGGACACCAGACGTGGAGCTCTGTGACTGCAGAGTGTATAGACCGGCACACCAGAACTGTTGTGACTGCTGTAGCCGACCAGAGTGTCATAGGTGTATAGACCGGACACCAGACGTGGAGCTCTGTGACTGCAGAGTGTATAGACCGGACACCAGACGTGGAGCTCTGTGACTGCAGAGTGTATAGACCGGACACCAGACGTGGAGCTCTGTGACTGCAGAGTGATAGAGGACCAGTTGGCTCAATGACTAGTAAGACGGACAAGACGTGGAGCTCTGTGACTGCAGAGTGTATAGACCGGACACCAGACGTGGAGCTCTGTGACTGCAGAGTGATAGACCGGACACCAGACGTGGAGCTCTGTGACTGCAGAGTGCATAGACCGGACACCAACGTGGAGCTCTGTGACTGCAGAGTGTATAGACCGGACACCAGACGTGGAGCTCTGTGACTGCAGAGTGTTAGACCGGACACCAGACGTGGAGCTCTGTGACTGCAGAGTGTATAGACCGGACACCAGCACGTGGAGCTCTGTGACTGCAGAGTGTATAGACCGGACACCACCAGTGGGAGCTACTGTGACTGCAGAGTGTATAGACCGGACACCAGACGTGGAGCTCTGTACTGCGCAGAGTGTGAAGTATAGACCGGACACCAAGGGACCTGCTGAGTAGGCTCTGTGACTGCAGAGTGTATAGACCGGACACCAGACGTGAGCTCTGTGACTGCAGAGTGTAAGACCCGCCAGACACCAGACGTGGAGCTCTGTGACTGCAGGTTATAGAATCTGTGTGTATATCTAGGCTGCAAAATGCTGCCAGTTTGTAATTTACACCCTGTCAGCATTTTGCAGGGTTACCTAGATATCACCTTTCTGTGTGTGGAGGAGCAGCTCAGCCACCAGCCAGAGGTGTGTCTGTTTATGAGCCTGGATGTAAATGTGGCACCCCTGCGACCAGGGTGGCCACAGGTAAGAACAGCCAGGGAGGTGGAGACAGTTTTGTACAAACACCATCATAAACACACCCACAGACACAAGACCCAACCCAGAGCCCGAGACTCTAGGCGGGCAAGGGGTGGTTGGGCCAGTCACAAGTGGGTGGGACGTAGGCAAGGTGACAGACCGGGTACATAAGGGGAAAACCAGGAAGTAGCAGTAGTAGGCCAGAGGGTGCCGAGCAGTAAAGGCTGAGGAGAACTGACACCGGACCAGTGCATCTGGATCCGGAGGAAAACGGCAGAGGTGCCAGTGGACGAAGGAAGGAAGAGATCCCCTAAGTACGCCGTAGTCACACGGGTAGGAAAGAGCATGGTGATCCCCTGAAATATAGGGTCACTGGAAGGCTAGGCAGGGACCAGAGAGCCAGCTCTGAGGTGACCGCAGCTACAAGCCGGATCACAGACATTCCGCGGGGAACTCTGTTTCCATGTCAGAAATCCTACCACAAGTGCAGGAGGTACAGTTGCACATAGGGCTCCAGAGCTTAGACATACCCGTACACAGGGTTAAGCCGACAAGGACCCGAGTGACCTACCATACAGCACACAGGGAGAAGAGAAGTTTAGGAGGGCCTGAAAGGAATGAAGCAGGAGAAGGGTCTAAGGCAGGAACCTGGCTGTAGTAGGGTTAATTGAAAGTGTGAAGTTAACTTTGTGAACTGTACTGAAGAAGTGTGAAGAACTTAAGTAAAACCCGTGAACCCTGCCAGTGTCTCCAGTGTGTGATTCCCTGCATGTTAAACTGTTATATACCCTGTCAGGAGCAGCCTGAACGATGGGGGCTCATCCATCCAGCTGCAGCACCATCCATATTCTTGGCAGAAGCAAGCAGCAGCGGTGGTTCTCATTGACCACAACCCGTGGGTGGCGTCACGACTATCTCTGTAAATAACCCCTTTTACTTGTGGGCTCGGGACATGGTCCGGACCAAGACCGCCGTGATACCCCGGTTCGGTACCGAGTACCCCGTCCCAGTGGGCTCCACATAAACGTCATAGCTGGTCATTTACACCCTGACACCTACAATCACGCCCCACCACCGTAAATGACAAGCTGTGACATTTACAACCGACTCCAAACAGAGACACCTCTCGTCATTGGCTGAGGTGCTCCTTCAGATGCTGAAAGCTAGTATCTAGGTAACAATGCAAAATGCTGACAGGTGTACATTACAAACTGTTAGCATTTTGCAGCCTAGATATACACTTAGATTTTATAAAAAGCCTGGACAATCCCTTTAACAAAATTATGTTTCACTTTCAATAATCTAAGAAATTTATTTACATCTTTAATAGTTGGCAGCAAACTCTTGAAAGGAAATTGAGGCACCACATAGGGTTTACCCGTGTTGTAGCACTAATAAATAAATAAGGAAGGCTCACCTAATAGTGTTGTGCAGAGTCACTTTGGAAATATCCTCAAGTCAACGGTCTGCAGCAGTCCCCCACACAGCAAAATCCAAACTCCAGTTTTAGTGAAAATGGGGATTATAACCGCGCTTCCGTCCACCAATAAATAATTCTTCCACTTTGTTGACTGTATAGGATTGTGATTTATTTCAACGCATTTCAAAGATTTCAATGTCCTTCATCAGGAAAAATCACAGATGTACCAACAGAGGTACAGCTGTGATTTTTTTCTGATGAAGGGGATTGAAATCCTTGAAACGTGTTGAAATAAATCACAAACCTATACAGTCAACATAGTGGAAGAATTATTAATTGGTGGACGGAAGCGCGGTTATAATCCCCATTTTCACTAAAACTGGAGTTTGGATCTCTAATAGTTTATAAGAGATCACCTCCCCAGGTAGGAGCGTAGGAGCAAGATTTCATCCTCTGCTTAGAATGTCCGGCTTACAGAAGATATAATACAAGCAGAGGAACTAATCACTGACAAATCCCCGGTAACAGTCTCAGTTACTGTCTCCATTTGATGTTTTGGGAACCAATGGGGCCAAGTATTCTCCGTTACAATCCAATCTCCCCAGTTTTTTGGACGTGCAGCTTTAGATCCATGTTTGCGGCCAGGAGTATTAGGGTTTGCCATTGTAATTGGAGATGGAGGGGACAAAGACAAGCCTGTGAGATCAGCAGCCTTAGAATTAAAGATCACTTGTCTTTCATTGGAAGGCTAACGTCGACTATTTTTCAGAATAGATCTAGCTTTGGTAGAGGAATTGCGTTTCCAATTGAATATCGAATTTCTCACTCCTGTGTGCTATGTCTCTCTTTCCCTTATGCTCTTTAACCCCTGCGCTCTGTGTCTCTCCCTCATGATGTGTCTCTTCCTCGTGCGCTCTTTCTACCCTGTGTGCTCTCTTCTCCCACAATATATTGTCTCTCCCCCTGTGCGCTCTCTTCTCATCCTGTGCCCTCTTTCTCCATGCGCTGTCCCTCCCCCTGTCCTGCTCTACTCCTCTCTTGTATACTAAGTCTCTCCCCCATGTTGTGTCTCTGCCCCCTGTGCTCTGTCTCTCCCCCTGATATCTTTCCCTCCTGTGTGCTGTCTCTCCCCCTGTGCACTGTGCCTCTCCCCCCTTTGCACTGTGTTTCTTCCCCAATGTGCGCTCTTTTCTCCCCCTGTGCTGTCTCTCCCTCTGCATTCTCTCACTGTGCGCTGTTGCTATCCCATATGCTCCTGCTCCACACTTCATATAGAGGATGTGGAGGCAGTGCCGGACAGTGTGTGTTCTACTGTGAAACACAAACGTGGTTTGCTGGGAGGAAAAGTAAAGTAATAGTCAGGGCTGGGCAGCAGCAGCAAAAGGATCAAGAATGCAGGGGAAAATGAATATGACGTGGCAGCACGCTGTGTCCTACACAGCACAAGTGGGCCCCCCTTGTCTGGCCAAGGTCCCATCACTTGCCCGGGTACTGATGCCGACCTTGTGTGTAGCTCTGTGACTGCAGTATGTATAGAGTCAGCAGCTATGGGAATCTTCCATCCTCCAATTGCTTCTGCTCCACTTTGAAAACCAGAGAACTACAGCGTATAGGAAAAATAGAGGCTCCCTATGAAGCTCGGTCCCTTTCTCACATTCACAGGAAGGTTAAATGTCAGTTACACTTATTACAGCTCTTTACAGCTGTCTAAAAATGATTTGCTATTAATTATAATTTTTATTTTTAAACTTAAATAACACGTCATAGAGAAAAAGGTTTTGTTTTTGCTTGTTTTTTTGCTGCATAAGTGACACCTCCATTATTACCTCCAGTAATTTTACACCGGCTCATCTTCTCTGGTCTCTACAATATCGGATCCTCTCAGATCTTCTATAGAAGAGAATTCTCCTGATTGACCATCAATGATGGATCTGGACAGGGACAAGATGGCGGAGAGGATCTTCCACCTCACCCTAGAGATCCTCTTCCTTGTTACTGGAGAGGTGAGAGATTGTGATGACAATGTCACATGACATCATTCTTATCTATGGACAGAATAACAGATGACAGAACTGGAGAGGTGAGGACTCTGGAAATGTCTGGAGACTGGAGATTTATTAATGTGTCTCCCATAACCAGGATTACACAGTAGTGAAGAGCTCTAGTGATCTGTGCTGTCAGGACCCTGTGTCTGAGGGAAGAGCCCTGAGCCCAATCACGGGGCCTCCACCTCACCCCCTGATACATGAGGACATCAATGACCAGAAGATCCTAGAACTCACCTACAAGATGATTGAGCTGCTGACTGGAGAGGTGACACTGCTGGGAATGCTGCTGCTGCTGCTGGGACATTATACAGTAACGCTATGAAGGGATCGGGGAAAGATGACAATGGTATCATTGTATGTGTCAGGTTCCTATAAGGTGTCAGGACGTCACCGTCTATTTCTCCATGGAGGAGTGGGAGTATTTAGAAGGACACAAAGATCTGTACAAGGACATAGTCATGATGGAGGTTCCCCGGCCGCCCCTCACATCACCAGGTAATAGACAGGACTAAATACACACGGCCTATAATGATCTGTATGTAAAGAATGAATTCAGTCCTGTATGTGTCTCCTCCAGGTCTATCCAGTAAGAGGACAACACCAGAGAGATGTCCCCGTCCTCTTCTCCCACAGGACTGTAAACAAGAAGATCCCGATGTTCCTCCGGATCATCAGGTAGATGGAGAGAAGGTGTGATGAGATCTCCCTATGATGTGTAGACGGCTGTGAAGGTCTTGTGCTCAGTCTTGTTTTATCCTCCAGTATTCTATGTTTTATACTTGTGTAATGAGAACGGTGGAGATGGCAGATTACAGCTGATCATAGATGGGACTTCTCCATCTGTCTGTGACTTTTACAATCTTTGTTTCAGGGTGAAGATCTGCCCCATATTAATACTACAGAGACATATGTGAGGGGTGATGATGATCTGCCCCATATTAATACTACAGAGACATATGTGAGGGGTGATGATGATCTGCCCCATATTAATACTACAGAGACATATGTGAGGGGTGATGATGATCTGCCCCATATTAATACTACAGAGACATATGTGAGGGTGATGCTGATCTGCCCCATATTAATACTACAGAGACATATGTGATGGGTGATGATGATCTGCCCCATATTAATACTACAGAGACATATGTGATGGTGATGAGCGGTGTAAAGAGGAGATTCCTACAGATAAAGGCCCAGGTGAGTAGTGACCTCTATAGTTACTAGGGTGACCACAAAAAATCGATGTCGGAATTTTGTCCATCTGGACCCCACAAAACGATTCCCCTTTCCAGATATTGAGATAGCCAAAATTTGAGCTTGATCAAACGACGTTAACCCGTGCCGCTCGTCGCTCAAAGTTTGAAAAAATCAAAATTTTTGGCCAAAAAGCTGACACATGGAGCCATGACTCCAGAACGGTAAATAATAAAAACACGCTTAATATCTCAAAAGAAAGCTAATGTTGTTCTTCAAAATTTATATTTTATACATAATTGTTATTTTAAGTCAAACTGAGTTACAACAGCTTTTAGCCCCAAGAACGTGGCCTGGTACCACTAGGAGCATACTTCGTATATTTTGTTATTAAGTGATAAATGTTGTGTTTTTTTGGTATATTTTTGAGTTGAAAGTAGAAATATAATAAAAAAACAAGTAATACTGATAAGTCTAATGACATTTTTATTTTAAAATATGAAAATGAGGTATATAATACATACAAAACAGACACAGAAAAGATACAGACGTAGTACCTACATGAGTTGATAATTTTACATAGTTCTCTAATCTATTCTAGAGCTTTTGTTAAAGTAGTTTTTGAAACGTCAGAATATAATGCTCGGCATTTGCTTACAACTTGCAGGACATATTGCTTTTGTTCTTCATCTTTTGTCAGAAGGTTGTTAAAGTCGGTTATTAATTTAACACCACGCTTAGCCATATCATTAACTACTTTTAATGTTTTGACAATTTTCAATCCTTCTTGGAAGTCATTATTTTGAGGCCAGGTGTTTGGATTTTGTCTTAGGAAATCTGTTTTTATATTAAATCGTCAAAGAATGTAAATGTAAATTTACTTACCAAAGAAACGTCACCAGTTGGTACAATTAGGTGTTTGATTTTGTAGCTTCTATTGAGTCTGTTCTCTGTTCTACCTCACAAGCTTCGCTCTTCTCAGCAATCTATTAAGCAGTTGGTGCAGGTGTCAGGACCTGGACATCCACCGATCTGCAGGCAATTAAAGAGTACCTTCATGATATATGCGCTGTCTCTGTCTTCCCCGTGTGCGATGTCGCCACCGTGTGCACTGTCTCTGTCTCCTCATGTGCACTGTCTCTGTCTTCCCCATGTGCGCTGTCTCTGTCACCCCCGTGTGTGCTGTCTCTGTCACCCCCGTTCTCTCTGTCCATCCCCTTAGCTGTTGGCCTTGAGCTGCTAGATAATAAATTCACGGGTTCGGGAGTGCTAGACCCCCCTCACATTTGGTCCTCTGTAATATTTCCAGTCTAATTCTCGGTTCTTTTTTCCTCCACACAAGATCCCTAAATATAAAATTGATTGTACGGAACCACCGTTTAGGTAACCATATGGGGGCATTGTGCAGCACGTACAACACCTGGGGCATCGGTACCATTTTAATCAGGTTTGTCCTTCATACTACTGTTAGATGTAATCTACACCACGCTCCCCACTTTGCTTCTGAATTGACCCAGTAGTGGAATGAGATTAAAGTCTATATAGCTCGAGAGCGGGAGTGATGTCTGAATGCCCAGGTACTTGAACTGCCGCACAACCGCCAACCTACTACCATCCCCTCTATCCTAAGGTCTTCACCACTACCGTCCACAGCTAGAATGCTGGATTTCTCACAATTAATTTCCAGGCCCGACATAGCCCCAAATCTCCTAAGGATGCTCATCACACCCTGCAAGGGCTCATCAGTGTCTTCCAGGAAAAGCAGCACATCATCTGCGTATAAAGCTATTTTTTCCTCTATAGATCCATATTTAAACCCTCTAACCGAGGCTGCCTTTCTAATTGTCTGCTCCAAGGGCTCCACTGCCAACGCAAAAAGCAGCGGAGACAGTGGACACCCCTGTCTGGTCCCCCTATGAAGAGCGAATTGTCTGGATGTCTGCCCACTAACCCTGACCCTAGCTGTTGGTGATGTGTACAACAGTCGTATCCATGAAATGAAGGTTGGTCCAAATCCCAAGCACTCCAACACTTTCCAAAGATAACTCCATTCGATGCTGTTGAATGCTTTACATGCATCCAACCACACTACCACCCTACGACCCCGTTATCCGACGGCAGCTTCAGATTAAGGAAGAGTCTACGTATGTTTACTGATGTAGACCTATTCTGCATAAATCCGGATTGATCAGGGTGGACACGATCTTGCACCACACTCACCAATCGGTTGGCCAGAATTTTTACATCCCCTGTCAGCAACGAAATGGGCCTGTAGGACTCCATCAACCTTGGGTCTCTACCTTCCTTAGTGATGACCAGTACGACTGCCTCCCTCATAGACAATGGCAGTGCACCACACTCCAAAGCCTCCACGAAGACCACCTTTAGTTTAGGTGCTATCATCTCAACCAACTGTTTATAGCTATGGGAGTCCGTCCGTCCCTGGGGCCCTATTATTTGTCATAGACATTATAGCTGTTTCAACCTTCTCCTGTGTTACAGGCTCTTCCGGTCTCCTTCTGTCATTCTCTGCTATCCTAGGGAGTCCTGCTGCCCCAAGAAACCCATCCATCTCCGCTGATGAGGCTCCTAACTCAGAAGAATATAGCTGCTCGTAAAACCGTCTAAATTCTTCCAGCATATCAACCGTATCCACCACCTCCGTTCCCTCTTCAGTCTTCAATTTGTATACAAATGAGGATTCCCTCGGTGCTATCACCACTACTGATAGCAAATGCCCCACCCTTTCACCTTAATCGTAAAATTCTGCCTTCTAGAAAGCTCTTTTACTCTCTATTCTCTTCATATATAATTTGTTGACTCCCTACTGAGCTTCCTTGAGCCCGTTCTGACTCTCCACTGATGGGTTCATTATCAGTTCCCTTTCTGCCCTTTTTAAAGCTTCTTTCACTGCTCTATCTTCCGATCTAGTTTTAGACTTACATCTAGAAATTTCTTGAAACGGAAGATCCCTCAAATATGTCTTCATGGCATCCCACACCACTCGCCTGTCAGCACTACCTTCATTGATCTACCAATATTCGTCTAACTCCCCCTTTAATGAATGCTTCCATATTAATATGTTCCAGCCATAGTGGATGGAGCCTCCACCCGCACCCTTGTCTAGACCTCTCTCCCGTCTTTTTAATAAGCAGCTCCAGAGGTTTATGGTACGAGATCACTCTCGGAAGATATTGCACTCTACAAATCAATTGTGTCAGCAATTCATTACCTAGTGCCAGAACCATGAGTAGCAGGAGTAACACACCACATCCTCATTCCTTATCCTCCACAGGTCCACCATTCCAAGCTCTTTCACATACCTTGTTTCCCCAAAAATAGGGCGCCCCCCTAAAGTAAGGCATGCTTGGGGGGGGGGGAGGCACCCTCCCTCCTAATATAAGGCACCCCCCGATTATAAGGCGTACCTGTGGTGCACTCCGGTGTCCGCGCTCTCCGGTGGTCTCCCGCTCTCCAGTGGCCCCCCGCTCTCCTGATTCCCACTGTAGCTTCTGATCTCCGCCCCGGTCAGGAGCCCTGCGCCAATTACAGCGCAGGAACCGTGAACCAATCACAGCCCAGGAATCGCAAGCCAATCCGCGGCCAGCTGACGTCGTGCATGGCCTCTGATTGACTTGCGGCTCCTGGGCTGTGATTGGCTCACGGTTCCTGCGCTGTAATTGGCACAGGGCTCCTGACCTGGGCGGAGATAGATCGGCAGCTACAGTGGGAATCCGGAGAGCGGAGGCCACAGGAGAGCGGGGGCCACCGGAGAGCGCGGACCGGTAAAAAACGGTTTGTGTGTATGTGTGTATGGCTGTGTGTTGTGTATGTGTGTGTGTTGTGTATGTGTGTGTGGTGGGTGTGTGGTGTGTGTGGGGTGTTGTGTGTGTATGGGAGGCTGCAGTGGGATGTAGGGTATATAAGACACCTCCCCCCCGAAAATAAGACATGGTCCATCTTTGGGACCAAAAAAAAATATAAGACAGTGTTTTATTTTCGGGGAAACACGGTAGTTCCCAAATGATGTCAATTTCTTGTCACCTTTTCCTATACCCTGCTTATGCCTATCCCATCCCTCATCCATCACATTATTAAAATCACCAATAATGAATAGCAGTAGTCCTGCACCCATTTTTTAATTTTTACATTGATCTTTGGTCTCATGCATTGCAATACTGGTGTAAAGCAATGCTTGGATCTGTCAGCTTCTCACTGACTCTGACTTTTAGACTCTTCATATAGCTGGGTCTTACATGCCACCGTTCCCTGGGTTTATCAGATAAACTCAGGGTGCGACGGTAACAATCAACACTCATGACTACGATCGTGAAGGGGACAGCAATAATGTTAAACTGGGTGTTTTTTCCCACTTTTAACCATTTAGATGCTGCTGACGCAATTAACAGCAGCATCTAAGGAATTAATTGGCCTTGATTGGTTCCAAAAGTGGTCTGGGCCGCTGCTGAAGGGTGTCAGCTATACACTGCTGTCACTCTCAGGATTTTCACCTGCTGGGGTGCATGATAAACATAACCTTCAGCAACGTGAAAACGCACCCATTAACGGCCCAAAAAAACAAACAAAAAACATTAACGGCCATCATGAAAAGGCGTAACGGCAGTTGTTGATGGGTTGATATCATATCTTAGTGTATACTTTGATGTCTGCAGTTTGTACCCCTGTCTTTTGTCAGCTAGTAAATGAATCTTAATACAATTTGTTTCAAAAGGCAGCACCTCTAAAACAATATATATTTTTTGTTCTTGTCAGATGACTGTGCATCAGAAGGATATCTGCATATTGCTAATGTTGACGCATCGGATTATGGTATCACACCATATATATATGAAGATCATGACATGATTCTATATAGACTGCCAGCCCTTCACAACAAAAATCTATCATCTATTCCTTATCAACAAGTCCTGTCATCTGATTTATTACAGACTGTTAAGCAAAATGAAAATAACACAAGAGGTGATGAACCTCAAAAGGCTCATACAGGGGAGAAAACATTTTCATATTTAGAATGTGGGAAAACGTTTACCCAGAAATCATGTCTTATTGCACATCATAAAATTCACACAGGGGAGAAGCCATTTTCTTGTTCAGAATGTGAGAAATGTTTTACCAACAAAGGAAATCTTAATCTACATCACAGAGTCCACACAGGGGAGAAGCCATTTTCCTGTCAAGAATGTGGGAAATGTTTTACTGGCAAAGGAGCACTCGTTAAACATAAAAGAACTCACACAGGGGAGAAGCCGTTTTCTTGTTCAGAATGTGGGAAATGTTTTACCCAGAAATCAAACGTTATTCTACATCAAAGAATTCACACAGGGGAGAAGCCATTTTCATGTTCAGTATGTGGGAAATTATTTACCTATAAATCAAATCTTACAGCACATCTGAGAGTTCACCCATTTATAAATCTATTTTAATGTCAAGAATGTGGAGATTATTATTCCTATGAATCAAAGAATACACACAGAGGAGGAGCCATTTTCACACTGAGAATGAAAATATTTCAACAAAGAAATTACATTTTCTTAAACCTCAGGAAAGGACAGATACAGTAGACTCTTCATTAACTTTTTTTTTTCGTAACCAATCTTTATTCGATGAGTTTCACTAAAATTTACAACATTCTCCATTGCAAGTCTTGTCATTTTACACACATACAGGTGCATCTCAATGAATTAGAATATCATCAAAAGTTCATTTTTATTTATAAAGAATAGGTTACGCACTAACTCTGTTTGACTATGACCTCCAATGATCTACGTTGGCAATTTTAAGTTAACCCTTTTCTTGGGATGTTTATTAAAATATTTACTGTTTCACAGATAATCTGTGGTCTATTTCTGTAGTTGTGTTCTCTTTGCAATCTTTAATATTATAGAGGACAGCTCTATCCTCCATACCGGTAAATTTAATTCTATACCGTATTATCACAAGCTTAGAACGGTGAGTTGGAGGTGAAATGTACCGGTATGGAGGATAGAGCTGTCCTCTCGAGGCAGTGAAGAAGTATATCATTTTGAGATAATGCGGGTGGGCTCTTCCCCCCCCCCCCCCCATCTTGGAAACTGATGTAGAAGAGACTTCCATATATATATACTAGATGGTAGCCCGATTCTAACGCATCGGGTATTCTAGAATATGTATGTAGCTGACATACTGTGACTGACAGAACTTGTTCAGTCAACGTGAGTGAACTATATATATATTTTTATATATATATATATATATATATATATATATATATATATATATATATATATATATATATATATAGATATATATATAACAGCCCTATGGTATATGGTGGTACATTACAGTACATGTATAGCAGCACTATAGTATATGGCGGTACATTACAGTACATGTATAGCAGCGCTATGGTATATGGTGGTACATTACAGTACATGTATAGCAGCACTATAGTATATGGCGGTACATTACAGTACATGTATAGCAGCACTATAGTATATGGCGGTACATTACAGTACATGTATAGCAGCACTATAGTATATGGCGGTACATTACAGTACATGTATAGCAGCGCTATGGTATATGGCAGTACATTACAGTACATGTATAGTAGCAGCACTATGGTATATGGCGATACTTCGCTCCCCGCGGCCCCCTGCTCCTCCACAGTAAAAGTAAAAATAAAAAAATCCTCAGTGAGGATACTCACCTGTCCACCTCCGTCTTCTACGTCCTACAGGCCTTTAGGACCTGTCGTTGCCTGGGAAACCAATTAGCTGATCGGTCACATGACAGCAAACTGCCGGGGGGCAGGATGGAGCAGGGGGCAGGATGGTGACAGGGGGGAGGGGGGGCAGGATTCTGTCAGGGTGGCAGGATGGAGCGAGCGGGGTAGGATGGAGCGAGCAGGGCAGGTGGCAGCCGGGGGGGGGAAGGATGGAGCCAGGGGGGCAGGATGGAGGCAGGTGGGCAGGATGGAGCTGGGGGGGCAGGATGGAGGCTGAGGGGGGGGCAGGATGGAGGCGGAAGGGGGGGCAGGATGGAGGTGGGGAGGCAGGATGGAGCCGGGGGAGCAAGAACAGCGGGGGGCAGGATGGAGCTAGCGGGGCAGGATGGAGCGAGCGAGACAGGATGGTGGCGGCGGGGCAGGATGGAGTGAGCGGAGCAGGATGGAGCCGGAGGAGCAGGATGGAGCCGAAGGAGCAGGATGGTGGTGGGGGGGGGGTGTCAGGATGGAGCTGGAGGAGCAGGATGGAGCTGGAGGAGCAGGATGGAGCCAGAAGAGCAGGATGGTGGCAGGGGGGCAGGATGGAGCGAGCGGGGCAGGATGGTGGCGAGCGGGGCAGGATGGAAAGAGCGGGGCAGGATGGAGCGAGTGGGGCAGGATGGTGGAAGGGGGAGGGGGGTATAGGATGGAGGCGGGGGGCAGGATGTTGGGAGCAGGGCAGAATGGAGCAAGCGGGGCAGGATGGAGCGAGCGGAGAAGGATGGAGACGGCGGGGCAGGATGGAGCAAGCGGGGCAAGATGGAGCGAGCGGGGCAGGATGGAGCCGGAGGAGCAGGATGATGGGGGGGGCAGGATGGTGGCGAGCAGGTCAGGATGGTGGCGGGGGGGCAGGATGGTGGAAGGGGGGCAGGATGGTGGCGGGGGCAGGATGGAGCGAGCGGGGCAGGATGGTGGCGAGCGGGGCAGGATGGAGGCGGAGGGAGGGCAGGATGGAGGTGGAGGGGGGGCAGGATGGAGGTGGAGGGGGGGCAGGATGGAGGCTGAGGGGGGCAGGATGGAGGTGGGGGGGCAAGAACAGCGGGGGGGCAGGATGGAGCGAGCGGGGCAGGATGGAGCGAGCGAGACAGGATGGTGGCGGCGGCGGGACAGGATGGAGCGAGCGGAGCAAGATGATGGCGGGGGGGGGGCAGTATGGTGGCGGGGGGGATAGGATGGTGGTGAGTGGGTTAGGATGGAGCCGGAGGAGCAGGATGGTGGCGAGCGAGGCAGGATAGTGGCGGGGGGGGCAGGATGGAGTGAGCGGGGCAGGATGGAGCGAGCGGGGCAGAATGGTGGCGAGCGGGGGCAGGATGGTGGCGAGCGGGGCAGGATGGTGGCGAGTGGGGCAGAATGGTGGCGAGCAGGGCAGGATGGAGCGAGCGGGGCAGGATGGAGCGAGCGAGGCAGGATAGAGACGGCGGGGCAGGATGGAGCAAGCGGGGCAGGATGGAGCGAGCGGGGCAGGATGGAGCCGGAGGAGCATGATGATGGGGGGGGGGCAGGATGGTGGCGAGCGGGGCAGGATGGAGCGAGCAGGTCAGGATGGAGCAAGCGGGGCAGGATGGTGGTGAGCGGGGCAGGATGGAGGCAGAGGGAGGGCAGGATGGAGGTGGGGGGGCAGGATGGAGCGAGCGGGGCAGGATGGAGCGAGCGAGACAGGATGGTGGCGGGGGGGCAGGATGGAGCGAGCGGGGCAGGATGGAGCGAGCGGGGCAGGATGGAGCGAGCGGGTCAGGATGGAGCGAGCGGGGCAGGATGGTGGTGAGCGGGGCAGGATGGAGCATGCGGGCAGGATGGAGGCAGAGGGAGGGCAGGATGGAGGTGGGGGGGGCAGGATGGAGGTGGGGGGGCAGGATGGAGCGAGCGGGGCAGGATGGAGCGAGCGAGACAGGATGGAGCGAGCGGGTCAGGATGGTGGCGGGGGGGCAGGATGGAGCGAGCGGGGCAGGATGGAGCGAACGAGACAGGATGGTGGCGGCGGCGGGACAGGATGGAGCGAGCGGAGCAAGATGGTGGCGCGGGGGAAGTAGGATGGTGGCGAGTGGGTCAGGATGGAGCCGGAGGAGCAGGATGGTGGCGAGCGAGGCAGGATAGTGGCGGGGGGGCAGGATGGAGTGAGCGGGGCAGGATGGAGCGAGCGGGGCAGGATGGAGCGAGCGGGGCAGGATGGTGGCGAGCGGGGCAGGATGGTGGCGAGTGGGGCAGAATGGTGGCGAGTGGGGCAGGATGGAGCGAGCGAGGCAGGATGGAGACGGCGGGGCAGGATGGTGGGAGTGGGGCAGGATGGAGCAAGCGGGGCAGGATGGAGCGAGCGGGGCAGGATGGAGTGAGCGGGGCAGGATGGAGCCGGAGGAGCATGATGATGGGGGGGGGGGCAGGATGGTGGCGAGCGGGGCAGGATGGAGCGAGCGGGTCAGGATGGTGGCGGGGGGGCAGGATGGTGGCGAGCGGGGCAGGATGGTGACGAGCGGGGCAGGATGGTGGCAAGCGGGGCAGAATGGTGGTGAGCGGGGCAGGATGGAGCGAGCGAGGCAGGATGGAGCCGGAGAAACAGGATGGTGGCGGGGGAAGGGGGAGGGGGGGTATAGGTTGAAGGCGGGGGGGCAGGATGTTAGGAGCGGGGCAGGATGGAGCGAGCAGAGCAGGATGGTGGGAGCGGGGCAGGATGGAGCAAGCGGGGCAGGATGGAGCCAGAAGAGCAGGATTGTGGCAGGGGGGCAGGATGGAGTGAGCGGGGCAGGATGGTGGCGAGCGGGGCAGGATGGAAAGAGCGGGGCAGGATGGAGCGAGTGGGGCAGGATGGTGGCGGGGGAAGGGGGAGGGGGGTATAGGATGGAGGCGGGGGGCAGGATGTTGGGAGCAGGGCAGAATGGAGCAAGCGGAGAAGGATGGAGACGGCGGGGCAGGATGGAGCAAGCGGGGCAAGATGGAGCGAGCGGGGCAGGATGGAGCCGGAGGAGCAGGATGATGGGGGGGGCAGGATGGTGGCGAGCAGGTCAGGATGGTGGCGGGGGGGCAGGATGGTGGAAGGGGGGCAGGATGGTGGCGGGGGGCAGGATGGAGCGAGCGGGGCAGGATGGTGGCGAGTGGGGCAGGATGGAGGCGGAGGGAGGGCAGGATGGAGGTGGAGGGGGGGGCAGGATGGAGGTGGAGGGGGGGGCAGGATGGAGGTGGAGGGGGGGCAGGATGGAGGCGGAGGGGGGCAGGATGGAGGTGGGGGGGCAAGAACAGCGGGGGGGGCAGGATGGAGCGAGCGGGGCAGGATGGAGCGAGCGAGACAGGATGGTGGCGGCGGCGGGACAGGATGGAGCGAGCGGAGCAAGATGGTGGCGGGGGGGGGCAGTATGGTGGCGGGGGGGGTAGGATGGTGGTGAGTGGGTTAGGATGGAGCCGGAGGAGCAGGATGGTGGCGAGCGAGGCAGGATAGTGGCGGGGGGGCAGGATGGAGTGAGCGGGGCAGGATGGAGCGAGCGGGGCAGAATGGTGGCGAGCGGGACAGGATGGTGGGCGAGCGGGGCAGGATGGAATGAGCGGGGCAGGATGGTGGCGAGTGGGGCAGAATGGTGGCGAGCAGGGCAGGATGGAGCGAGCGGGGCAGGATGGAGCGAGCGGGGCAGGATGGAGCGAGCGAGGCAGGATGGAGACGGCGGGGCAGGATGGAGCGAGCGGGGCAGGATGGAGCGAGCGAGGCAGGATGGAGCCGGAGAAACAGGATGGTGGCGGGGGAAGGGGGAGGGGGGGTATAGGTTGAAGGCGGGGGGGCAGGATGTTAGGAGCGGGGCAGGATGGAGCGAGCAGAGCAGGATGGTGGGAGCGGGGCAGGATGGAGCAAGCGGGCAGGATGGAGCGAGCGGGGCAGAATGGTGGCGAGCAGGGCAGGATGGAGCGAGCGGGGCAGGATGGTGGCAAGCGGGGCAGGATGGTGGCAAGCGGGGCAGGATGGTGGCGGGGGGGCAGGATGGTGGCAAGCGAGGCAGGATGGAACGAGCGGGGCAGGATGGTGGCAAGCGGGGCAGGATGGAACAAGCGGGGCAGGATGGTGGCGAGCGGGGCAGAATGGTGGCGAGCGGGGCAGGATGGAGCGAGCGGGGCAGGATGGAGCCGGAGAAGCAGGATGGTGGCAGGGGAGAGGGGGGTATAGGATGGAGACGGCAGGGCAGGATGGTGGGAGCGGAGCAGGATGGAGCAAGCAGGGCAAGATGGAGCGAGCGAGGCAGGATGGAGCCGGAGGAGCAGGATGGTGGCGAGCAGGTCAGGATGGCGGCGGGGGGCAGGATGGTGGCAGGGGGGCAGGATGGAGCGAGCGGGGGCAGGATGGAGCAAGCAGGGCAGGATGGTGGCGAGCGGGGCAGGATGGAGCGAGCAGGGCAGGATGGAGCCAGAGGAGCAGGATGGAGCCGGGGAGCAGGATGGGGGAGGGGGGGCAGGATGGAGGCAGAGGGGGGGCAGGATGGAGGCAGAGGGGGGCAGGATGGAGGCGGGGGGGCAAGAACAGCGGAGGGCAGGATGGAGCGAGCGGGGCAGGATGGAGCGAGCGAGACAGGATGGTGGCGGCGTCGGGGTAGGATGGAGTGAGCGGGGCAGGATGGAGGCGGGGGGGGCAGGATGGAGGCGGCGGGGCAGGATGGAGGCAGGGGGGCAAGAACAGCGGGGGGCAGGATGGAGCGAGCGGGGCAGGATGGAACGAGCGAGACAGGATGGTGGCGGCGGCGGGGGCAGGATGGAGCGAGCGGGAGTAGGATGGAGCCGGAGGAGCAGGATGGTGGTGAGCGAGGCAGGATATTGGCTGGGGGGCAGGATGGAGCGAGCGGGGCAGGATGGTGGCCAGCGGGGCAGGATGGAATGAGCGGGGCAGGATGGAATGAGCGGGGCAGGATGGTGGCGATGCGGGGCAGAATGGTGGCGAGCAGGCAGGATGGAGCCGGAGAAGCAGGATGGTGGCGGGGGAAGGGGGAGGGGGTATAGGATGAAGGCGGGGGGGCAGGATGTTGGGAGCGGGGCAGGATGGAGCGAGCAGGGCAGGATGGTGGCGGGGGGGGGGATGGAGACGGCGGGGCAGGATGGAGTAAGCAGGGCAGGATGGAGCAAGCGGGGCAGGATGGACCGAGCGGGGCAGGATGGAGCCGGATGAGCATGATGATGGGGGGAAGGGGCAGGATGGTGGTGAGCGGGGCAGGATGGAGCGAGCGGGGCAGGATGGAGGCGGGGGGGAAGAATGGAGCGAGCGGGGCAGGATGGTGGCGGGGGGGGAAGGATGGAGCGAGCGGGGCAGGTTGGTGGCGAGCAGGGCAGGATGGTGGTGAGCAGGGCAGGATGGTGGCGAGCAGGGCAGGATGGTGGCGAGCGGGGCAGGATGTTGGCGAGCGGGGCAGGATGGTGGCGACCGGGGCAGGATGGAGCGAGCGGGGCAGGATGGAGCGAGCGAGGCAGGATGAAGCCGGAGAAGCAGGATGATGGCGGGGGGAAGGGGAGGGGGGGTATAGGATGAAAGTGGAGGGGCAGGATGTTGGGAGCAGGGCAGGATAGGGGCGGGGGGGCAGGATGGAGCTAGCAGGGCAGGATGGAGCGAGCGGGGCAGGATGGAGCCGGAGGAGCATGATGATGGGGGGGGGGGGCAGGATGGTGGCGAGCGGGGCAGGATGGAGCGAGCGGGTCAGGATGGTGGCGGGGGGGCAGGATGGAGCGAGCGGGGCAGGATGGTGGCAAGCGGGGCAGGATGGTGGCGAGCGGGGCAGGATGGTGGCGAGCGGGGCAGGATGGAACGAGTGGGGCAGGATGGAGAGCTGGAGAAGCAGGATGGTGGTGGGGGGGAAGGGGGAGGTGGGTATAGGATGAAGGCGGGGGGGGGCAGGATGTTTTGAGCGGGGCAGGATGGAGCGAGCAGGGCAGGATGGTGGTGAGTGGGGCAGGATGGAGCCGGCGGGGCTGGACGGAGCCGGCAGGGAGCAGGATGGGAGCGGAGTAGGATGGTGGCGAGCGAGGCAGGATGGAGCAAGCGGGGCAGGATGGAGCCAGCATGGCAGGATGGTGGCTGGGAGGCAGGATGGAGCGAGCAGGGCAGGATGGTGGCGGGGGGGGCAGGATGGTGGCGAGCGGGGCCGGATGGAGCGAGCGGGGCAGGATGATGGCAGAGGGCAGAATGGAGCGAGCGGGGCAGGATGGTGGCAGGGGGGCAGGATGGTGGCGGGGGGGCAGGATGGAGCCGGCGGGGGGGGCAGGATGCAGCCGGCGGGGGGGCAGGATGGAGCCGGCGGGGGGCAGGATGGTGGCGGCGGGGGAAGCAGGATGGATGCGGGGGGGGGGGGGCAGGATGGAGGCGCTCCTCCTGCCTCACCCCACTCCTCCACGGTGATAGTAAAAATAAAAAAACCTTCAGTGAGGATACTCACCCGTCCGCCGGATCGCTCCACCTCCGTCTTGTAGCTCCCAGGGCAGGACCTGTCGTTGCCTGGGAAACCGATCAGCTGATCGGTTTCCCAGGCAACGGCAGGTCCTCAAGCCCTGTAGGAGCTACAAGTCGGAGGTGGAGAGAGACGGCCTCTGGCACGCACCAATGAGCGGCCTCTGTCTGTCGCGTGATTTCCGTGACAGACAGAGAACATTAGACAATTACATAGTAGATAATTTTTCAGGTTGTGGATAGTAAGAGGTCTATAGATTGCATAGAAGAAAAATTATAGATATATGTTTTGTACAATTGGCCATAATGTATATTGATATATTTATATGGATATACGGATCTGACGATACGTAAATTGGCAATCAAGAAAACCATTTTTGCTACTCATTTTGTAGTAAAATCCTTTGGATCATTTATCCTGTTTTTTTTTTTAAATAGAAATACTATGTCTGTCATCTATAACCTCTAATAACCTAGATCAATTAATTGAATATCAGATGAGCCTGCGGGTCAGTGGGCTACTGTGAGGAAGTGTCAATCATTTTGTCTTTTCCTCGCAGGTTCGTCTATTTTTAATCTTATTGTTTTCAATAAAGATTATATGATAAGGTTTTTAGATAAAAATAAGGATAACCTTTTAAAGCTCATTTAACTACTTTTTACATATTTTAATCAAATATACAGATCTAGTGGGTTTTTCCACCGGAACTATCGTCATGGAGGGTTGAACTACTTCTGTTTATTGAAGGTATATATAAACGTATAAATGTAGATAAGCTTGATAGCCCTGATGAAGTGGCGAGTATAGCCACAAAACGCGTAGGCAAAAGGTAAATTAAACAAGTTATCCTGACGACCATCTGTCTGACGTGTCTTTGGTCTGCGCGGAGTGACGCCTGGCCCTTTCTTCTTCTGGATCACATATATTTCCCAGCAAAGCATCTGCAGCGGCCATTTTTCCAGGCTCAATCCAGTTTGTTGTGACTCACACAACCCACCAAGGTGAGTCGCACCATAATGGGGGGCGTGATTGATACCTTTCAAAAGATAAGACCCTATGTGCGCTCCCGCTCTCTCTTTATAGCTAGCTCCGGTGTAATACCTAAGTATTGTACATTATATAAAAAGTTAATTTATTTCAGTAATTCAATACCTAAAGTGAAAACGCATATATTATATAGAGTCATTACAAGTCTATTTCAGGTGCTTATTTCTTTAAATGTTGATGATTATGGCTTACAGCCAATGAAAACCGAAAGGTCATTATCTAAAGTAGGGAGGATGAACGTTTAAAACTGCACTGCTGTATTCCACGAGACATCAAAGGGTGAATATAATATTGATTTATTACTCAACGTATTTCATGCCTCCCTGAAACACCCTGAAACATGGCAATATGATATTGATGTGTCCTAAGGAAGGGGTCAGGGAGCCCTGAAAGACGTTGACTAATAAACCAATATTATATTCACCCTTTGATGTCTCGTGGAATACAGCAGCGTGTTTTTTAACCCTTCATCCTCCCTACTCTATATGCACCACGCTGGGGACTGCAGCAGCCGTGATCTGCTTTTATAGTGGTTGTGATTCTCACAACCACACAAAGTGAAGCCTCTGATACCTATTTAGATCATATTTTATGTCTCCGACCCTTCATCTACCCTACTTTAATTTTCTAAGATGATGAGCTATGGGTTTCATTGGCTGTAAGCCATAATCATCAACATTAACAGAAATCAACACTTGAAGTGGATCACTCTGTTTGTAAGGACTCTGTATAATATACACGTTTCATTTTATTGAATTACTGAAATAAATAATAAATTCACTTTTTGATTATATTCTAATTAATTGAGATGTACCTGTATATCAAAAGCATTAGTTGGTTTATCAGTTTTAATATCTTTTATAACTTTTTGCATTTTTGTTGTATCAACATTTTTATAATTCAAAAACCTTCTGAGCAAGTTACTCATAATCACATCAAACCCTATGACAATGTCATGACTCGCATCATAGCTTACCTTACGTCCCCCTCAAAATTTTATAATAATCTACTATATAATTGTCTAAGGCTTTTTTGAGTCTGTCTGTAACCAAAATCGCGCGCCACACAGAAGCAGCTCACTGAGCTCAGACTATGCAAATAGGCGCGAGAATTCAAAGTTCGAATTTCGCGGCTATTTACTGCCCGGCTGTAGCTGGGATACACAGTCTCTCATCACAGCCCCCCCTCCTACTGCCCGCGCTCCCTGCCCGATCGCCCCCCACCTGTCACCACAGCACCTCCCTCCCCCCCCCCTCCCGCTACCCGATCTCCCCCCTACCTGTCACCACAGCCCCCCTCCACTGTCCGGTCACCCCCTGCCTGTCACCACAGCCGCCCTCCACTGTCCGGTCACTTCCCCCCCCCCCCGCCTGTTACCACGGCTCCCTCCAGCTGGCCGCCGCTGCACGATCACTCACTTTTCCTGGTGCTTCATGACCTCTGATGACATCACGATGATGGGTGGAGTCACAGATCACATGACCATGACGTCATCAAAGGTCCTCTCCCGATCTACCCTCCTCTGCCTACTGATCCCCGCGCGCTGCCCACTGACCCCCCTCTGTTCACTGACCCCCCCGCTCTGCCCACTACCCCCCCACGCTGCCCACTGACCCTGCTCTGTCCACTGACCCCTCACACTGCCCACTGACCCCTCACACTGCCCATTGACCCTGCTCTGCCCACTGACCCCTCAGGACAGACAGGTGCTGGTAGTGGGGGACTCAATTATTAGGGGAACAGATAGGGCAATCTGTCACAAAGACAGGGATCGTCGAACAGTGTGTTGCCTACCTGGCGCTCGAGTCCGGCACATCGCTGACAGATTACTGGGAGGGGCTGGTGAAGACCCAGCGGTCATGATGCACATTGGCACAAATGACAAAGAGGTAGGTGAAAGGTCCTTAAAGATGATTTCAGGGAATTAGGCTGCAAGCTTAAGGCAAGGACCTCCAAGGTAGTATTCTCTGAAATACTGCCTGTACCACGTGCCACACCAGAGAGGCAATGGGAGATTAGAAAGATAAATAAGTGGCTCAGGAATTGATGTAGGAAGGAGGGGTTTGGGTTCCTGGAGAACTGGGCCGACTTCTCTGTTGGCTACAGGTTCTATGCTAGGGACGGGCTGCACCTCAATGGGGAGGGTGCAGCTGTGCTGGGGGAGAAAATGGCTAGAAAGTTGGAGGAGTGTTTAAACTAGGGATTGGGGGGGAGGGTATTCATTGTACAGGAGGGGAAGATAGTGTAAATAGTAACCCGGGCACAAGTAATAAAATTGGGGGTGGCATGGGGGGTGGGGTTAATATAACAGTCAATATAGTAGGAAGGAATAGAGGTAAAGAGAGATGCATAAAGTGCATCTACACTAATGCCAGAAGCCTCACCAACAAAATGGAGGAATTAGAATTGATTTTGTTGGAAAATAATTATGACATGGAGGGGATATCGGAGACATGGCTGGATGAGAGCCATGACTGGGCTGTTAATTTACAGGGCTATAGTCTGTTCAGAAATGACCGTACAAATAAGCGAGGGGGAGGTGTATGTTTATACGTAAAATCATCCTTAAAACCCATCCTGCGTGATAATATAGGTGAATCTAATGGAAATGTAGAGTCCCTGTGGGTGGAGATAAAGGGAGGGGGAAAAAATAATAAATTACTGATAGGGGTTTGTTATAAGTCCCGGACAATAATGGAAGTGGAGGAGAATATCCTCATAAAGCAAATAGATGAAGCAGCGACTCAGGGAGAAGTCATTGTTATGGGGGACTTCAACTACCCTGAAATACTTTGGGGAACAGAAACCTGCAGTTCCAGCAAAGGTAATAGGTTTTTGACAACTATGAGAGACAATTACCTTTCACAACTGGTTCAGGACCCAACAAGAAGGGGGGCACTGCTGGACCTGATATTAACCAACAGGCCGGACCGCATATCAAATATACGGGTTGGAGGTCACTTGGGTAATAGTGATCATAACATAATAAGTTTTCAAGTATCCTTTAATAAGATGTGTAGTAGAGGGGCTACAAGGACACTAAACTTCAGGAAGGCAAATTTCCAACAGTTGAGAGATGATCTTAGTGCAATAAACTGGGACGATATCCTGAGAGATAAAAGTACACAAAGCAAGTGGGAGACGTTTATTAGCATCCTGAATAGGACCTGTGCACAATATATACCCTATGGGAATAAGCATGCTAGAAATAGGAGGAAACCACTATGGCTAAATAAGGCTGTAAGGGGCGCAATAAATGACAAAAAGAAAGCATTTAGGGAATTAAAGTAAGTAGGTAGTGGTGAGGCATTAAATAAATACAGAAAATTAAATAACATTTGTAAAAAGCAAATCAAGGTAGCAAAGATTGAGACAGAGAGACTCATTGCCAGAGAAAGTAAAAATAATCCCAAAATATTTTTTAACTACATAAATAGTAAGAAACTAAAAAATTATTGTGTTGGCCCCTTTAAAAATAATCTGGGTAAAATGGTGGATGAGGATGAGGAAAAAGCCAATATGCTAAATGACTTTTTTTCAACAGTATTTACACAAGAAAATCCCATGACAGACAATATGATCAAATAGGTGATCCGCCGCGACACTACTATATTAATGATTAAAGTGAATAAATGAGTAGCACCAACAAGACGAGGATCTTATGAGTATAATGCAATTGTGAAATGCAGAAACTGCCCTGTGCTATACATGTAAACTGGAGAACTTAGTCTCATTAGTAGCTACTAAAGAATAAGCTTGGCATCCACATCAAGGAGTCTCCATTGCCAAGTCCTAACACTATGCCTCACAGAAATGGTGTAATGTGAATGGATATATATGTCCTAGGTGTAATTAAAAACGACGATTAGGTGTGTATCAGGATCTAGCAATGGTGTCCAAGTGTGGCAACCAAACTAAAGAAAAAGGAAAAAAATGGAACATGGGAACTAAATTATAGAGTGGGAGCTCAGTCCAAAAATGCAATATATAAATGAGGTTAAGACTGGCATCAACCACAAGCGTAGGTGCTGGCAGAAAAAATTATATACTTACAAATAGGTGATCCGCCGCGACACTACTATATTAATGATTAAAGTGAATAAATGAGTAGCACCAACAAGACGAGGATCTTATGAGTATAATGCAATTGTGAAATGCAGAAACTGCCCTGTGCTATACATGTAAACTGGAGAACTTAGTCTCATTAGTAGCTACTAAAGAATAAGCTTGGCATCCACATCAAGGAGTCTCCATTGCCAAGTCCTAACACTATGCCTCACAGAAATGGTGTAATGTGAATGGATATATATGTCCTAGGTGTAATTAAAAACGACGATTAGGTGTGTATCAGGATGCTAGATCCTGATACACACCTAATCGTCGTTTTTAATTACACCTAGGACATATATATCCATTCACATTACACCATTTCTGTGAGGCATAGTGTTAGGACTTGGCAATGGAGACTCCTTGATGTGGATGCCAAGCTTATTCTTTAGTAGCTACTAATGAGACTAAGTTCTCCAGTTTACATGTATAGCACAGGGCAGTTTCTGCATTTCACAATTGCATTATACTCATAAGATCCTCGTCTTGTTGGTGCTACTCATTTATTCACTTTAATCATTAATATAGTAGTGTCGCGGCGGATCACCTATTTGTAAGTATATAATTTTTTCTGCCAGCACCTACGCTTGTGGTTGATGCCAGTCTTAACCTCATTTATATATTGCATTTTTGGACTGAGCTCCCACTCTATAATTTAGTTCCCATGTTCCATTTTTTTCCTTTTTCTTTAGTTTGGTTGCCACACTTGGACACCATTGCTAGATCCTGATACACACCTAATCGTCGTTTTTAATTACACCTAGGACATATATATCCATTCACATTACACCATTTCTGTGAGGCATAGTGTTAGGACTTGGCAATGGAGACTCCTTGATGTGGATGCCAAGCTTATTCTTTAGTAGCTACTAATGAGACTAAGTTCTCCAGTTTACATGTATAGCACAGGGCAGTTTCTGCATTTCACAATTGCATTATACTCATAAGATCCTCGTCTTGTTGGTGCTACTCATTTATTCACTTTAATCATTAATATAGTAGTGTCGCGGCGGATCACCTATTTGTAAGTATATAATTTTTTCTGCCAGCACCTACGCTTGTGGTTGATGCCAGTCTTAACCTCATTTATATTAGACAATATGATCAGTGATAACAAAAACTGTCAATTAAATGTCATCTGCTTAACCCAGCAGGAATTACGGCATCATCTAAAAATCACTAAAATTGACAAATCAAAGGGCCCGGATGGGATACACCCCAGAGTGTTGCAGGAATTAAGTACTGTCATAGATAGACCATTATTTTTAATCTTTAAAGATCCCATAATAACAGGGTCTGTACCACAGGACTGGCATATAGCAAATGTGGTGCCAATATTCAAAAAGGGAACAAAAACTGAACTTGGAAATTATAGGCCAGTAAGCTTAACCTCTACTGTGGGTAAAATCCTAGAGGGTTTTCTAAGAGATGCTATACTGGAGTATCTGAAGAAAAATAACCTCATGACCCAATATCAACATGGCTTTATGAGGGACCATTCCTGTCAAACTAATCTGATAAGCTTCTATGAAGAAGTTCTGGACTGGACCAAAGAAATGCAGTGGATGTGGTGTATATGGACTTTTCAAAAGCTTTTGATACCGTGCCACACAAAAGGTTGATACATAAAATGAGAGTAATAGGGATAGGGGAAAATATGTGTAAGTGGGTTAAAAACTGGCTTAGCGATAGGAAACAAAGGGTGGTCATTAATGGAACACACTCTGAATGGGTCACAGTTAACAGTGGGGTACCACAGGGGTCAGTGTTGGGCCCGCTTCTTTTTAATATATTTATTAATGACCTTGTAGGGGGCATACAGATTAGAATCTCAATATTTGCAGATGACACTAAACTCTGCAGGGTAATCAATACAGAGGAGGACAATTTTATATTACAGGAGGAGTTATGTAAACTAGAAGCTTGGGCTGATAAATGGCAAATGAGCTTTAATGGGGATAAATGTAAGGTCATGCACTTGGGCAGAGGAAACTAAAGGTATAATTATAATGGAATATGTTGGTGCTATATAAATAAAGCTTTGTTATTATTTATTATAATTTTGTGCTTAATTGTAAAACACTGGGCAGAACTATCACTGAAAAAGACCTGGGTGTATGGGTGGACGACAAACTCACATTTAGTGCCCAGTGTCAGGCAGCTGCTGCAAAGGCAAATAAAATAATGGGATGCATTAAAAGAGGCATAGATGCTCATGAGAACATAATTCTACCTCTATTCAGGTCACTAGTGCGACCACACTTAGAATACTGTGTACAATTCTGGTCTCTGGTGCATAAGAAAGACATAGCTGAACTAGAGCGGGTCCAGAGAAGAGCGACCAAGGTTATTAGAGGACTGAGGGGTCTGCAATACCAACACAGGTTATTAAACTTGGGGTTATTTAGCTTGGAAAAACGAAGGCTTAGGGGTGATCTTATAATAATGTATAAATATATGAGGGGACAGTACAGAGAACTTTCTAATGATCTCTTTACTCTTAGGCCTGAGACGGGGACAAGGGGGCGTCCTCTACGTCTGCAGGAAAGAAGGTTTAATCATAATCACAGACGCGGATTCTTTACTGTAAGAGCAGTGAGACTATGGAGCTCTCTGCCACATGATGTTGTAATGAGTGAGTCACTACTAACATGTAAGAAGGGCCTGGATGCCTTTCTTGAAAACTATAATATTACCAGTTATATATACTAGATTCCTTGATAGGGCGTTGATCCAGGGAATTAGTCTGATTGCCGTATCTGGAGTCAGGAAGGAATTTTTTCCCCCATTGTGGAGCTATTGTTGCCACATGTTTTTTTTTTTGCCTTCCTCTGGATCAACATGTTAGGCTATGGGTTAAACTAGATGGACTTAAAGTCTTCCTTCAACCTTAAAAAAGTAAAACTATGTAATTCCTATGAGGTCAGGGACATCCATGCCATGAAGCAGAGTAGAGGCAAGACCCTCTTCTTGATTGACTGGGATGGCTTCGGTCCTGAGAGGACCTGGGAGCCATGGGAGAACATTGATGCACCACGCATTCTGGGGAGGTTCTTAGTGCGCCTTTAGAGGAGGGGGCGTGAGGGAGTGGGTACTGTTAGGTCCCCTGGCACCGATCCCCAGCTCACCTCTCCCGGGATCGATATGCTCTGCTCCTCTGCCGACCAAACATCCAGCGTCCTGTGTCTCAGAGTCATCGCCGGGTTCCCTTCCTGTCAGCTGACCACCGGGCTCACACATGAGCACATTACAATGGTCGTATTCTTGCGACCAATCAGCAGTGCACTATGTGCACTCCTCACCTGTGACTCTAGGCACCAGCACGGTTTAACCTGGCACTCCCGTTGACCAATAGCTGCTCTTCCTCTGGTATATAAGGCCACCTCCACTGATGGAAGGTGCCTGATTATTAAGTTAGTTTGCTTCTGCCTTGCTGACTGTTGGTTAGGCCTTCCTTGTACTCTCCTCCGTTAGAGCCATTCCTGCTCTCCTTGCCTTGTACCCTGTTACCTGGAACCCTAGCTGTGCTCTTCCCCGGTAGAACCATACCTGCTCTCCTAGCATTGTACCGTTACCCGGAATCCTTAGCTGTGCCGTAGCATAAGCTAACCTTACGAGCCGCCCCCCCTGGTACTAGCAGCCGTGGTACTTAGACCCCCTGGGCTTGCCCATGACAATCCCTGTATAGGGGTTGGTTAAACTAGGCCAGCTCACCCAGGGGAGTTCGGTACCACGGCCCAGTGGGTCCACTCTAGAGCGCCTTCCCCCGGAAGCATGGCACATTAGCTCGTCAAAGATGTTTCTACGGAGTCCCGTGCGAATGTCAGTTAGATCCTTCATGACTGAATGTTTCAGTTAAAGATATTGGAGCACTTGACTCCCCTGTAGACTATATGACTCCTGGATTTCTTCTACCATCATCCATCTCCCCTCTCTCATCAGCCTGACATCTTTCATTGACCTTATTCCCCTATTCTTCCATACATGAAATAATTTATGATCTCTTCCATCTGAAAATTTGGGTGAGCCCATGGGTCCAGAAACCTTGACACCTTCCAAGGTAGTCCAAGTTTTTTTCTGACTGTTTTCCGGGTCACAATCGTGTCCCTGCATACCAGAGATTTCCTAATGTAAGATGACAGACTTGGCAGAGGGGACTGGAGCAGAGAAGGCAGCACCCAAGGTTTGCAAAACTCTTTCTCAAGAGGGGGCAGTAGGAATGTCTCCAAGATCCCCTGAGCCACTCAATGACATGTCTTGATAGGCACGCTAAATTATACCCTCTTAATTTGGGGAAATTAGTGCACCCATATTGGTTGGTAACATCATATTTTGTAGACTAATTCTAACCTTCCTACCCCCCATGGAAATCTAGCAAATACTATATTTAGTCTATGATCATCAGCCCGTCTAAGAAGCAGTGGGAGCGTTTGCAGTGGATACATAAAACGGGAGAAGCACATCATTTTAATCAGGTGACTTCTGACCAGTAGAGGCAAAGGTAAACCCCTCCACCTATTCATTTGGGACTCTTATGTTCTGGAATAATTTTAAGTAGTTCAAGTTGTAGGTGATTGTGGCGGACCGCCCCAGGTGTATGCCCAAATATTTTATTGAGGACTGTATCACTGGTATTCCCTGTAAGGTGCTTTGGCCATGTGGTCTAGCCCTTCCCATTCCCTCCTTTAAGTACAACAGCTCACACTTTTGTTTGTTTAATCTAAAACCGGAAATTTGGCCAAATTTTTCTATCTGATGTAGTGTGTTCTCAAGGTTCGTCCGAGGATCCCTCATGAACAATGTTATATCGTCTGCAAAGAGTGTTGCCCTTACCTCCATGTTGCCTATTCTAGTCCCCCTATAACTCCATCCTGAATTCAAGTATTTGGAGTGGGGTTCTATGGCTAGGTTAAAAAGCAGGGGTGACAATGGACACCCCTGTCGAGTGCCCTTTTTAAGAGAAAATGTGTCCGATAAAAAACCTGGAGTGCAAATCCTTGCCTGTGGGTTTAAGTATAAAGTTACAATAAAGGTGCGCATACCCCCCTGAGATCAACTGAATCCAGGATCTGGTCCAGCCATGGCCACCTCACATTATCAAAGGCTTTCTCCGCGTCTAGATTGACCATGGCTGGATGATCTACAGTTGTAGCCAAAAGTATTGACACCCCTGCAATTCTGTCAGATAAACTCAGTTTCTTCCTGAAAATGATTGCAATTACAAATTCTTTGGTATTATTATCTTCATTTAATTTGTCTTGAATGAAAAAACACAAAAGAGAATGAAGCAAAAAGCAAAACATTGATCATTTCACACAAAACTCCAAAAATGGGCCACACAAAAGTATTGACACCCTCAGCCTAATACTTGGTTGCACAACCTTTAGCCAAAATAACTGCGATCAACCGCTTCCGGTAACCATCAGTGAGTTTCTTACAATGCTCTGCTGGAATTTTAGACCATTCTTCTTTGGCAAACTGCTCCAGGTCCATGATATTTGAAGGGTGTCTTTTCCAAACTGCCATTTTTAGATCTCTCCACAGGTGTTCTATGGGATTCAGGTCTGGACTCATTGCTGGCCACCTTAGAATTCTCCAGTGCTTTCTCTCAAACCATTTTCTAGTGCTTTTTGAAGTGTGTTTTGAGTCATTGTCCTGCTGGAAGACCCATGATCTCTGAGGGAGACCCAGCTTTCTCACACTGGGCCCTACATTATGCTGCAAAATTTGTTGGTAGTCTTCAGACTTCATAATGCCATGCACACGGTCAAGCAGTCCAGTGCCAGTGGCAGCAAAGCAACCCCAAAACATCAGGGAACCTCCGCCATGTGTGACTGTAGGGACCGTGTTCTTTTGTTTGAATGCCTCTTTTTTTCTCCTGTAAACTCTATGTTGATGCGTTTGCCCATAAATCTCTACTTTTGTCCCATCTGACCAGAGAACATTCTTCCAAAACGTTTTAGGCTTTCTCAGGTAAGTTTTGGCAAACTCCAGCCTAGCTTTGTTATGTCTCGGGACAAGAAGTGGGGTCTTCCTGGGTATCCTACCATACAGTCCCTTTTCATTCAGACGCCGACGGACAGTACAGGTTGACACTGTTGTACCCTCGGACTGCAGGGCAGCTTGAACTTGTATGGATATTAGTTGAGGTTCTTTATCCACCATCCACACAATCTTGCGTTGAAATCTCTCGTCTATTTTTCTTTTCCGTCCACATCTAGGGAGGTTAGCCACAGTGCCATGGGCTTTAAACTTCTTGATGACACTGCCACGGTAGACACAGGAACATTCAGGTCTTTGGAGATGGACTTGTAGCCCTGAGATTGCTCATGCTTCCTCACACTTTGGTTTCTCAAGTCCTCAGACAGTTCTTTGGTCTTCTTTCTTTTCGCCATGCTCAATGTGGTACACACAAGGACGCAGGACAGAGGTTGAGTCAACTTTAATCCATGTCAACTGGCTGCAAGTGTGATTTAGTTATTGCCAACACCTGTTAGGTGCCACAGGTAAGTTACAGGTGCTGTTACTTACACAAATTAGAGAAGCATCACATGATTTTTCTAACAGTGCCAATACTTTTGTCCACCCCCTTTTTTATGTTTGGTGTGAAATTATATCCAATTTGGCTTTAAGACAATTCTTTTTGTGTTTTTTCATTGAAGACAAATTAAATGAAGATAATAATACCAAAGAATTTGTGATTGCAATCATTTTCAGGAAGAAACTGAGTATTATCTGACAGAATTGCAGGGGTGTCAATACCTTTGGCCAAAACTGTAGGCCTATAATTTACAGGGTTATCCAGATTCTTTTCACCTTTTGGCAATAACTTGATGTGCACGATGTTCATCTGAGATGGAATCTGTATCCCGCTCATCATGTCATTATACCAGATCGCTTTTTATTAGATGGATTAATCAATTTTTTTCTATCAACAGAGCCCACAATGGCTTCAGCACGATTCAAAATGCTGTTAGGTTACGTCATAGGGGTTACTCAATCTTTTATTCCATCAGCCTCAATTCTAAATTGTGCGATCAGATCAATTACACTTAATCCTAATGAGTTCTCCCACTGGGATATTCCTTACCACATGTACTGGGTGGCATGATGTTGCTGATAAGATAAAACTAGAGGCAGTGGGTTTCCTATAAGGACTATTAATAATATCTTTATTGAAAAAAATGTGTGAAACTTCGATTGAAAGGATCATCATTCAAATAATCCATAGTCACAGATCAAGAATGGTAACCCCCCCCACCACCAATATATCATCTATATATCTAGCATACCAAAAAATGCTGGTGTGGAAGGGTTAATGGTGTTAATGGCTCCCATGGTACAACCTTCATCTAGTAAATTGGACATTTCCTTTTGAAAAGCCCTGCCAGGATTACCGGGTAACCGCTTATAAATGTTAGTGTCATTAAGGTCTCGCATAATAATGTCACTATAAAGCCCTGCATTCATCAATACAACAGTTCCACCCTTGTCAGATTTTCTCACAATAAAATCTTTGCTTGTAATTCTTTGAGTGCTTTTCTTTCTTGTATTGTGAGATTATCCGGACACAGGTCGGGACTAAAGCTGAGGGCTACCAGATCTTTAACAATTAAATCTTGGAAAATATCCAGTACTTCTGGTCGTGATTTTAAAGGATAAAAACCGGGGTTACGTGTATGTAATCTGACTCTATCCTTCGTAACAGATGAAGAAGCCAAGCCCCTAAGTACATTTACTATAGGGACAATTCCTGTATACAGTCATGGCCAAAAGCTTTGAGAATGATACAAATATTAATTGTAACAAAGTCTACTGCTTCAGTTTTTCTAATGGCAATTTGCATATACTCCAGAATGTCATAAAGAGTGATCAGCTTAACAGCAATTACTTGCAAAGTCAATATTTGCCAAGAAAATGAACTTTAACCCCCCAAAACACATTTCAACATCATTGCAGTCCTGCCTTAAAAGGAGCAGCTTACATCGTTTTAGTGATTGTTCCATTAACACAGGTGTGGGTGTTGATGAGGACAGGGCTGGTGATCAATCAGTCATGATTAAGTAAGATTGACACCACTGGACACTTTAAAAGGAGGCTGGATGCTTGGTATCATTGTTTCTCTTCAGTTAACCATGGTTATCTCTAAAGAAACACGTGCAGCCATCATTGCACTGCACAAAAATGGCCTAACGGGGAAGAGTATCGCAGCTAGAAAGATTGCACCTCAGTCAACAATCTATCGCATCATCAAGAACTTCAAGGAGAGAGCTTCCATTGTTGTAAAAAAGGCTCCAGGGCGCCCAAGAAAGACCAGCAAGCACCAGGACCGTATCTTAAAACTGTTTCAGCTGCGGGATCGAACTACCAGCAGTGCCGAGCTTGCTCAGGAATGGCAGCAGGCTGGTGTGAGTGCTTCTGCACACACTGTGAGGCGGAGACTCTTTGAGCAAGGCCTGGTTTCAAGGAGGGCAGCAAAGAAGCCACTTCTCTCCAGAAAAAACATCAGGGACCGACTGATATTCTGCAAAAGGTACAGGGAGTGGACTGCTGAGGACTGGGGGAAAGGTACAGGGAGTGGACTGCTGAGGACTGGGGGAAAGTCATTTTCTCTGATGAATCCCCTTTTCGATTGTTTGGGACATCTGGAAAACAGCTTATTCGGAGAAGAAGAGGTGAGCGCTACCACCAGTCTTGTCTCATGCCAACTGTAAAGCATCCTGAAACCATTCATGTGTGGGGTTGCTTCTCAGCCAAGGGGATCGGCTAACTCACAGTCTTGCCTAAAAACACAGCCATGAATAAAGAATGGTACCAGAATGTCCTCCAAGAGCAACTTCTCCCAACCATCCAAGAGCAGTTTGGCGCCCAACAATGCCTTTTCCAGCATGATGGAGCACCTTGCCATAAAGCAAAGGTGATAGCTAAATGGCTCAGGGAACAAAACATAGAGATTTTGTGTCCATGACCTGGAAACTCCTCAGATCTTAATCCCATTGAGAACTTGTGGTCAATCATCAAGAGACGGGTGGACAAACAAAAACCAACACATTCTGCCAAAATGCAAGCATTGATTATGCAAGAATGGAAGAATGGAAGAATGGAGGAATGGAAGAATGGACGGCTATCAGTCAGGATTTGGTCCAGAAGTTGATTGAGAGCAGCCAGGGAGAATTGCAGAGGTCCTGAAGAAGAAGGGGCAACACTGCAAATATTGACTTGCTGCATTAACTCATTCTAACTGTCAATATAACCTTTTGGTATCATAATATGATTGCAATTATATTTCTGTATGTGATATAAACATCAGACAAACACAAATAGGGCAGCAGATCATGTGAAAATATCATTTTGGTGTCATTCTCAAAACTTTTGGCTATTATTGTAGAAAGTTTGTAATTAACAGAGTGACAGATAGGACATATATTCTTTTTTTCTGTATTCCAGAAAAATTTTTTCCATTGAGAGTCCAATAACAGAGATCATCTACATCATTTTAAAGCCTCATCAAGTTTTACTTGCAGATTTTAAACCAAAGTTTATTTTTTCTGGTTATTTGTAGTCTTAGTGCACTATATATTTTGAATTATTTTTTATCTAATAAAATTCCTGTTATCGCACAGGTTTAATAGTGTTCAGATTCTTGTCTTTTTAAAACATTGAGTGTAATGTGAGGTTAAAAGACATCTAAAAATCATTAACTCTAATATGTTGGATTCATATCAATAAAAAACTTAGTTAATCCCTTAACGACTTGGGATATACTAGACACAACCTAATGAGCCATGCACATAGTGCCCGGACCTCCTCTTAGACCCCTCCTTGCGGGAGGCGATAGACACCAACATTAAATCATTTTTTGAGATCAATAACACCGGTGACGTCACGGATGGAACCCTATGGGCCTCACATAAAGCGGTGCTGAGGGGGCTCCTCCTCCAGAGGGCCTCGCAGCGTAAACGTGCCAGAGACAGGCAGAGGAGAGAGTGGGAGGACCAGATCCAGTCACTGGAAGCTTTGAACAAGGCCAACCCGGATCGGGGGCTAATGTCCCAGATCCTGGTTATACGCACCCAACTTCGCGCCTTACTTTTGCGCCAATACGAGGTGGGACTCCGCAAAATGAAAACCCGCTACTATGAACTCAGAGACAGAGCGAGCAGATTGCTGGCCAGACGACTGACGACAGCACAGACGGCAGTGACGGGACTGCAGGATCCGGGGGGAAACTAGTTAGAGACCCGCGTCAGATTGTAGAGGCCTTCTCTGCGTATTATGCACAACTGTATAACCTCAAAATGGACCCAGAGACTGTGCAGCCCTCAGTGGACTGTATAGACGATTTTCTTGCCAAATTGCAGTTACCCTCGCTGTCGTGTGTGGCTCTAGACGCTCTTAATGCGCCGTTCACACAGGAAGAGGTGCTCAAGGTCATCGCTACTTTGAAATCGGGCTCCGCTCCTGGGCCGGATGGTTTCATCAATGAGTATTATAAGGCGTTCGGCCCCACCTTGGCCCCTTATCTGCTCCGATTGTTCAGTGGCTGGAGATCGTCTGGGTCTATTCCGAAGGAGGCTCTGGAAGCGACAATAATAACGATTCCCAAACCAGGAGAGCCCCCTGAGCTCCCCGGAAGCTACCGGCCGATCTCGCTACTGAACACTGATCTCAAAATTTACTCTAAACTACTGGCGATGAGGTTGGCCGAGGTGGTCCCGGAGTTGGTGGGCCCGGATCAGGTGGGGTTTGTGGCTCGACGTCAGGCCAGGGATGGCACGAGGAGAATGCTGAACCTTATTAAGCTTGCAGTGGGGGGGGGGGGGCCCCAGTGCATTCCTGTCACTAGATGCGGAGAAGGCGTTTGACAGGGTGCACTGGGGTTACCTTGACAGGGCCCTGCGGAAATTTGGACTGGATGGTCCGTTCCTCACGGCCATCTTGAGTTTGTACTCTAACCCCTCTGCGAGAGTCTTCTCCCCGGGCTACCTGTCAGAACCGTTTGACATATCCAATGGGACGAGACAGGGTTGCCCGCTGTCCCCCTTGATTTATGTCCTGGCGATTGAGCCACTCACCCCAGCTATCCGGGCCAATCCTAGTATCTCAGGGATACAGGTGGGTGACAGCCATCACACTGTGGGCCTGTACGCAGATGATGTCATCGTCTCGTGCTCCTCTCCTGAAGTATCCCTCCCGAGAGTACTCTCTTTGCTGGAATCATGTGGAACAATCTCATATTATAAACTGAACGCCTCTAAATCTCTGGTTTACCCAGTTAATATCCCTCAGGAGGGGGCTATGAACCTTTCGGCCTCTCTCCCTTTTCAGTGGTCGCCCAGGGGTATGCCTTATCTTGGGATTACTTTGTGCCCGGTGGGGGAGGTGGTCAAGAGAAACATAGATACTTTGTTGAGTTCATTGAATGGGGCCTCAGACTCACGGTCCCTGCAGTCCATGTCGTGGGTTGCGAGAATACAGGCTTTTCGGATGTTTTGGCTGCCCAGACTCTTATATCTCTTTAGATGTATACCACTGGTCATCCCCTCGCGTCTCCTGACTCGGACACAGCGAGCAGTGGATGGATACGTCTGGTCAGGCAAAAGGCCGCAGGTCCAAAGGAAGGTGATGTTTAAGAAATGGAGAGGTAGCGGCATAGGAGTCCCGGACATAGCGACTTACTACAGGGCCGCCCTCCTGGAGGCCCTTGGTGCATGGTGGGCTGATCGGGACGACACTGGTTGGGCGCAGATCGAGGCGGCGCAACTGCCGGGAGGCTCTTTGAGGTGCTTTTTGACTGCGGATGCACTCAGACCCACCCGACCTAGACGTTCACTGGCGACGATTGACGCTCTCCTGCGGGCCTGGAGACGAACGCCGAAAGAGTGGAGGACGTTTGTACCAGCAGAGATTCCGCTCGGGGCCCTCCGGGTCCACATCCCGTCCCTGTGGCTAACACAGTGGGCAGACGGTGGTTTGAACACTCTGGCGGACCTCTTGGGGCCCTCGGGAATTGTCTCCACTGAAGATTTTTTTACGGCGCCACCCAACCATGGGGGGCTCCTATTTCCAACTGTGCCAGGTCTCGCACCTCCTCTCTACAGATGGGACTAGAGTGCGTCTGTCTGCCCCTTTTCCTTCCCCCATGAGAGCTGCCCTGGGACTATCCCCTGGACGGGAGGTCTTGCAAAACTTTATGTGGGGTTGGTAGACGACGACAGGGACTTTACGCTTCCATACAGGCCTAGATGGGAAGGAGATCTAAACTTTACGGCAGATAACGAAGACTGGGAGGGAGCTGTTCGATGTATGACAGGCGCAACGAAGTGTATTAACCACCTCGAGCAGCTCAAGAAACTACACCTATATTGGTACCTGACCCCAGCCAGATTGGCTAGATTTGGCGGGGGCGCCTCGTCCCTATGCTGGAGGAACTGCTGTCTCAAGGGCACGCTTGTCCACATGTGGTGGACGTGCCCCAGAATCTCACAATTTTGGACCCTCGTTGAGGGACTTTTGAAATCCATTTTGGATACCTTTGTCCCCCTCACACCACAGTTGGCCTTGCTGCACATAGGAGTGGAGGTCTTGCCTCCGGTCCCCCGCCTAGCGGCTACATTTGTCCTCATAGCAGCGAGACAGTGCGTTTCGGCGTTCTGGAAATCCCCCTCCCCCTGCAATGTGTGACCCCACAGCCAGACTGAATACGATCTTCACTCACGAATACTACCTAGCCCTGGAAGTAGGGCATAGACGTTATGTCGGGGAGGCTTGGGGATGCTGGGCTCAGCACCCCATGGCGGTCCCTCTCCCTCCTCAGGATTGAAGGTATCCTTACGGCTTACTTCGTTGCTCGGGACGCTGCGGCCCACCCCTCTCCCAAGTCTTCCCTTATGTGGACTTACCTCCCCCTCCTCCATCCTTCCATTCTTCCGTCCCCCCCCATGTACCTAGCCCCTCCCTCCTACTGGACCCCCCCTTTTTATTTCTGTAATTTTCTGCCCTTCCTTTTTGTCACCACAGCCCGAGTTTGTTGGATGTCTCTCTCGCCGACTCATGCAATGTTTTAGGTGGGCTTGTTATGGGTGACACTAATGTTTAAGTATGTTTGCAAAAATGTCTTAATTTCTTTCTTTTTGAATAAAAATCATTTATGACAAAAAAAACAAACAAAAAAAATAACCTGACCATGTGTATTGGTACCTATATGAGCAGGATCCAGACAGGTCCAATGTCTGACATGGACTGGCTGTAGAAGACGGCTTTTTATGTGCAGGGCTCAAGGGGAGGGGTGGGCGAATCCCTTCTCTTGCAGAAACAAGAAACAAACTAGACACAAACTAATGAGCCATGCACATAGTGAACAAATCTGTAAGACATTGTTCACACCACCAAAAAACTGAGTCACAAAAAACATACTACATAGTGCATAGAGCTTATTGCAGTGCTGGCCGCTTTGCCCTGCCTCCTGCAGTGATGTCACCACCTTTCCCCGCCCTGCTCCATGGTTAACATGGTATAAGCGGTGATGTCACAGCAGAAGGCGGGGCAGCCGACCTCCTGCTATGACATCACCGCCTTGCTCCATGTTAACCATGGAGCAGGGCGGGGAAAGGCGGTGATGTCACCGCAGGAGGCGGGGCAAAGCAGCCAGCACTGCAATAAGCTGTGTACTATGCAGCAGGCGAGGGAGACAATGATTGGCATCATGGAGGCGGCGGTGGGCGGATTAAACATACAGGGGGTGTGAAACTGCCCTTTGGCTCCAGCCACAAGCCACCTCCTATTTGGCTCCACTATGTAAGTTTTCAAAGTGTATTATCTCCGGGTACAGGGGGGCTCAAGGGCTGGGGGACCCCTTGCCTGAATGCAGCAGACATGCTGCATTCAGTGCTGTAATTAGATCACCATGTATGGTTGGTGACAGGTCCTCTTTAAATACGGTTTTAAAACAAGCCTAAAGTGCCGGATTTGCTGGATCTGGATGAAAACGCAAGTGCCGGAACTCCAATACAAAATGCATTAGACAGAACGCAATGTTGCCGCATACGGTTTTTGCAAGAAAGATGGAATTTTGCCGGATTTGCAAAAATGCAGATGTGAAAGTACCGAAGCATAATTATATGCTCCTGCGGTATACAGGGGGCGGCAGGTTGTTAAAAGAATAGGACTTAGTCGATTTGGGGTTTGTGTGGCTGCTGCTTCGCTCACAGTCATGTCCCAAGTGTGCGGCATTTTCTATTATCATTACTTGGCTAAACAATTAGTTATGTTGTGTTGCAAATCTATAGTGTTGTATATTTGATGTGAAATGGTTTCATGTGCAAATTAATCATTCTATTTTGTTATAACGAACCACAGTTAGTTACTATGCCCGGGCAACGCTGTTGTTGCATTCAGGAATCGTAACGGGAAGAAAAAGTAAAAACGACAAAACTACATTTTAATGGTCGCCACAACTTTGCAATAACAGGCAAGTAAGACATCACATCTATCCAAAAATTGTATAATTAAATACGTCTAATACAGGGGTCTCAAACTCGGCTGGGTTGGTGGGCCGCACATAGAAAAATATTGATATTGGGGGGCCGCATTGCTTGTAGGACTAAGGGTGCTTTCACATCAGCGGTAAATGCTGATCGCGGCAGTTGCGGTGAAATAAACGCAACTACCGCGATTATAGCATAACGGCCGCGATCGTGGCACACTTGCAGCAAGCCCCATACAATGTCTATGGGGCTTGCGGTAAGTGTGCAGCAAGTGCGGTTTCAGCACTTGCGGCTGCAAAAAAAAATGCTGCATACCGCGGTTTTTTTCGCGCCCGCACCTGCCGCAAGTGCCGAAACCGCACCTGCCGCACACTTACCGCAAGCCCCATAGACATTGTATGGGGCTTGCCGCAAGTGTGCCACGATCGCGGCCGTTATGCGGTAATCACGGCAGTTGCGTTTTTTTCACCGCAACTGCCGCGAACAGCGCAAAACGTGATGTGAAAGCAGCCTAAGTGACATTTTTAGTAATACCAGATTTTTTTGCTCAATGTAGTAATGTCAAAATCCTGACCCCTCTCTTGTAGTAATGTCCCCATCTTGGTCCCTTTCTTATTGTAATGTCCCATCCTGGTCCCCCTCTTGTACTAATATCCCCAACCTGGTCCCCTTTTGCAGTAATGTTCCCCATGCTGGTCCCCTTTTGTAATAATGTCCTCCATGCTGGTCCCCTTTTGTAGTAATGTCCCCCATCCTGGCCCCCACAGTGTAGTAATGTCCACATTCTGGTGCCTTTTGTAGTGATGTCACCATCCTGGCCCCCACAGTGTAGTAATGTCCACATTCTGGTGCCTTTTGTAGTGAAGTCACCATCTTCACCCCCATAGTGCAGTAATGTCCCCTATGCTGGACCCCTTTTTACTGATGTCCCCAACCTGGTCTGGATTCTTATCACACACACTCACACTCACTCACACTCACTCATGTGGAACAAAAGGGGGGGGGACCACAACCGATGAGCGGTACCTGGTGGTCTAGTGGGGGCGACAATAACAGATATGGGGGGTTCACATCTCACCTTTGGAGGTTGTGCAACCCTGCACACCCTCGGCGTATCGCAGTGGATGGCTCCGGACTCCAGCGGTTGGGGTTTCCTCCACGAGCAGCTCCTTCTTCCAGTCAGTTGACTCGAGCAGCCGATCACCTGCCCCTGTGACGTTCTCGGTTACGTCACCGCAGGTCCTTTGGATTCTGTTAGCGGAGACTCTGGTTCACAGCTGCTCCTGCTGCAACCCTAAGATGGGGATATGATATTTGTACAGAAGTGTGAGATTATAACAGAAGCACAAGAGCACAGGAGGCCACGTTTAATTACCTTTAATAAACCACAATGCGTTTCCACGGCGGTCCGATGTCTTCATCACGTAAATCCACCTGATGAAGACGGCGGACCGCCAAGGAAACGCGTTGTGGTATATTAAGGATGATTAAACGTGGCCTCCTGTGCTCTTGTGCTTCTGTTATAATCTCACACTTCTGTACAAACTCGCAGGCACGCTCACAGGCAGGCACACAGGCAGGCTCACAGGCAGGCACACAGGCAGGCAGGCTAACAGGCAGGCACACAGGCAGTCTCACAGGCAGGCACACAGGCAGGCTCACAGGCAGGCTCACAGGCAGGCAGGCTAACAGGCAGGCACACAGGCAGTCTCACAGGCAGGCTCACAGGCAGGCACACAGGCAGGCAGGCTCACAGGCAGGCACACAGGCAGGCAGGCTAACAGGCAGGCACACAGGCAGTCTCACAGGCAGGCTCACAGGCAGGCACACAGGCAGGCAGGCTCACAGGCAGGCACACAGGCAGGCTCACAGGCAGGCACACAGGCAGGCACACAGGCAGGCACACAGGCAGGCAGGCTAACAGGCAGGCACACAGGCAGGCTCACAGGCAGGCACACAGGCAGGCAGGCACACAGGCAGGCACACAGGCAGGCTCACAGGCAGGCTCACTGGCAGGCACAAAGGCAGGCACGCAGGCAGGCAGGCACACATGCAGGCTCACAGGCAGGCACACAGGCAGGCAGGCTAACAGGCAGGCACACAGGCAGGCAGGCTAACAGGCAGGCACACAGGCACTCTCACAGGCAGGCTCACAGGCAGGCACACAGGCAGGCTCACAAGCACTCACATTAACACTCACATTAACACACACATTAACACTCACATTAACACTTACATTAACACACACATTAACACACACATTAACACTCACATTAACACACACATTAACACACACATTAACACTCACATTAACACACACATTAACACTCACATTAACACACACATTAACACACACATTAACACTCACATTAACACACACACACTTTTGCTATGTTAACCATGCTGACCGCGGTCCCGTGCTGACCGCGGTCTCTGCTATAATCTTACTTCCGCCTGCTTCACTCTGCCGCCCGCTCTGCTGATGTTCCAGTTCAATGCAAGCCGCAGTCAGCCAATGAGAGGCCCGCAGGTGACCTCGGTGTATGACGTCACCTGCGGGCCTCTCATTGGCTGACGGCTTGCATTGCATTTACAGAGGGGCAGAGAGAGCGTCGGAGTGAAGCGGGCAGCGGCCGAAAGTAATATTATAGCAGAGACCGCGGCGGCCCCATGCACTGGACCGCGGTCAGCATGGTCAATTGTCCAAGGTGCCAGGGGCCGCATGCGGCCCGCGGGCCGCGAGTTTGAGACCCCTGGTCTAATATATCTTTGTTTTCCGTTTTCTTGATGTAAAATGTAATTTCTTTGTTAAGACTTTACCATTCTCAGTGTGAAAATGGCTTTTCCTCATTGTGTAATCTTTGACTCATAACAAAAGTTGCTTCATAGTAACAATCCCCACATTCTGGACATTAAAATACATTTTTAACTGTGTGGATTCTCAGATGTGCGGTAAGATTTGATTTCTTGGTCAAACATTTCCCACATTCTGAACAATTAAATGGCTTCACCCCTGTATACATTTTCTTATGTGCAATAACAGCTGTTTCAGAGGAAAAATATTTATCCCCTTTTAATTTCATGAAAATAGCTTCTCCCCTGTGTGAATTCTCTGATGTATTTTAAGGGTGTGTTTCTCATTAAAACATTTCCCACATTCTGAACATGAAAATGGCTTCTCCCCTGTGTGGATTATCTGATGTCTAACAAGTTGTGATTTAATGCCATAAGATTTCCCACATTCTGAACATGAAAATGGCTTCTCGCCTGTGTGAATTCTCTGATGTATAGTAAGGGTTTGTTTCTCATTAAAACATTTCCCACATTCTGAACATGAAAATGGCTTCTCCCCTGTGTGAATTCTCTGATGTATTGTAAGGGTGTGTTTCTCATTAAAACATTTCCCACATTCTGAACATGAAAATGGCTTCTCCCCTGTGTGAATTCGCTGATGTATTGTAAGGGTGTGTTTCTCATTAAAACATTTCCCACATTCTGAACATGAAAATGGCTTCTCCCCTGTGTGGATTATCTGATGTCTAACAAGTTGTAATTTAATGCCATAAGATTTCCCACATTCTGAACATGAAAATGGCTTCTCGCCTGTGTGAATTCTCTGATGTATTGTAAGGGTTTGTTTCTCATTAAAACATTTCCCACATTCTGAACATGAAAATGGCTTCTCCCCTGTGTGAATTCTCTGATGTATTGTAAGGGTGTGTTTCTCATTAAAACATTTCCCACATTCTGAACATGAAAATGGATTCTCCCCTGTGTGGATTATCTGATGTCTAACAAGTTGTGATTTAGTGCCATAAGATTTCCCACATTCTGAACATGAAAATGGCTTCTCGCCTGTGTGAATTCTCTGATGTATTGTAAGGGTTTGTTTCTCATTAAAACATTTCCCACATTCTGAACATGAAAATGGCTTCTCCCCTGTGTGAATTCTCTGATGTATTGTAAGAGCGTGTTTCTCATTAAAACACTTCCCACATTCTGAACATGAAAATGGCTTCTTCCCTGTGTGAATTCTCAGATGTTTGTTAAGATTTGATTTCTGAGTAAAACATTTCCGACATTCATTACATGAAAATGGCTTCTCCCCTGTGTGACTTCTCTGATGTCTAACAAGTTGTGATTTAATGCCATAAGATTTCCCACATTCTGAACATGAAAATGGCTTCTCGTCTGTGTGAATTCTCTGATGTTTGATAAGACTTGATTTCTGGGTAAAACATTTCCCACATTCTGAACATGAAAATGGTTTCTCCCCTGTGTAAGCTTTTTGTTGTTCTTCATTCCTTTTGTTATTTTCATTTTGCTTAACAGTCTGTAATGATTCAAGAGATATGACCTGTTGATTAGGAATAGATGATAGATTTTTGTTGTGAAGGACTGGTGGTATATCTGGAATTATGTCATGACCTTCATCAATGTATGGCGTGATACCATAATCAGCTGCTTCAAAATTAGTAAATGGGAGACATCCCTCTGATGCACAGTCACCTGAAAAGAAAAAACAAATATTTTTTTTAGAAATGCTGCCTTTCTCAAACAATTTGTATTGAAATTCAATTTGTAGCTGACAAAAAGTGGGGTACAAACTGCGGAAATCAATGCAAAGGGTAATAAATTGTGATACTAACTCTATTCATCTGCTGACATGCCTTTTCACAGTGAATGGTAAAGGGCCTTAATCATCAGTGCCACTTTTTCATGGTGCTGAGGATTAAGTGTGTAGTGCCCCACAGTGGTCAAAAATCCAGCATATGACAGCTGACACCCTGTGGCACTGGCCAGAATCAGTTTTGGACCCGTTCTGGGTCAAGTTATCCTTTAGATGTAGCTATTAATTGCAATAGCAGCATTTAAATGATTAAACGAGGGTTAAAACACCCCCTATATTATAATTATTATAGCGCCATTTATCCCATGGTGCTTTACATGTAAAAAAGGTATACACAATAGAGACAAGTACAATAATCATGAACATTAGTATATACAGGAGAAATAGACTGAGCACTTCGTTACAACCTTCAGGGTCATCACTCTGCACTTGAACACTACTGACAGCGGGGCGCTGATGCCATACCGGAGTGCACGCTCAAAGCTGTAAGCAACATTCAATGATCTATAATAAAAAAGCAAGAAAAACAAGCTGCAACTCACATCTTAGACAATATAGGACACAGGTCCTATACTGATAGGACCCGTAGAAGCGTTGAGGCGCGAAATGGCACCATAGTCCATGGATCCATCACCCCCTCCTTGCACCGAAGTACCCGATAATTGCATAATAAATTGGATTGTACTGACCGGTGAGTTGCAGCTCGTTTTTCTTGCTTTTTTATAATGGGTTAATGAGCATTACAAGACACAGACAGGTACATGAGAGCGGACCCTGCCCTCGAGGGCTCAAAGTCTAGAAAGGATGAGTGAGGATGCAGTAGATGATGGTGGAGCTGGTTGTGAGACGGTATAGTGGACTGAGGGCCACTGCAGGTTGTAGGCTTGTCGGAAGAGGTGAGTCTTCAGGTTTAGATACTTTTGAAGGTTTCCAAGGTAGGATATGCAGGGGCAGAGAGTTCACAAGTATGGGAGGTGCACAGGAAAAATCTTGTAGGCGGTTGTCGGAAGAGGAGATAAGAGGGCAGGAGAGAAGGAGGTCTTGTGAGGATTGGAGATTACATGCAGGTAAGTACCAGGAGACCATGTCTAAAGGTACCGTCACACGCGGCAATATTGCTAGGCCCCTGAAACTAGCTGACAGGTTCCCTTTAACACAACCCTTAGGTGAATTCCTTGATGAGTCTAGTTTCCAAAATGGGGTGATTTGTGGGAGTTTCTGCTGTGTTGGTGCCTCAGAGGATCTACAAACACGGCATGGTGCCCGCAATCTATTTCAGACAAATTTGTGTTCCAGAATTCACACAGTGCTCCTTCCTTTCTGAGCCCTGACCATTGTCCGAACAGAAGGTCCTGACTACATGAGATATCACCGCTCTCAGAAGAAAGTGGGGAACAAACTGTGGGAACTATTTTTTGTGTTACTGAAACCCCCCCCCCTCCCCCCAGGGCCGTGGGGTATTCGGAAACAAGCTACAGTACTACTGGGGCGTCACGGGGGTCAAGACCCAGCTCCGTTGCCCTGGCGGTGTCAATAAAACTTCAGGGGTTTATGGTTTTGGGGTAGGGATCATGACGCCACCCGTGGTGTTCGATCACTAATGGCCGACGCTGCAGTGTGGGACCTCTGGGGGTGATGAAAATGCAACTGAGGTGATATCGCTCCCCACGGTGGAGCCTTTCCCCAGGGAAACTGGTAGTCTATGGTGGTGATAGGTCTGTGGATTGATCTGGCTGGAGAGGCTGATGGGATGATTCTGAGGCCGGGCAATTGTGGCCTGCCAGTCTGCTCGGCGCGATAAGAAACAGTCTTAGGGTGCGTTCACACCACGATTTTTAGGGAGCCGATGCTGTCCGATATAAATCGGACAGCATCGGCTCCCTTCTGATGCCTGGAATCGGGTGCCAAATAGGCATCCGATTCCGGCATAAAATCGGCGCCGGGCTGCAAAAAAAGAAAAAAAAAAAAAAGCTTATTCTCACCTCTCCCCGAGCCCCCGCCGTCAACCGCCATCTTCCTCTAGGTTCCCGGTGGCTCCCGCAGGCTGCCGGTGTCAGCAGAGGTGTACCTCTGCTGTACACAGGACCTGCGGTGATGTCACAGTCACGTGACCGCGCGTTCACCATGGTGAACTCGCGGTCACATGACTGTGACATCACCGCAGGTCCTGAACAGCAGAGGTACACCTCTGCTGACACCGGAGCCTGCGGCAGCCTGCGGGAGCCACCGGGAACCTAGAGGAAGATGGCGGAAGACGGCGGGGGCTCGGGGGCAGGTGAGAATAAACTTTTTTTTTTTCTTTTTAACCCTTGTGCTCCCAGGAGCAGTTTTACTGTACTGAGCATGCTCAGTACAGTAAAATGGGGTCCGAGGAGACATCACGTTTCCTCGGACCCTTCTCCATAGGGCCCCATGTTAGGGATCGGGTCAGATCGGATGTGCACTAAATGCCATCCGATTTGGTCCGATCCGAGTCTGTCAGATTTTGTAATCGGATGAAAAAATCGTTGCAGGCAACGATTTTTTTCTCCTGAAAAAAATGGGCCAAAATCGGGCAGAATCGGATCGGACCAAATCGGATGGCATTTAGTGCACATCCGATTCGGTCCGATCCCCATAGGGATGCATTGGATCTGAAAATCGGTCCGATGCTGTCCGATTTTTTCGGACAGCATCGGAAATGCAAAAATCGTGGTGTGAAAGCAGCCTTAGGGTACCTTCACACGCGGCAATATTGCTAGGCAATTTCACTGGCAATTTGCTGGTTGCAGTGAAATCATGGACACATTGTTCTATTTTGTTGCTGTGTACAAATGTAACAATGTGTCCATGATTTCACTGCAACCAGCAAATTGCCAGTGAAATTGCATGCAATATTGCTGCGTGTGAAGGTACCCTTACACACACCACTTCTTGAGTTCTGTACACTGTTTGCTTAACGGTTCCTTCAGCAACCCCGCCGGGTGCTGCTCTCTGCAAAGCCTCGGTCTGGATAGTCCTCTAGGAATAGGGATAGCTCATCCAAGACACCCCGTTTATGTTCTGTTCTTTCTCTCTGGTTGCTCTCCCAGTGCTAACTGTTCGCCTCTCCTGCTCGCGCCACCGCACACAGAGCCCCAATCCGGCAGCCACGGGTCCTGTTGAGTGACCAGTACCAAGTCCCCTGACCCTCATACGGCTACCTTTTCGGCGGATGTGTCGGGTGTCGGCCACAGCTCCTCTAGATCTCGTTGCCTCCCGTTCTATGGTTGAAGCTTGGAGTCTCCGCACCACCTCAGGGCTGGTCCTCTGGTTCCCAACCAGCCCTTTCGTCCGACTCCGGTCAAACTTGGATTCGGGCACACAGGTGGCTTGCTGTCTCTGCCTGTGCCCCTAGGGCTTCCTGTCTTATTTGTGGTTCGTTGTTCCCGCAACCCAGGACAAGCTTCTCACTACTCAAGTCCTCCGGGTCCGCACTTATCTCTCTTCGCTGCTCACTCTTTGTCCCCATCAACTCTTTTCACTTCCCACCCCACACGTTCCTTCCCTCTGTCCCCTGACTGGGCCCTCCCTTCTACTGGGTCTGCCCACCGTCCCTCGGAGCTGGTGTGTTGGGTGCTTGATGGGTGTCTTATGGCCACTGTACACGTCCCAACATCGTTTCGATATTGTATACAACGGCACGTGAGCACACACTTTTTTGGCTGAAATCCAACATCGCATAGGAGCTGTCACACAGGGAGATATCGGCAGGCAACACAACTGCTATGTGTACGCCCCCTTGTACCTTGTACGCGCGAACCAGGGAACGACCATTTAACATGGGAGTGAATAGGGGAAGTTGCTCTCCAAGTCGGTGTTGAGCTGTCACACAGCACGATCCTGCCACATCGTCGTCCATCCAATATCAGGCAGTTGGAGAGCCTGCACAATTCCCTCCGATATCATTTTGGCATCGTTCTTGCATCGAACTGCACATTTACACCACACAAACGCACGAACGATATCGGCGCCAACGCATGAACCACGTGACTTTTCATCGAAGTTGGATGACGATATCAGGACGTGTAAAGCGGCCATAAGACTTACCATCCAGTTTTCCCAATAACAGAGATACCACACCCATGGAGTGGGTGCAGTACCTCTTGTGGTGACCAGAGCACAGGGGCGCCACATTACCTCTTACAAAAATGAAAAATTTGGTGCACATTTTTGGTGAAACTCCCACCAATTGCTTAAAATATTGCTGAAAAGTGTGAGGCAGAGAACAGAGTATGGACTCAATAGAAGCTACAAAATGGAACATGTAATTGTACCAACCGGTGAATAAGTAACTATAGAGGAAACTACTCACCTGCGCTGTCATCTGTAAGATCATCATCATCCCTCACATATGTCTCTGTAGTATTAATATGGGGCAGATCATCATCACCCCTCACATATGTCTCTGTAGTATTAATATGGGGCAGATCATCATCACCCCTCACATATGTCTCTGTAGTATTAATATGGGCAGATCATCATCACCCCTCACATATGTCTCTGTAGTATTAATATGGGCAGATCATCATCACCCCTCACATATGTCTCTGTAGTATTAATATGGGGCAGATCTTCACCCTGAAACAAAGATTGTAAAAGTCACAGACAGATGGAGAAGTCCCATCTATGATCAGCTGTAATCTGCCATCTCCACCGTTCTCATTACACAAGTATAAAACATAGAATACTGGAGGATAAAACAAGACTGAGCACAAGACCTTCACAGCCGTCTACACATCATAGGGAGATCTCATCACACCTTCTCTCCATCTACCTGATGATCCGGAGGAACATCGGGATCTTCTTGTTTACAGTCCTGTGGGAGAAGAGGACGGGGACATCTCTCTGGTGTTGTCCTCTTACTGGATAGACCTGGAGGAGACACATACAGGACTGAATTCATTCTTTACATACAGATCATTATAGGCCGTGTGTATTTAGTCCTGTCTATTACCTGGTGATGTGAGGGGCGGCCGGGGAACCTCCATCATGACTATGTCCTTGTACAGATCTTTGTGTCCTTCTAAATACTCCCACTCCTCCATGGAGAAATAGACGGTGACGTCCTGACACCTTATAGGAACCTGACACATACAATGATACCATTGTCATCATCTTTCCCCGATCCCTTCATAGCGTTACTGTATAATGTCCCAGCAGCAGCAGCAGCATTGCCAGCAGTGTCACCTCTCCAGTCAGCAGCTCAATCATCTTGTAGGTGAGTTCTAGGATCTTCTGGTCATTGATGTCCTCATGTATCAGGGGGTGAGGTGGAGGCCTTGTGATAGGGCTCAGGGGTCTTCCCTCAGACACAGGGTCCTGACAGCGCTCACTAGAGCTCTTCACTACTGTGTAATCCTGGTTATGGAGAGACACATTGCCAGAGAAAGTAAAAATAATCCCAAAATATTTTTTAACTACATAAATAGTAAGAAACGAAAAAATGATTGTGTTGGCCCCTTTAAAAATAGTCTGGGTGAAATGGTGGATGAGAATGAGGAAAAAGCCAATATGCTAAATGACTTTTTTTCAACAGTATTTACACAAGAAAATCCCATGACAGACAATATGATCAGTGATAACAAAAACTGTCAATTAAATGTCATCTGCTTAACCCAGCAGGAAGTACGGCATTGTCTAAGAATCACTAAAATTGACAAATCCCCGGCCCGGATGAGATACACCCCAGAGTGCTGCAGGAATTAAGTACTGTCATAGATAGACCATTATTTTTAATCTTTAAAGATTCCATAATAACAGGGTCTGTACCACAGGACTGGCGTATAGCAAATGTGGTGCCAATATTCAAAAAGGGAACAAAAACTGAACTTGGAAATTATAGGCCAGTAAGCTTAACCTCTACTTGGGTAAAATCCTAGAGGGTTTTCTAAGAGATGCTATAGTGGAGTATCTGAAGAAAAATAACCTCATGACCCAATATCAACATGGTTTTACGAGGGACCGTTCCTGTCAAACTAATCTGATAAGCTTCTATGAAGAAGTAAGTTCTGGACTGGGCCAAAGAAATGCAGAGGATGTGGTGTATATGGACTTTTCAAAAGCTTTTGATACGGTGCCACACAAAAGGTTGATACATATAAAGAGAGCAATGGGGATAGGGGAAAATATGTGTAAGTGGGTTAAAAACTGGTTTAGCGATAGGAAACAAAGGGTGGTCATTAATGGAACACACTCAGAATGGGTCACAGTTAACAGTGGGGTACCACAGGGGTCAGTGTTGGGCCCGCTTCTATTTAATATATTTATTAATGACCTTGTAGGAGGCATACAGAGTAGAATCTCAATATTTGCAGATGACACTAAACTCTGCAGGGTAATCAATACAGAGGAGGACAATGTTATATTACAGGAGGATTTATATAAACCAGAAGCTTGGGCTGATAAATGGCAAATGAGCTTTAATGGGGATAAATGTAAAGTCATGCACTTGGGCAGAGGAAACAAAAGGTATAATTATGTGCTTAATTGTAAAACACTGGGCAAAACTGTCACTGAAAAAGACCTGGGTGTATGGGTAGATGACAAACTCACATTTAGTGGCCAGTGTCAGGCAGCTGCTGCAAAGGCAAATAAAATAATGGGATGCATTAAAAGAGGCATAGATGCTCATGAGGAGAACATAATTTTACCTCTATACAAGTCACTAGTGCGACCACACTTAGAATACTGTGTACAATTCTGGTCTCCGGTGTATAAGAAAGACATAGCTGAACTAGAGCGGGTCCAGAGAAGAGCGACCAAGTTATTAGAGGACTGAGGGGTCTGCAATACCAAGACAGGTTATTAAACTTGGGGTTATTTAGCTTGGAAAAACGAAGGCTTGGGGTGATCTTATAATAATGTATAAATATATGAGGGGACAGTACAGAGACCTTTCTAATGATCTCTTTACTCTTAGGCCTGAGACTGGGACAAGGGGCATCCTCTACGTCTGGAGAAAGAAGGTTTAATCATAACACAGACGCGGATTCTTTACTGTAAGAGCAGTGAGACTATGGAACTCTCTGCCTCATGCTGTTGTAATGAGTGAGTCACTACTAACATTTAGAAGGCCTGGATTGCCTTTCTTGAAAACTATAATATTACCAGTTATATATACTAAATCCTTTGATAGGCGTTGATCCAGGAATTAGTCTGATGCCGTATCTGGAGTCAGGAAGGATTTTTTTTCCCCAATGTGAGCTCACACAATCAGGTTTTAAATGCACACATCAGCTAGGACTGTCTCGCTAGGCAACCGTGACAGGTGAGACAGCTTACGTATATTTTTTGCAAAAACGTACAGACCAATAGCCCTGTTTTTGATACTTTTGATAGCACTTGCTACAAACTGGAAAAAAAAATATTTATTATAAACAGAGAGCTTTTTGTGTGATTCCTGTGCGATTTTGCACTGATTTTTGCAGATTTCTGGTGGTGATGAATGCGGTTATAATCGCATTCATCATGTTGGACTACTCATATTGTTTGGGTAACATTTAAGAAGGCCTGGATGCCTTTCTTGAAACTATAATATTACCAGTTATATATACTAGATTCTTTGATAGGGCGTTGGTCCAGGGAATTAGTCTGATTGCCGTATCTGGAGTCAGGAAGGAATTTTTCCCCCAATGTGGAGCTTAGTGTTGCTACATGGGTTTTTTGCCTCCTCTGGATCAACATGTTAGGCTATGGGTTGAACTAGATGGACTTAAAGTCTTCCTTCAACCTTAAAAACTATGTTACTATGTAAATCTCCAGTCTCCAGACATTTCCAGAGTCCTCACCTCTCCAGTTCTGTCATCTGTTATTCTGTCCATAGATAAGAATGATGTCATGTGACATTGTCATCACAATCTCTCACCTCTCCAGTAACAAGGAAGAGGATCTCTAGGGTGAGGTGGAAGATCCTCTCCGCCATCTTGTCCCTGTCCAGATCCATCCTTGATGGTCAATCAGGAGAATTCTCTTCTATAGAAGATGTGAGAGGATCCGATATTGTAGAGACCTGAATGGGGGAAGATGAAATGCTCTGTGCTTACAGGACCTGTGATGATGTCACATGAGGGGAGGAGTCAGGGGTCACATGATCAGCTCCTCAGTGTTGTCGCTACTCTGGTATGAGCCGCCATTTCTCATCTCTCACTCTTCTTCTTCTTCTTTACAATCCGGTTTCTGCTCTTTTCTCTCCACTGAAACTGTCCTCACTAAAGTCTATATTGAGCGTCTCAATGAATTAAATATCGTCAAAAAGTTAATTTATTTCAGTAATTCAATACATAAAGTTAAACACATGATGAAGCAGCGACTCAGGGAGAAGTCATTATTATGGGGGACTTCAACTACCCTGAAATACATTGGGGAACAGAAACCTGCAGTTCAAGCAAAGGTAATTGGTTTTTGACAATTATGACACTCGACCTAGCCGCCCCCTCACACACCACGCTCCACACACTAATAGGCAACCCTGGCACACCACCCTCACTAAAGACCTGAGACGGGCATCCAGGTCACCGAGAGGCGATGGAAAAAATCACGTTCCACTGAGCATTTTGCACTGTTCAAACAGTCCCTCGTCACCTTCAAGACTGCACTTGCCACCGCCAAACAAACCTTCTTCTTATCCCTAATAACCTCCCTGTCCCACAATCCCAAGCAACTTTTCAAAACCTTCAATTCCTTACTCCGCCCGCCCGCTCCCCCTCCCTCTCCCCTTATCTCTGCAGAAGACTTTGCCTCCTTCTTCAAAGAAAAGATTGACAGAATCAGAGACAGCTTTGATCCACTGTCCCCACAGCCTTCCCTCTCGCCTATACTGCCCTCTACTTCCATCAACTGCTTCCCCCTATAACTGAAGACCAGCTCTCCTCCCTCCTGTCAAAATCACACCTCACCACCAGCGCCCACGACCCGCTCCCATCCCACCTCATTCCCAACCTCACCTCCGTTATCATCCCAGCCCTAACTCATCTTTTCAACCTATCACTTACCACTGGCACCTTCCCCTCAACTTTCAAACACGCCTTGATCACACCCATCCTCAAAAAACCCTCCCTCGATCCCACAACTGTCTCCAACTACCGTCCTATATCTCTCCTCCCTTTCGCCTCTAAACTACTTGAACAGCATGTCCACTCTGAGCTGTCCTCTCACCTCTCCTCCTGCTCCCTCTTTGACCGCCTGCAATCTGGCTTCCGACCCCTCCACTCCACTGAAACAGCCCTGACCAAAGTCACAAATGACCTACTGACTGCCAAAAGCAAGCGCCACTACTCTGTTCTCCTCCTCCTCGACCTGTCAGCCGCCTTCGACACTGTTGACCACTCCCTTCTACTACAGATCCTGGAATCTCTTGGCATCACGGACCTTGCCCCCTCTTGGATCTCCTCATACTTAACGGACCGCACCTTCAGCGTCACCCACTCCCACACATCCTCCTCGCCCTACCCCCTATCTGTCGGGGTCCCCCAGGGCTCGGTTCTTGGACCATTACTGTTCTCAATCTACACTCTCGGTCTAGGGCAACTCATTGAGTCCCACGGCCTCCAATATCACCTCTACGCCGACGACACCCAAATCTACCTGTCTGGTCCTGACATCGCCTCCCTTCTATCCAAAATTCCACACTGCCTGTCCGCCGTCTCATCCTTCTTCTCTGCTCGCTTCCTTAAGCTGAACATGGACAAAACCGAGTTCATAGTCTTCCCCCCAAGACGCTTCCCCTCACTACCTGACCTATCCATCGTCGTCAACGACTGCTCTCTCTCTCCAGTCCCCCATGCCAAGTGCCTCGGGGTTATCCTTGACTCTGCCCTCTCCTTCAAGCCCCACATCCAGGCCCTCGCCACCTCCTGCCGACTCCAGCTCAAAAATATCTATAGGATTCGCACTTTCCTTGACCACGACACCGCTAAAACCCTTATTCACGCTCTCATCATCTCTCGACCTCGATTACTGCAACCTCCTGCTCACCGGCCTCCCTAATACCTCCTTGCACCTCTCCAATCTATCTTGAATTCCGCTGCCCGCCTAATCCATCTGTCTCCCCGCTACTCCCCTGTCTCCCCCCTCTGCCAAGCCTTCATTGGCTCCCTGCTTCCCAGAGATCCCGGTTTAAAACATTAACCATGACATACAAAGCCATTCACAACCTGTCCCCTCCATACATCTCTGACATGGTCTCCCGCTACCTACCCTCACGCAACCTGCGATCCTCCCAAGAGCTTCTCCTCTACTCCCCCCTCATCTCCTCTTCGCACAACCGCATACAGGATTTCTCCCGTGCTTCACCCAGACTCTGGAACTCACTGCCCCGACACATCAGACATTCTCCTACCCTGGGAACCTTCAAAAGAAGCCTGAAGACCCACTGTTTCCGCCAAGCCTACCACCTGCAATAAGACCCGGTCCACCACACCGCCTCATGACTGGAATTTCCCCCTCCTACTGTATCCCCACCCGCCCCTCGTAGACTGTGAGCCTTTGTGGACAGGATTTCTGCCCTCTTGTTTCTGTACAACTGAATTGTCAACATTTATTGTTACTTGTATTGTTACTATGTTACTTGTCCTAGTCTGCCCTTTTTAACATGTAAAGCGCCATGGAATATAATGGCGCTATATAAATTAATAATAATAATAATAATAATAATGAGAGACAATTACCTTTCACAACTGGTTCAGAACCCAACAAGAAAGGGGGCACTGCTGGACCTAATATTAACCAACAGGCTGGACTGCATATCAAATATACGGGTTGAGGCTCACTTGGGTAATAGTGATCATAAAATAATACGTTTTCATGTATCCTTTAATAAGATGTGTAGTAGAGGGGCTACAAGGACACTAAACTTCAGGAAGGCAGATTTCAAATGGTTGAGAGATGATCTTAGTGCAGTAAACTGGGATGATGTCCTGAGACATAAAAGTACACAAAGCAAATGGGTGGCGTTTATTAGCATCCTGAATAGGGCCTGTGCACAATATTTACCCTATAGGAATAAGCATGCTAGAAATAGGAGGAAACCACTATGGCTACATAGAGCTGTAAGGGGTGCCATAAGTGACAAAAAGTAGGCATTTAGGGAATTAAAGCAAGTAGTTAGTGATGAGGCATAAAATAAATACAGAAAATTAAATAACATCTGTAAAAAGCAAATCAAGGCAGCAAAGATTGAGACAGAGAGACTCATTGCCAGAGAAAGTAAAAATAATCCCAAAATATTCTTTAACTACATAAATAGTAAGAAACTAAAAAATAATTGTGTTGTCCCCCTTAAAAATAGTCTGGGTGAAATGATGGATGAGGATGAGGAAAAAGCCAACATGATCAGTGATAACAAAAACTCTCCATTAAATGTCACCTGCTTAACCCAGCAGGAAGTGAGGCACTGTTTAAAATTCAGTAAAATTGACAAATCCCCGGGCCCGGATGGGATACACCCCAGAGTACTGTAGGAATTAAGTACTATCATAGATAGACCATTATTTTTAATCTATAAAGATTCCATAATAACAGGGTCTGTACCACAGAACTGGCATATAGCAAATGTGGTGCCAATATTCAAAAAGGGGACAAAAACTGAACTTCAAAATTATAGGCCAGTAAGCTTAACCTCTGCTGTGGGTAAAATCCTAGAGGGTTTTTTAGGAGATGCTATACTGGAGTATCTGAAGAAAAATAACCTCATGACCCAATATCAACATGGGTTTACAAGGGACCGTTCCTGTCAAACTAATCTGATAAGCTTCTAGAGGTAAGTTCTGGACTGAACCAAAGAAATGCAGTGGACCTGGTTTATATGGACTTTTCAAAAGCTTTTGATACGGTGCCACACAAAATGTTGATACATAAAATGAGAGCAATGGGGATAGGGGAAAACATGTGTAAGTGGGTTAAGAACTGGCTTAGTGATAGGAAACAAAGGGTAGTCAAGAACACACTCAGACTGGGTCACAGTTAACAGTGGGGTACAACAGGGGTGAGTATTAGGCCCGCTTCTTTTTAACATATTTAGTAATGACCTTGTAGGGGTCATACAGAGTGGAATCTCAATATTTGCAGATGACACTAAACTCTGCAGGGTTATCAACACAGAGGAGGACAATTTTATATTACAGGAGGATTTATGTAAACTAGAAGCTTGGGCTGATAAATGGCAAATGAGATTTAATGGGGATGAATGTAAGGTCATGAACTTGGGCAGAAGAAATAAAAGGTATAATTATGTGCTTAATTGTAAAACACTGGGCAAAACTATCACTGAAAAATACCTGGGTGTATGGGTAGATGACAAATTTGCATTTAGTGGCCAGTGTCAGGCAGCTGCTGCAAAGGCAAATAAAATAATGGGATGCATTAAAAAGGCATAGATGCTCAAGAGGAGAACATAATTATACCTCTATACAAGTCACTAGTGCGACCACACTTAGAATACTGTGTACAATTCTGGTCTCCGGTGTATAAGAAAGACATAGCTGAACTAGAGCGGGTCCAGAGAAGAGCGACAAAAGTTATTAGAGGACTGAGGGGTCTGCAATACCAAGACAGGTTATTAAACTTGGGTTATTTAGCTTGGAAAAACGAAGGCTTAGGGGTGATCTTATAATAATGTATAAATATATGAGGGGGACAGTACAGAGACCTTTTTAATGATCTCTTTACTCTTAGGCCTGAGACTGGGACAAGGGGGCGTCCTCTACATCTGGAGGAAGAAGGTTTAATCATAATCACAGACGTGGATTCTTTACTGTAAGAGCAGTGAGACTATGGAGCTCTCTGCCACATGATGGTGTAATGAGGGAGTCACTACTAACATTTAAGAAGGGCCTGGATGCCTTTCTTGAAAACTATAATATTACCAGTTATATATACTAGATTCTTTGATAGGGCGTTGATCCGGGGATCTAGTCTGATTGCCGAATGTGGAGTCAGGAAGAATTTTGTTCCCCCAATGTGGAGTTAGTGTTGCCACATGGGTTTTTTTTTGCCTTCCTCTGGATCAACATGTTAAGATATGGGATGAACTAGATGGACTTAAAGTCTTCCTTCAACCTTAAAGGCTTCAATAATCACTCCACCCAACCGCAAGCCCAGGTGTTACGTGTTGCATGTGGAATGGGATTTGTACCTCAGGTGCCTACTGCAGTCCACCCCATGGAGGGGTTAATGAGGGGCTAGGCAACAAGATTGTGCATACAATATCCCCTAAGTGACTGTGACCTAGAACTTGAAGAGTCTGGCCCCTAGGCAAAGCAAAGAGCTGTGACCACGGAGCCCGATGCAATCTTGGAATTGCAGTACAATGCAGCTACACCGTGCCTGCAGTACGCAGTTTGGCGTCATGATGGATCCACAGCAACATATGCCAGCTCTGGAGGATTTAATCTTCATCTCCACGCCAGTGGCAAAGGTTGCTTCAGCAGCACCAGAACCAGACCAGCCTGCAAAGGACATGACCAAATATGTGACCTGGAGCTCCACCGCGCTACCCAATTTGAGCCTCATATGCAGAGAGTTCAGGATCCAGCACTGGTCTCTCAAGCCAGAGGAGGTCCTGAGGAGCTCACAATGTCAGGAATGTTAGGACATTTTTGCCATGCTATACATCTGAAGCAGAAGATAGTAGAGACTAAGCCGAGGATCTTGCAGCATGCCTGGCGTCATTACACCTGCAGCCGATGACGCAGCCGCTGGATAGGCAAATTCAGTATTAGGAGGAAGAGGATGCAGAGGAGGAGGTAGTAGAGGAAGAAAGCCTGTTTTTCAGCCTTATGTAGCACCCCACCAGAGGCCTTCGACTGGGATAACCCCTACTCCGTCCAAGCAACTATCCAATATGGCATGAACCACCTAGGCCTGTCTCATTTCTTGCTAAGGTTCAGCTTGCAGATGTCATCACCCATAAGTGGTTGCATGGGCCTAAGGCCAATGACTTTCATAACCAATGTTCCCGAGGCATGGTGGTGGCATTCATCCAGCAGAGGAGGAATGGCTTCATAGCCAAAGAAGGGACTGGTCATCAATGCTACATGAATCACCATGCTTCGTGACCATCTTCCCAAAAGACTCTGCACACTCTATGTCGGGGAGGTCACCATCATAAAGGACTGGTTTGCGGTAGCTGTAAGTGGGGTTGCCACCGCCGACAATTATGAAAACTGGCAGCAGGAGGCTGATATGGATGGTGGGTTTGGACATCAAAAATATGCTTTCTCCTAAACTGTCTGCTTGCCAAATCAATAAGAGACTGTAAGTGAAGAATAATTACACTGGACTCAGATTTGTTTCAAATGCAAGAGAATTCTGCTTTAATATTACGGAAACATGGCATTTTATACAGACAATCCGGGTTGGGCCCTCAGAGTCTTATTATTCTTAATTGGCTACACAAATGTTAATCATTGCTGGTCAGGGGTTAATGATTGCTAAAATCTGATTGGGTTATAACAATATTCTGCATAGATATGCATTTATTAATCTGAGTACTACATTTTAGCATTATTTAGCATTATTGCCCATAAATCACATTCACTTCCTTCTTTCCCAGCATAGGCATCCCTGATGACCAGCATGATCTCTTCCCAGACTATGTGGTCTCTTTACTTCCTCTCATCAAATCAAAATATATATAATTGCAGTAAGCAGTAATAGACATAAAACATCTGAGGCCTACTAAAAGCGGAAGCCAGGTTAAAGGGATACATATACTGTATACTAAAACACCAGAGTTATTGTATAAAGCCAGACTAAGAGCGAATTTGAGATGTCCACGGTGCCAAAATGAGTAAGCAGGGATGTTGCACATGTTATGGGCAATGCTAAGGAATAGTGATGAGCCACCACCCATAGTGTTCGAATTAGATTCAATTCATCGAATTGGGGGTGTGTTTGTCGAATGTTCGTCAACACCGTCGAACACCATTGAAAACAATGGCAGGCAAACACAAACACATAAAACACATAGAAAACACCTTCAAAGGTGTCCAAAAGCTGACAAACTACTCAGAAGACACAACAAACACATGGAAAAGTGACAAGTACATATAGTCATGCGAAAAGAAAAGAGGTGAGGAGTAAAAGGAGGAGAAGACACAGATATAAGCATGTCATACCCTTCTAAAATCATGTAAAACACAGCAAGGGGACTCCAACAAGAGTCTCCATTTTTTCCAAAAATGTGGGCACAGACACTACTTAAGTGGCATCAATTGCCCCAGAGTTGCAAGCTTAAAATGGTTGGTGAGGTGACTTTTATGCAGCACATTCCAAAATACACAAGACTTTAGTCTCCCCATGTTATCTGTAAGATTTGTCACCAAAATCTAAGTAGAGGCCAAAAAATCAATCATACATGAACCGCCACATGGATATGAAGCTAATGTCACAGTGGGAAGCTCACTGTGCTACAATGCGGCCTAGCAGGCCGGGCCAACCACCGTCTGCCTTATCAAGTGCATCCGCAGCCTCTTCATCCTCTGTGACTGTGGGGACAGCAGTCACACATGCTTTTGGACATAGACCTTCCACCTCTTTACCTGCAACAGCCAGTGTGATTGGAAGGTCGTCAATTCTTTTGGAAGTGGAAACACCTGCTGGTGTTGAGCGCTCTCCAACATCGAGAGCACCACCTTTGGATGAAGGCAACATAATATCTCCGCTGCACCTTCCTCACAGACCATCAGTTTGCCGGGGACACCCTACTCAACCCCGTCTCAGTACAGCAGCCAGCCCTCAGTCTCTCAGATGTGGACAAGTAAAAGACCATTTCCTCCTAGCCATGACAAAGGTAAGAGGTTGAATTTCACTATCTGTAAGCTGTTGGCTACAGAAATGCTGTCTTTCCGCCTGGTAGACACAGAGGATTTTCAAGACCTTATGTCCGTCGCAGTGCCCCAGTACCAGATGCCCAGTCACCACTACTTCTCAAAGAAAGCTGTGCCTGCGCTACACCAGTATGTCGCCACAACATCACCGCTTCCTTGAGAAACTCTGTGTGTGACAGGGTGCTTTTCACCACAGACACTTGGACCAGTAAGCATGGACAGGGGCGTTACATGTCGCTGACTGGCACTGGGTAACTATGGTGACAGCAGGAGAAGGGGCTGCTGTACAAGTCTTGCCGTCCGTCCCCACGAGTTGTGCGTCAATCCTCTGTACGTAGAAGTTCGTCCACTGCTTCTGCCTCCTCAACCTCGTCTCGACCTGCACCCAAAGCCTGTTGGTAATGCCACCCGCTTTCTAACTGTGCAGAAGGAATCCTGCACACCTCCTTACTATGATGGCAGCAGGGCTCAACGGCATCAGGCGGTGTTTACCTTGAAATGTCTGGGAAATGTGAGTCACACAGCTGAGGAGTTGTGGTCAGCTCTGGAGACTGAGTTTCATCAATGGTTGTCTCCCCTGAACCTGCAGCCAGGGAAGGCTGTGTGCGACAATGCTGCAAACCTGGGTCGACCCTTTGCCGGGGCAATGTGACACACGTGCCTTGTATGGCTCACGTCTTGAACCTGGTTGTCCAGCAATTTTTAGTCCACTATCCCGGCCTAGATGGCTTCTGCAGAGGGCACGGTTCGCTGTGTGCTCACTTCTGCCGTTCGCATCCCTCAACTCAACGACTTGCATCTCTACTGAAGACGTTCGGCCTGCCAGTTCACCGGCTGAAATGCGATGTGCCGACATGATGGAATTCAACTCTGCACTTGTTGTAGCAACTGTGGCAGCACCGACGAGCCCTGGGCCAACGAGATCCAGAGGTGGAGCAAATCACGCTGCTGGAGTGGTCTCTGATCAAGGACCTATGCACCCTACTGCAGAGTATTAAAATAGCGATGAAGATGTTTAATGCTGACGATACCATTATCAGCATGACTATTCCGGTCATTTACATGCTGGAGCACACTTTAAACAATAATCGGAGTCAAGTGGTGGGACAAGAGGAGCGGGAGGAAGTACAGGAGGAGTCATATGCGGAAGGATAAAAGATCTCCAAGGCCAGACGGTCGGCAGCACCAAGGCGGCAGGTATGGGAGGGTGGGGGAGAGGGATTAATGAGGGCGCATGGTAGCAGCCAAACCATTGAGGAAGGTGCAGGAGCCGAGAAACAAATGGAGGACAAACTGGCAATGGGCATGGAAGACTCATCAGATGAGGGAGACCTTGATCACATTTGTGTTGTGCGAGGTTGGGGGGAGAGGGCAGAGGAAGGAAGTATGATTCTTACCTCACCGCCACCAACACAACAAGGACTTGAGCCTCCTGGATGGTCAGGACACATGAGTGCCTTCTTGCTGCACTACATGCAACATGACCCTCGGATTGTCAGAATTCGAAGTAATGCCGACTACTGGGTTGCCACACTCTTAGATCCCCGGTACAAGAGTAAATTTGTAAAAAAAATTCCTGCCATAGAAAGGGATTCACGCATACAGGAGTATCAGCAGAAGCTGTTACAGAATCTTAGGTCTGCTTTTCCACAAAACACCATGTGGACATAGTGAATCTCACAGTTCTAACTTACCAACCGTGGGACTGTCGAGTCATCACTCAAACCGTAACAGTAACACCGTATCTGGTGGTAACAGCAATTTCGTGGAATCGTTTCACCAATTTTTTAGACCATCCTTTACAAGGCCAGAGGAGACAAGAAGTCTGGAACATAGTCAATGCCTAGGAGGATGGTACAGGAGTATCTCCAAGGAATATCGATGCCATGACTGTGGAACTGGACTGCTCATGGATTGGCTTTTGGTGAACGAAGCGTTATCGAACACAACCTCGAATTGACGAATTTGAAGCAAATTTTTCGCATTCGTCGAATGACTCGAACACCGCCCAAAACATGTCGAATTTGAAATTGGCGAACATTTCGAATCGAACACCGCTCATCTCTACTAAGGAAATCCTGATAGCTTGCACTGTTTTCAAACCCTGAAGACTGTTGTTGCCTTAGAAGTCTCTGTGGATGTGGCCAGGGGGCAAGAGAAATCCTCGAGCCCTTTCACCCAACTGCAGCTTTCCCTGGACCCTCTCAGTTTGTTTTTGATTGTCTTCATTAAAATATGCAGTGTCTATCTGAGGTCAGCAAGGTCTATGGCGCTGTTTTTTTTTTCCCTTGCAAATGAGGTTCAGATCTCTTTTGTTTTGTCCCAAAAATGCAAGGAAAAAAAACCACGTTGGCTTCACGAAGCTAATGGCTGTGCCAAAACAGCAGGCTTCCACTGTAAAGGGTTTGAGCTGTGTTTGACAGCTTTTGGGCTTCTTTGAAGGTGTTTTATAGGCCTTTGATTTTGTCTTCCATTGATTTTAACAGGGTTTGGAAGTTCGACGAACTGTTCGTCGTTCCCGAACCTCAAAAGGTTGGCCATATATGTACTACTAAGATAAACAGGACACACACAAATAACAAATAGTATTTTAACTACCGTACATTAATGGCTCTGAAGTGTGAATTGTTTCCAAAAAAGACATTTTTGTGACCAAGTTTTTTTTTCAGAAAATGAAATCAAAGAGAAAACACTCATGATAAGACTGTGTTTCACTGAATGATCTTTGATGTCCAATTACACCGGAATTGTGGCACTTTCCACATGCGCTATATAAAAAAAGGTTTCTTCCATTAATGACTCTTTTGATGTCTACTAAGATATGATTTCTGAGAATAAGACTTTCCACATTCAGAACATGAATATGGCTTCTCCCCTGTGTGAACTGTGTGATGTTTAATAAGACTTGATTTGTGCCTATAACATTTCCCACATTCTGAACATGTGTACGGCTTCTCCTCTGTGTGACTCCTCTGATGTATAACCAAAATGGATTTCCGGTTAAAACATTTCCCGCATTCAAAACATGAAAATGGCTTTTCTGCTGTGTGAATTTTTTGATGTTGAACTAATTCTACTTTCCGTTTAAAACATTTCCCACATTCTGGACATGAATATGGCTTATGCGCTTTGTGAATTTTTTGATGATCAACCAAATTGGATTTATGGCTAAAACATTTTCTACATTCAGAACATGAAAATGGCTTCACTCCTGTGTGATACCTCTGATGTATTTCAAAATCAGATTTGCTGAAAAAACATTTCCCACATTCTGAGCATGAAAATGGCTTCTCTCCTGTGTGACACCTCTGATGTGCAGTAAGACTGTATTTAGTGCTAAAATATTTTCCACATGCCTGACATGAAAAAGGCTTCTCCCCTGTGTGAACTCTTTGATGATCAACCAAAGTTTCTTTTCGCTTAAAACGTTTCCCACATTCTGAACATGAATATGGCTTCTCCCCTGTGTGAATTATTTGATGATCAACCAATGTTTCTTTTCGCTTAAAACGTTTCCCACATTCAGAACATGAATATGGGTTTGCTCTGTGAATGTGCTGATGTCTCATAAGATCGAAGTCATAGTGGAAGCATTTCCCACATTCAGTACAGGAATATGGCTTATTGTCTGTTTGAACGCTTTGATTTTGCGTCACAATTTGCGGTGACGATAGGACCAACAAAAACGGTCCAGATGATAGATCTTTACTCTGGGAGGCTGAGGTTTCATATGGGATAATGGTGGGCTTTTCAGAAGTTTCATTTATTATTCCATGATCACTTGTTTTAGAATCTGAGGATATTTGATGTCCTTCTTGGTTCCAAGCATAGTCATCTGCTAAGAATATAAAAATAATTGTAGCATAAATGCAGGTCACAATTTTCAGATTTATATTTTCAAAATATTTAAAAAACAATGCATCGTTTCTTTTACCCCCTTCATGACATTTGATGTACCTATACGTCATGGTTAGAAAGGGGTTCCTGACCAATGACGTATTGGTTCATCATAACGATCGCGCGAGGTACAAGAAACAATTGCCGCCAGGAGCTCGACATAAGGGGTAGCTCAGCTCTGGCTGCCACTGCTAGGGACAGTCCCTACACCACCACTGGCTATATAACTCCCTAAATGCTGCAATCAATATTGATCACAGCATTTAGGAGGCATTTAGGAGGCTAGGAGATTTAGAATCCCGAGACATGATCACAGGGGCTCGATCATTACCATGGCAATCTGAAGTCATGAGGATGACCTATAGGTCAGCCAGCTATGGCAAGCCTGTTACACTATGTCAAGAACGTGGTCTAACAGGCTTCTGTCAATGTCTCACTGACAGGTATAATATACTGGAATGTTGAAGCATTGTAATACATTATATTAGTGATCATAGTAATAAAAGCCAACAATTAAATGCTTCAGAACATCACTAGGTGTGTTCAACAATCAACAATTGCGCAGGCCACAGGCTCCAAGCTCCTCTGCCCATAGTATAGGAAGACCACTGAAGAAGGGAGTGGACATTGTCCCTAATATTAGCTTTAGGCTTCCTACACAGGGATAAGGCAGAGATATCTCTCATAGGTGCAGGGAAAAGTTCTCATACAAATATGAATTTACATTTTGTGGTCACTACTCACTTGGGTGGTGATCTATAGGAATCTCCTCTTTACACCGCTCATCATCCCTCACATATGTCTCTGTAGTATTAATATGGGTCAGATCTTCACCCTGAAACAAAGATTGTAAGGGTATGTGCACATCAGTAGTTTTCTGGGCTGTTTTTTGGCGTTTTCCGTCGGCGGTTTCCGCTGAGTTTTATGTTAATTTATGTTAATCCTAGCCTCCGGTTGGATTAACATGCTAGTCAATGGAGTTTAGAAAACGCTGTCTACATTAGAACGTTTTTATTCTTGTAGTTTTCAGTTTATTCAGCGTTTTTCCACCGGTTTTCAAAGATAGAGCAAGTGACTTCTTTTGAGCGTTTTTCCAGCGGTTCCAGCTTACAAGTGCACAAAAAACACAGTCTTAAAAACGCTCAGAAAAACCGCCGACAAAACGCTGTATAAACGCTATAAAACCGCTCAAAAAACGAGCAAAAAACGAGGGACACTGCTGAGCACAGAAAACTCAGTTTCTGCTATTCTACACCGGTTCCCGGTCGTTCTGCAAAGATGCAGAAACGACTGATGTGCACATAGCCTAAAAGTCACAGACAGATGGAGAAGTCCCATCTATGATCAGCTGTAATCTGCCATCTCCACCGTTCTCATTACACAAGTATAAAACATAGAATACTGGAGGATAAAACAAGACTGAGCACAAGACCTTCACAGCCGTCTACACATCATAGGGAGATCTCATCACACCTTCTCTCCATCTACCTGATGATCCGGAGGAACATCGGGATCTTCTTGTTTACAGTCCTGTGGGAGAAGAGGACGGGGACATCTCTCTGGTGTTGTCCTCTTACTGGATAGACCTGGAGGAGACACATACAGGACTGAATTCATTCTTTACATACAGATCATTATAGGCCGTGTGTATTTAGTCCTGTCTATTACCTGGTGATGTGAGGGGCGGCCGGGGAACCTCCATCATGACTATGTCCTTGTACAGATCTTTGTGTCCTTCTAAATACTCCCACTCCTCCATGGAGAAATAGACGGTGACGTCCTGACACCTTATAGGAACCTGACACATACAATGATACCATTGTCATCTTTCCCCGATCCCTTCATAGCGTTACTGTATAATGTCCCAGCAGCAGCAGCATTCCCAGCAGTGTCACCTCTCCAGTCAGCAGCTCAATCATCTTGTAGGTGAGTTGTAGGATCTTCTGGTCATTGATGTCCTCATGTATCAGGGGGTGAGGTGGAGGCCCCGTGATTGGGCTCAGGGCTCTTCCCTCAGACACAGGGTCCTGACAGCACAGATCACTAGAGCTCTTCACTACTGTGTAATCCTGGTTATGGAGAGACACATTAATAAATCTCCAGTCTCCAGACATTTCCAGAGTCCTCACCTCTCCAGTTCTGTCATCTGTTATTCTGTCCATAGATAAGAATGATGTCATGTGACATTGTCATCACAATCTCTCACCTCTCCAGTAACAAGGAAGAGGATCTCTAGGGTGAGGTGGAAGATCCTCTCCGCCATCTTGTCCCTGTCCAGATCCATCCTTGATGGTCAATCAGGAGAATTCTCTTGTATAGAAGATCTGAGAGGATCCGATATTGTAGAGACCTGAATGGGGGAAGATGAAATGCTCTGTGCTTACAGGACCTGTGATGATGTCAAATGAGGGGAGGAGTCAGGGGTCACATGATCAGCTCCTCAGTGTTGTCGCTACTCTGGTATGAGCCGCCATCTCTCATCTCTCGCTCTTCTTCTTCCCGCTCTTTTCTCTCTAATGATCCACTAACAGCTCCGGGAGCGTCTCAATCAATTCGAATATCGTAAGAAAGTTCAGTTATTTCAGGAATTCAATCCATAAAGTGAAACACATATATTATATAGAGTCATTACACACAGACAGGGTCAGTTTGAAGGTACCGTTACACGGCACGACGTTGTAACTATGTCGGCAACGATCTCGTGGGCGCGCGGTCGTTTGATACATCGTTTTGACATCGTTGGAGAGATGTAAAGATATCGTGACCGTACATCAACGATCCTGCATGTCAGACATCGCCTGAACGACACAGCGAGCGATGTTGGCGGTCGTTCTCACGGCGTCACGCAGCACAACCCCAAGCTCAATATGGCCGTACTGTTTGACAGAGGCTGGAAGATCGGCGTGCCAGAGTGTGTTTTGATGCGCCCCTACCACTCCTATTGGTCGCCACAACTGCGTTACCATTGGTCAGCCTTGTCTGGCAAGATGGCCACTTCATTACCGCATTTGCCCTTTCTACCATCTCGACATTCAAGGCTGTTGTCATTTGTTTATGGTTGGGCAAAACACTGCGGCGTCCCCAAACTGTCACACATGAACACTCGTGTGTGCACTGTTGCCTATACAATGTATGGCTATATGTACGTGTTGTTTTCACATATGTAAGCTACACACAACACTATGTACATATGTGTATGCTTATTACAATGCATGTATTAAGTACGTGTGTGTGCATACATGCATGTATGTGTGTAGTGATGTGTACATATATTTGTATCTTCGATACTGGAAGTGTGTATGTGTGTGTACAGATAACCATGTGTAAATCCATCTATATGGAGAGTGAGAGACAAAGGGCATGACCTGTGTACTGTACATGTGCAGACAATGCTGCAGGGACCCCTCATCCAAATGTCTGATGTTGAAAGAAATTACTCACACAGGTATACTGATCAGAAATCATATTTTTAGTGTGTGCCAAACCAACACAAACAGCCGAATACACAAAAATAATTAAGTGTTGTCATCACACAATTTAGAATCTTCAATTTTTTGTTTGAATTAAATGTCCCCATAACAATAAAAGAAAAACTTACACATAAAAAACAGCAAAATTAAAAGTTAAAACCAACACACAGGAAAAATAAACCCTACACGATGTTTTGCTGCCAGGCGACAGCCCCAGGGCCATTGAAGTAGGAGCAGTAGCTGTCTCTGCTGGACCTGCCATCCTGCTGGCTACGGCCCAGGTTCAACGGCTGGAGTGGCGCTATACCAGGGTCGTTTGCACGCCACTTCCCCAGCAAGAGTTCCCCAGTTGCGGGGTCCACTGAATCCACATAACTTACTGGCGTGTATGTTGGAGCATCCCTACGACGCAGAAAGTTATGCAGCACACAACACGCCAACACTACTCCATCAATAGATTCCAGTTTCATATTTAAAGCAGTATGAAACAAGCGGACTCTACTGGCCATGATCCCAAACGCATTTTCAGCCACACGACGTGCCCGGGATAGCCAGTAATTGAAAAGGTGTTGTTCAGGGGTGATAGTCCTCTGGGAATATGGCTTGAGTAGGTGTGCGTGAAGTGGAAGGCTTCAACCCCCACCAACGCAAAGTTAAGGTGTCCAGTGATGTCATCATTTGGGGGAAAGTTGAGGCGACCGTCCCTAAGGTCTTTACCAAAGGAGATGTTGGCCAACACACCACCATCAAACACACGCCCGTTCATCCCCACATCGACGTAGAGGAACTCATAGTTGGCATTGAAGAGGACCACACTGAAATACCCTTTATAGTAAAAAAAAAAAAAAAAAAAAAGGACCCACTGTTGGGGGTTGTGTGATCCTCACATGCTTGCCATCCAATGGGTTTTTGGGTTTTAAGCAGGAGGTGTCAGAAAAGTTACCACAGGGATAACTGACTTGTGGCGGCCAAGCGTTCATAGCGACGTCGCTTTTTGATCCTTCGATGTTGGCTCTTCCTATCATTGTGAAGAATTCACCAAGCGTTGGATTGTTCACCCACTAATAGGGAACGTGATCTGGTTTTAGACCATCGTGAGACAGGCTAGTTTTACCCTACTGATGATGTGTTGTTGTAACAGCAATCTTGCTCAGTATGAGAGGAACCATAGGTTCAGACATCTGGTGAGAGGCTTGGCTGAGGAGCCAATGATGCAAAGCTACCATCTGGGTCATTATGACTAAATGCCTCTAATTCGGAATCCCCCCTAAACGTGACGGTAACAGTGCCTAGGAGCCTATCCCAGCTAGGGATAACTGGTGTCCCCCATGCTCCCGGCGAGTAACGCTGCACACCTAGTGGACTGGAGAGACCGGAAGCCCCACCACCTCTCTCCCGGGCACACTGCAAGTTTTGCTAGGAACCCGGTGCTAAATCATTCATAGACAACCTGCTTCTATCTTGGGGTTTTGTAAGTCGTAGAGCAGATCCCCTTGCTTAGATCTATTGAAAGTCATCCCTCAAGACGAGCTTTTGTCCCATCTTATTTGGGGTTCTCCTAGAATCTCTCCCTCTCGGCACGCCAGGCATGCTATGGCGCTGGGGGCCGACAGACGTACACATGGGGACCTGATCAACCCCATGATGGTATAGCTGCTGGATCCCAGTCCCGGACCTAAAATGTCTTATCAGTGTGACAGCGCAGAGGGAGGGAACTCCAGGGCATGGGTTTGACGGGTGTATGCACGGGGATCTGATCAACTCTCTGACCGAACGGCCTCTGGATCCTGGGCCCATCTCCATAAAAGTCACTGATAAACCGGGGATCCTTTAGGCGGTGAGAGGTTTGACCCAGGCGATGCACTTTGAACGGAGGCTGTGTTCTCTCTTTCACCCCACCAGAAGCTCCATTAGGGGGCTTAATAGTCGGCTGCTTGTGAGAACCGGAGGGGGTTTAATAGTTGACTGGTAGTGAGAATCGGAGGGGGACTTAATAGTCACCCGGTGAATACTTACCAGACTGCAGTGGTCGGCTTAGTTCTCCTCCTCAGAAAATTCTGAGAGTGCCGGCACTGGTGGGTAACTGGTGGTTCTATCAATCTCCCCCAAATTTACATCCAGCTTGTGAGCCTGACACATGTCTTCGAGAGTATTCTCACGGTAAACCTTTTTGGCTGCTGTGTTTTAATTTGCCATTTACCTTGCAAACAAGTGCTTTTCTGCATCATTATATCATGACAGCGTCCACATCTCACATACACTTCGCACCATCCAACTCATTGTATTTGGGAGGCAGTAACTGTGGAGGAAAAAAAGAAAGAACCAGCGCCTATTTTCTGCCTTTGGCATAGAAGGTGGCTTGGCGAGAGAGCTTACCTTGAGTGGTAACACCTGAGCCCAATGGTTACGTTTACACCGGGCTTTCCATTGCTTGTTACGAAGAATGACTTTTTTTTTTTTTTTTATAATTCTTTATTTTTGTTTTAAAGTTAGAAGAAAAAACAAACTTACAACATTAGTCATCTTGCAGGTACAAAAACTGATCATATCAAATGTACATCTCTTTGATAAAATCACATGACGGTTACTGATAATCCTTTAAGCTTGAAGAGCTTGTTTAATTTACTATATCAAAATTAGAACTACCGGTAATCCTGGCAAGAGAATCAACCCGTCTGATATAACATGTCAGAATTGTTTACCATTCAAAGTTATAAATCAAGCTTTACCTACTCCATAGGCACCCGTCCGTTCCTAATAATAGAGAGAAATAAAAACTAAAAAAAGAAAGATAGAAAGCAAAGAGAGAAAGAAAAGACTATACCAGCACAGGGATAGGATGGGGGGGAGGGATTAAGGGGGGGGCGGAAAGGAAGGGAAAGGTAGGGTTCCCAGGAAGTTTCCAGTTCCAGTGGAACCAGAGAAACTCTCTATCGCATCCCTTAACCAACCAGTCTCTAGGAGTCAGCTCTTTGGGATCCTCTGTGAGTCTTATACAATTCGGAGTGTTGGAAAGTCATCCAGTTAAACCACGTGTTTCTGAACTTCTCATAAGAGTCATGTATAGCTGATGTCAGGTCTTCAAGATGCATAAGGTCATTCACCTTCTCTATCCACATAGATACAGGAGGACACGTCTCCTTTTTCCAGAGCATCGGGATGCAAGATCTCGCGGCCATGACTAAGAACCTCAGCAGTGTATGTTTATATTTATTTGGAGGAATCCCACAGTGGTGTAACATGAAGAGGCCTGGACCTAGGTCATCTGAGAATCCCGTAACTTCCCTTATGATCCTTGTCACCTCTGTCCAAAATGGTTGGAGCTTCGCACATTCCCAAAACACATGAAGCAGTGTACCATCCGCCCCGCCACACCTCCAACACTTCGGGTCTATAGAAGGAAAGAGTCTGTGCAAATGAGCTGGGACTCTGTACCATCTCGTTAGTAATTTATAATTTGCCTCCTGCAGTTTTGAGCTTATTGAAGTAGAGTGAGCTAAAGTATAGATAGCAGCTCTCTGTTCTATTGACAGTTTGAGACCTAAGTCTGTCTCCCATCGCAGCATGAAATGGGGAGTCGGGAGGTCCGGGGGAGATATCAAACACGCGTATGTCTGTGATAAGGCATGCCTGCAGTCAACTGTGGTAGAGCATAGGGATTCAAACAGTGTCTTAGGCCGTATATATGACCTCTTAGGGGTAAGTCCATGAAGGTAATGCACAAGTTGTACACATCTCCAGAAACCCAAAGCCGTCGGGTACGTAATTGAATTAAGTTGTTCGATGGTTGGCCATGTTTCTCCCTCACTCCATTTTTCAATCCTATCTAGACCCGCTTTAATCCAGCGTTGAAACACAGGGTCATCCAGACTCGGTTTAAAGTCCGGGTGACTAAGGATCGGACTCAAGACAGAGGCATATGGTATCATTAGAGATCTAACTAATGTGTGATCACAGATCTTAAGAGTAGACCCAATTGTCGGGTGATCATACAATGATTCTTCTTTCCGAAGTGACACCCAGGGTAATGTTTGAAGTCTGAAAGAAGTAGAGTCTTGTTCGATTTGTACCCACAATTTGTTTGTACCCTGTCTACACCAATCTATTACCCGCGTGAGGTGGGAGGCTATATGGTATAATTTGATATTTGGTAGATTTACTCCACCATCTTTTTTCCGTCTATGCAGTATTGATCTCGCCAGACGTGGTTTCGAATTACTCCAGATGAATTTTGTCTGCAATTGCGCAGTTGTCGTAAAGAAGGATATTGGAATGGTAATAGGTAATGTCTGTAAGTAATATAATATCCTTGGGAGAATATTCATTTTAAAGAGCTGGCATCTACCAGACCATGTGAAAGTAGACAATAGCCATCTCTCACAATCTGCTTTAATTGATCGCATAAGTGATGGAAAATTTGCACTATACAGATCTTGAACATCTGGAGTAATCTGTACCCCTAAATAACGAAGATTTTTAGGAGACCAATGAAATGAAAAGGCGTTCTGTATTCTACTTATTTGGTTCGGGGGAAGCGACACGTTTAGTGCCTCAGATTTTGATCTATTTATTTTAAAGTTGGAGAGAGTATTATACGTCTCTAATTCTTTCAGTAAAATGGGAAGAGAAATCTCTGGATTTGTTAAAAAGAACAGGAGATCGTCTGCATATGCCGCAATTTTGTATACACCGGATTTTACCTGTATGCCTGAAATATCCCTATTCATCCGGACACGACGCAGTAAAGGCTCCAGGGTCATAATAAAAATTAGTGGGGACAACGGGCATCCCTGTCGCGTGCCATTGTTAATATCAAATGACTCCGAGAGGATCCCATTGACCCTCACTCTTGCCGACGGGACGGAGTACAGAGACAACACCCAGCCAAGCATCTTAGCTCCCAAACCTATGTGAGACAATGTCTCTTTAATAAAGGTCCAATGAACCCGATCAAATGCTTTTTCTGCATCTGTAGATAACAACATCAACGGTGTTTTAGATATCTTGGCTGTATAAATTAAGTCTATGGCTTTAGTGGTGTTGTCCCTGGCCTCACGACCCGTGACAAATCCCGTCTGGTCCGGGTGAATCAAGTCCGGGATGAACGGGGAGAGTCTTGCCGCCAGAATTTTAGCAAAGAGCTTAATATCCACGTTCAACAAGGATATTGGGCGATAACTGGAACATAACAGAGGGTCTTTCCCTGGTTTGTGAATCACTGTTATATTAGCTCTCAGGGCATCTTTGGGCGGTGTAGTTGTCGCCAAGGCATTAAAAAAGGTTTTCAGGTGTGGTAACAGAGAGTCCTTCAGTTTTTTATAATAGACAAGCGTGAACCCGTCTGGGCCAGGAGCTTTCCCTGATTTAGATGACGACAGCGCCTCCTCAATCTCCTGGTCTGAGATAGGCATCTCCAGGGATTGCGAAACTGAGTCCTCCAATTTCGGCATAGCCGAGGATTCAATATATTTCCGTATACGAGAAGTAAGAGTGTTCAATGCTACCGGCGTTTTATTCGTGTCTAAGTTGTATAAAGCGGTATAATAATGTTTGAAAGCCTCAGCGATATCTTGGGGAAACTTTGAGCGTTTTGAGGTGCCGGGGTGTGACATCTCAGAGACGTATGTAGTGGCTCTAGTGATTCTAGAGGCCCTTGCCAGAGCTCTACCGGACTTATTGCCGTATTCATAAAAATGTCTACGGCATCTAGTAAGAACTCCTTTTGCCTTATATAGTAGAGTAGTGCGTAGCTTCTCTCTAACATCTAATAGTTCTCTCTTCAGATCGGGGAGGGAGTGACGTTTATGTCTAGTTTCAAGATCTCCCAATTTAGTCATAAGATCCTGGATTTCAGCACCTCTATTTTTTTTAAATCGGGCTCCATGTTGTATTAAAATACCTCGAACTACACACTTGTGAGCCTCCCACACCCCCCCAGGTGTCACGTCTGCAGAAATGTTCATATCAAAGTAGTCCTTCAGTGTTTTAGCAACGTCTGCCAGGACTACTGTGTCATCTAATAAAGAAGCGTTTAGCCTCCATTGCCACTGTCTTGGAATCGGGGAGTGGAGCATAAGGGAAACCTTAACCAAGGCATGGTCTGAAAAGGAAATCGGTTCAATAGAAGCATCTATTAAGTGTGTCAGATCAGACTGTCTCAGAAGAAAGAAGTCAAGTCTAGAGTACACGTCATGTATAGGTGAGTAGAAGGTGTAATCTTTAGAGGTAGGGAACAAAAGCCGCCAAGCATCTAGCAATTGATGATCATGAAGCGCTCTGTTCAACCTTCTAATAGCTGCTTTAGACAGACTAGACCTACCCCGAGACGTGTCTAGATCTGGGTCGAGTGTAACATTGAAATCTCCCCCTAGGACCAGTGTTCCCTCTGCGAAGACCTCAATTTTTTCTAAAAACTGCAAGAGCATTGTAATCTGACCAGAGTTAGGGAGGTATAGCGAGGCAAATGTATATGTTCTGGAGGCGATCTTACCTTTAACCATAAGGAGTCTTCCGTTTTCACCACTGTAGGAGTCCAGAAATTCCCATGGTATTGATCTCGATATCACGATACTGGAGCCAGAGGAGTGTGAGTTATTGGATAAGCTATGGTATGACGAAGGAAACCAGTGACTGGAGAGTTTATAAGGCTTGTTCTCACACATATGGGTCTCCTGAAGAAAAGCAATATGTATTTTGTTAGTTTTCAAATAGTTAAACAAAATAGATCTTTTCCCTGCATCATGTAGACCTTGCACATTCAGCGTGCCAATTTGAATAGCAGATAGGGTGCTATGTGACATCTTCACTTCCACAGACCTGGGACCTCCGGGGAGAAGGGGTCAAGGGTTCAGGAGAGAGGGGGAGGTAAGAGAGGAGAGGAGGGGGGGTGTAGAAGAAGAAAAGATAAAGGCTAAAAGTGAGAAAAAGACTATTCTAGTCGAAGCCGGTCAAGCCAGCAAATCAACTCTCTCTTAGGAAAAGGGAAAAGAAAATGAGAGAGAGTCGTAGGGACCGTAACTGAGCAAAAGGCAACGATCCGCAGACCCAGGACTCCTATATATCACCAAGGTCATCTCTTCACTCCACATCACCGACTTCTTATAAAGTCAACAAGGAAAAATTAAGACAAAAAAGAAAAGAAAGATAGAATGACATCAAACAGTCAGTAAATTCGTTGCATATCCAAATATACTATCTTTTTATAACAAGTGTTGCCCGGCAGACCCGTCTAGAGTATTTCTGGGTAAGAACCCGGACAAAACAAAACAAGAACACCTCACACATCTCAATCAGCTCCAGAAGAGGTGTCCAGAACTCTCATGTTGGCAAGTCCTCATAGGATCTTCTCCTCTGTCGTCTCGGACTTGAGGATCCAGACACCTGGGATGACGGTCGAGGGCTACGTCTGGGCTCTTTGTTCTTACCATGTAAGTCTCCTGAGGTGTATTGTGGGTCACGTCGCAGCGCTGTAAACTTCTGAAGGCCTTCCAATGAAAGCCAGTCAGGGATCTGAATGGGCGGAATGCGTAGAAAGGTAAAGAGATCGTCCAGTTCCTCTCTCCACCACAGGTAGAACACCTTCTTCTCTTTCCTCACAATCAAGTGGAAGGGATGTCCCCATCTATACGTAGCTCCCGCTTCTTTCACCTTGAGAAGCAAAGGACGGAGTTGTCGTCTCAGGTATAGTGTAAGACTGGAAACGTCCGGAAACAGTCTAATGGTGGCATCTTCCAGCATTACGTTTCCATATTGCCAGGCCGCCCGAGCGATGGTGTCTTTGTCTGTATAGTTATGCAACCTACACAGAACATCCCTTGGGTTGGATGGATCAATAGGTGCTGATCTGGAGACCCTATGGATCCTATCAACTTTATACGTCGAGTCAGGAGGCTGCTGCAAGACTGTATTGAAGATGCCCATAACAGTATCTAGAAGATCAGGTGTCAGCACAGACTCAGGAATCCCCTTTAGTCTTATATTGTTACGCCTTTCTCTGTTTTCCTGATCGTCTGACTGTATGATGAAGGCAACTGTATAAGCATGGGATCGTGACATCTCCTTTTCCAAAGCAGTGACTCTGTCATCTATGGTGACCAGGGATCCCTCAGTATGAGAAGTTTTTTGCTTAAGGATATCAATGTCCTCTCTAATAGAGCAGAGCGCCCTCTCCTGTGAAGCCTCCATGCGGGCTACAATATTATCAATATCTAGTTTTGATGGGAGTGCAGCGATCATGTTTCTGATTGCCTGTAGCTCAGACTGAGGGACATTCTGCGGCGTGGGAGAGGGCACTAACATGTAAGGTTCATCAGAGGGGGCCCGTTTCTCCAACTCCGCGCCATCTTCCTCTCTAATGTCTGCAGTCTGCATGCTGCCTGTCTGTGTCTGCTGGGGCACTGGTCGTCTTACCGCCTCTCCTTTGCTCTGTTTCGCCTCCTTGTACTGGTTCCCAGCACCCGAGCTCCGCGGGCTCCTCTGCTGCAGTGGCTGCTGAGGCGGCGGGGTCTGTTTCTGTGCCGCTCCCGACGCCATTACTGGCGAGCGCGCCGTTTTGCCTCCTGCAGCCTGGAACAGCCTGGAGATGTCCCCGCGGGTCTCCTGTCTTTTCTGTGGGGCTATATTGTGTGTGGAGTCGTCCACCTTCTTCCTCCTGGACATATTAGGGCCGGTGGTGGGTAAAAGCTGGGTAATAGAGTCCCGGGTCTGCAGAGCTCAGCAAAGACGCGTCTTCACCCAGCCAGGCCACGCCCTGTTACGAAGAATGACTTGACGTCTCTAAGGCCATGAATGAAACTGGGCCTGACAAATTCTGCGTAGACCTTGAACCACTGAAAAAATATAAAAGTGGTGAAACATCATGAATCAAAAGGCATACTTCAAACAGGTTTTGCAGAACACTTACCGATTCTTCTTCCTCGGTGAGAACAAATGATGCTACCTGAGTGGTCGCGCATTTGTGAGTCTTCACACCAACTATAAGCTGATAATTCCACAGTCATGTCATACATAAGTCCTGTCTTTCCACTCTGAGATCTAGAGGTTACAAGCAATAAAATTAGTGAAAAAACCCTGTCAGAGGGGGATTCCAGGTTTGCTGTATCCAAAAACAGTTCCAGAAAATCTCACTAACGTGTCCTTGGGACTTAGAAGATTTTTTTAACATTTACTACTTCAATGGGAGAGGGAAATCCGGGATTCCTATGCCTGAAAACAGTGCCCACTTACGGTCATATTCTGCACGACCGCTGGTCTTTGGAGGTGTTTAACCCCTTGTGACGCCCTTACGTATATATACGACGGCTGCCACTAGAGGGAGTTTGATGTGAACTCCTGCACGGAGCTCACATCAAAGCTCTGACATCTCAGCTGTTCTCAGCAGCTGAGATGTGGGAGTAACAGCTCTGATCAGTCCCGCCGCCGATCGGCACTGTTTAACCCCTTAGATCCCGCCATCAATCTCTGAGAGCGGGATCTAAGGGAGCAGGAGCGTGCAGCGCGCGCTTACCCGGCTCCAGGGGAGATCTCGCGATAGTATCGCGGGATCTCCCATGCTGACGTGACAGGCCGGGGTCCTGGCTTGACCCCGGAGCCTGTCACAGAGCACTTCCGGGTTGTGGTTGGCAGGGGCTGCCAACCACAACAGGTCCGCGATTCTGACAGATGCAGATGAGCTGCAGCTCATCTGTATGTGTCAGAAGCGATCGGACTGAGCAGCTGCATGCCTCTCACAGGGGCTGTGTAAAAGTAAGAATCAATAAGCAAATAAAGTTTTTACAAAGGTGAAAATAAAGAAAAAACATAAAAGTTCAAATCACCCCCCTTTTCTCCCATCCACAATAAAAGTATTAAAAAAATAAAATAAAATACACATATTTGGTATCGCCGCGTTCAGAATCGCCCGATCTATCAATATAAAGAATCAAATAATGAGAGCCGTAAACTGCGTAGCGCAAAAAATGGTTCAAACTCCAAAATTACGTTTTTTGGTTGCTGCAACAATGCTAAAAAATGCAATAACGGGCGATCAAAACAGTGCATCCACCCAGGTATGGTATAATTAAAAACGTCAGCTCGAGACACAAAAAATAAGCCGTCACCCAGCCCCAGATCCCGAAAAATGAGGACGCTACGGGTCGCAGAACATGGCGCAAAGAGTGCAATGGTTTTTTTTTCATGCTTTTGAATTTTTTTCCACCACCTAGATACCAGTAAAGGTATACATGTTTGGTATCTACAAACTCGTACTGACCCGAGGCATCACACGGTCACGTCGGTTTTACCATGTAGTGAACACGGCGACTACAAAACCCAAAAAACAAACGTGTAATTGCACTTTTTTTGCAATTTCACTGCACTTGGAATTTTTTTGCAATTTCCTTGTACATTATATGGTAAAACAAATTATTGCATCTGAAAGTGCAACTCGTCCCGCAAAAACAAGCCGTTATATGTCTGTGTCTACAGAAAAATAAAAAAGTTATGGCTCTTGGAAGCCGAGGAGCGAAAAAAACGAAAATGAAAAATGACAAATTTCTTCATCACTAAGGGGTTAAGATAGAGCAGGGCATGGATGTAGTTCATGACTTCTATACCAGCTGCAAGTGATCTCTCACGAAGTTCTTCCACACATTTCAGAAAGGATGCTGTTAGGTCCCCTGGCACCACTCCCCAGCTCACCTGTCCCGGGTCGGCATCCTCTGCCCCTCTGCCGACCGGGCATCCGGCGTCCAGGCGTACTGTGTCTCGGAGCTGTCGCCATGTTCCCTTCCTGTCAGCTGACCACCGGGCTCACACATGAGTACATTACAATGGTCATGTTCATGTGACCAATCAGCGGCGCACTAGGTGCACTCCTCCCCTGTGACTCTAGGGGCCGGCACGGTCCAACCTGACACTCCCCTTGACCAATAGCTGCTCTTCCTCTGGTATATCAGGCCACCTCCACTGATGGGAGGTGCCTGATTATTAAGTCAGTTTGCTTCTGCCTTGCTGACTGTTGGTCAGACCATCCTTGTACTGTTTCCTGGAACCCTTGCTGTGCTCTTCCCCGGTAGCACCATTCCTGTTCTCCTAGCTTTGTACCCTGTTATCCTGGAATCCTTAGCTGTGCCGTAGCATAGGCTAACCTTAGGAGCCGTCCCCCTGGTACTAGCAGCTGTGGTATTTAGACCCCCTGAGCTTGCCCCTGACAATCCCTGTATAGGGGCGGCTAAACTAGGATCAGCTCACCCAGGGGAGTTCGGTACCAGGGCCCAGTGGGTCCACTCTAGGGCGCCTTCCACTGAAAGCGTGACAGATGGCTTTGCCACATCCAGTATTTTTCTGCATTCCATCAGTGTCATGGCAGTTAATTGGTGTAGCCAGGCATCCTCCATTGCGCGCAAAGTGTATGTGTTTGTGTCATCGCTTCCGCTTTGTCTTCTGATATCCGATGGACTGTCAATCCATAGGCTGCTGCAGCTAGATGGCTATCCTCACATAGCCTGCGTCAGCTGGATGGGTGGCCTCCCATAGCCTGTGGCAACAGAAGGGTGACCTCCCGTAGGCTGGGACAGTCAAAGGGCTTCCAGACCTACCGGTGAAAATCACCAGCAGCACTTCAATATATGTTCTTGCAATCAATCTTACATGCAGTAATCTATAGATTCCAAAATAGTGAAGGCACCATTCCTCTTTCATAGCAAAAGGCAAACCTTTATTGGCCCATGGTGAAACCACGTTTCAGTTCAAAAACATTTATTTATAATATTAATATATAACACAACCACAATAAGCAGTATATATAGTTATACATATAGTGTATAATAGGCTATTGATTAAGAATAGTAAGCATAACCCATAAGAAAAACATCAAAAGCCAATATCTAAATAAAACAAAATTTTATTAAGTATTTATTTAAAAACATGTAGAAGAAAAGTCACAACAATGAGACCATTCAATAAAACTGCCTCAGACCAGTGGGGGAAGGGGGAAACATGATGTACAAAATAATCAGGTCATAGTAAGTAAACCTAGATCCATGGAGAATAGATATAGAAATCAATCAGAATAAGTTAAAATATATCAAAGTGTCCACAATAGTTGACCTGTCTGCATGCTCTCCAGCCGCTTAAATGGCGCCAGATCCTGAAGCGTGTATTGGCATGCATGCCTTCGTCAAGGGGCGAAGGGTCAATACCCCGAAACACTGTCTGCAAGCTGAGATTCTGGTTTGGCTTATATCCTTTGTCATATGGCAAGGATCCTTAAAGGGTAAATATTAACTTGTAGAATTGCTTCTAATAGGTGGCACTAGAGTTCAAGTCCTCTTCCTCTCTGAAGAGGCAATTTGCATACAACAATTCTAGCAATGTTTTTCTTTGGAGTGGGGGAATTGATGTTATCATTAGAAAGCATGATGGCAAGTACCATAAATACTTATAATATTTGTCGATTACTCTATATACTAATTAATTTCCACAAATTTATCAAGCATTTCTGGGAGAAAAAAAAACAGGAGTATCCAGAACATTAATTGAAAAGAGCTCTACAAAGAGCTATGAACCTGAATCAGAACATTAATTGAAAAGAGCTCTACAAAGAGCTATGCACCTGAATCAGAACATTAATTGAAAAGAGCTCTACAAAGAGCTATGAACCTGAATCAGAACATTAATTGAAAAGAGCTCTACAAAGAGCTATGAACCTGAATCAGAACATTAATTGAAAAGAGCTCTACAAAGAGCTATGAACCTGAATCAGAACATTAATTGAAAAGAGCTCTACAAAGAGCTATGAACCTAAATCAGAACAGTAATTGAAAAGAGCTCTACAAAGAGCTATGAACCTGAATCAGAACATTAATTGAAAAGAGCTCTACAAAGAGATATGAACCTGAATCAGAACATTAATTGAAAACAGCTCTACAAAGAGCTATGAACCTGAATCAGAACAGTTTGATAAATAATAATTAAAAAAAAGAAAAAAAATTATGATGTTCATACCTACTTGTAAAAAACCCGATACACACTAAAACTCTTGTTGTGAGATGTTTATCAATTAGACTAAAAACATCTAATAAAATAGTTCTAATAATAAAACAATGTTTCATTTGAAAGGTAGCTTTATATTGACTAAAAGGAGGTCCGCTTCGGATGGTGAATAACTTCTACAGTATTAGACCATGCAGATATCTGTCTCTTAAGTTGCCCACAATATAAAATAAGCTTATTCAGTTCATGGATTCTGCGCACAAATTACTACGAACATATTTATAAGGGCACAATTTCATTAGAACGTACACCTTACCTCTGGGGAATGTCAATGTAGTTCATATGGCTCATGTTAATTTAATGACTTGATTATGGTTATTAGGCATCTGCAAAGAAGGAATGTGTGATTATACCGTGTGTCGATTCTCCTTCACTAATGTATTATTTGGAGATCTTTGGGGCAGTATTATATTACCTTATAAGGGTTGGAATAATGTCAGCTGAGGCCGGATTCACACCGCGACTTTTTGGATACACACCGGACAGCCCCGGATCTGATTTGCCCCTATTTTATCCCTATGGGGCTGGATAGGGCCAGATGGCAATGATTTGCCATTCGGTTTCATGCTGATGATCCCGCGCCTTTCGTTTTTTTGGCCCGAACACAAAATCGCAGCTTGCAGCATTTTCGTGTTCGGGGCAAAAATCTGCCTCCCGGATCCACTGCGATCCGGCGCCCTCTAACATGGGAGCCTATGGATGCCGGATCGCACCGGATCCGACAGAAAATCGAATCAGCTGCCAGACGCCGGGTGCTAAAACAGTGGTGGCTGCTAGAAATAGCTGCCGCTGAATTTCAGGACCTGGACAGCTCCCCGGCTGAAATTTCACCACCTGGAGAGCTCCAGGGCTGAAATTTCGGCACTAGGACAGCGGCAGCCGCGCGCAGGGAGGAATCCGGCACAAAACAGGATCGGAGGGCATATTTGCCCTCCGGTTCTGTTCTGTCCGGGGCTGTCAGGTTTTGTCTGGTGCTTCCTGCAAAACATCGGAGAGAACCTGACAGGGTAAAATCGCACTGTGAATCTAGCCTAAAGGTACCTTTACACGCCACCACAGGAAGGCAGAAACTGCCAGGCACTGGGGACAATTGTGCCTGTTGCCATGAAATCACTACGAAATGGCAGCGTGTAAATCAGGAAATTCCTTCCTGTGTCCCGCTGTTTCTTCGGATACCTGTGTCTGAGCCGTGCTCAAAAACAGGAAGGCACAATCCCTATGGTGGTGGCGTGTAATCGGGGCACAGGCAAGGTATTTGCGTCGCCTAGTGAATTCGAGGGGCATGACACAGCGTCATGGATACCACGCCCCATCAGCGATCATTGGAGGGGGCTACTGTGTTACGATTGGTTGTCCCTTCACAGGGCGCCATATTTAAAGAGCTGTCCATTCATAGTCCTCAATTGGAATGGCCTCATGTATTAGTCAGCCTTCCTGGGCAGGCTGGCCAATCATGACGCTAAAGCGTTGTCCAATCAACGCTTTAGCGTCACGAAATACACAACTCTGTCACGCCTATGTACTTGCGGCGCGAAAGATGTACGCCCATATTCCTTTGTGGTAGTGGTGTGTAAACCAGGGAAGGTATTCAACAGGAAGTAAGCCGCAGGAGCTGTCGGCACTTCCGGGGAACGCAAATACCTTCAGTAGACCACGCAGTGGCGGCGTGTATATGCGGCATTAGCGATCGTTAGCAACCGTTAAAAACGCGCGCGTGCACATGCGGTGCCTACCTGTTGCTGCCATCTGTGGTGGCGTGTAAAGGTACCCTTATAGTTGTTATCCGGTTTATGATTGTTATTTGATTATAGATCTGGAAAGATTAATGATATGTCTTTCTCAAAACTCTTCTAAAATGTGTTATTCATGTATCAACATTTGAATAAATGGGTACTGTACCTTTAAGGGTTTTAGGCTGTCCTGTGACCTCTTTCTTATTTTGGAAAGCACTGTGGAAACAGCTGACAGTTAGCATCTGCGCACGCAAACCATCCCCGTACCGTCCACTCATTCCTCCACCCATAGACACATAACCGTGACATGACTGACGTCGGGCATCACGTGACGATTAGAGAACCCGGAAGTACACAGCCACTGGCCACGGCGTGTCTTCACAGCGATATCCCCTTTAGCAGCCGCTCAACACACAAGATCCACAAGCCGGGAGCGACTCAGAGGATTAGTCAACTTCTCTGGAAGGAGCTGTTACACACCATCCCCGGACCTTAGGACCAGGAATAATGCCGTATCCTACAGTGGTGTTATTTTTAATGAGGGACATGGAGAGGAAACCATAATAATCTAAGGTCTTCCAGATGTCATAGGATTGTTCAAAATTGCTTGTTGTAAAAGGTCTTTATACACTCCCATCTATACAGCATGCTGGTCTGGTAGAGGGTGGATCGGAGCTAATATCAATCATCCTTCACACTGCACAATTCTGACCACTACAGGAACTTCAGGATGTATGATTAAAGGGAACCTGTCACCTGAATCTACCCCCTGACCTATCACTAGCTGTCCCTACACCTTTCTAGCTGCTCCCTAACCATCCCTCTCTGCTGTAATTGTGGCCTATAAAGATAGTGAAGAATGACTTAGAACTTACTGGCTGTCGCTCAGTCAAGAGACTGGAAAGGCGGCTCCAGGCTCCATTTCCCCTCCTCGCTGCATCACCGCACGCCCTGCTGGGGGCGTCTTTATTCTTTCTTCATCTCCTCCTGCATTTGGAATTTCCCACCCTCTTCTCCTCCTATGATGCACCGGCCAGTACGTCACATCCGGCCCGGTGCATCATGTGCCTGATCATGTGATCGGCCCCGATGCATTATGGGCTTGATCACATGATCGGCCTATTTCCGCGCATGCGCAAATTTAACCCGGGACGATCCAGTTTGTGTGTCAAAACCAGGATTGTCTCCAAAACCCATGACAGGTTCCTCTCCGGGTTTTGACACACAAACCGGATGGAACCTGAACAGGGGAAAAACTGCAGTGTGAAACCAGCATAAGACACAGGTAACAGCAGAATAGTGACCACAGTTCTGGAGGTGACTGGAGCATAAGACACGATGTGACAGCAGAATAGTGACTGAAGTTCTGGAGGTGACTGGATGATAAGGCATGATCTAAAAGTAGAATAGTGATTGCAGCTCTGGAGGTGACTGTCTCTCTCCCCATTGGTGCTGTCTCCATGTCCCTGTGGCTGTTCTCTCTCCCCATATGCACTCTTCCCCTGGTCTCTCTCTCCATATGCACTCTCCATCCCCCTGCGTGTGTCTCTCTACCCATATGCACTTTCCATTCCCCTGCGTGTCTGTCTCTCCATATGCACTCTCCATCCCCATGCATGTCTCTCTCCCCATATGCACTCTCCCCCTGGTCTCTCTATGCACTCTCCCCTGATCCCTCTCCCCATATGCACTCTATATCCCCCTGCATGTCTCTCCTCATATGGACTCTCCATCCAACTGCATGTCTCTCTCCCCATATGCACTCTTCATCCACCTGCATGTCTCTCTCCCCATATGCACTCTCCATCCCCTTGTGTGTCTCTATCTCCACATTGGGCGCTCGTTCTTTCCCTCTCCCCATTGGACGCTCGTTCACTCTCTCTCCCTCATCGGGTGCTCGATATCCCTCTCTCTTTCCCTATTGGGCGCTAGTTCTCTCTCTCTCTCTCCATTGGGCGCTCATTCTCTCTCTCTCTCCCCATCGGCCGCTCGTTCACTCTCTCTCTCCCCATCGGCCGCTCGTTCACTCCCTCTCTCCCCATCGGGTGCTCGTTCACTCTCTCTCCCCATCAGGTGCTCGTTCACATTCTCTCTCCCCATCAAGCACTCGTTCACTCTCTCTCCCCATCGGGTGCTCATTTTCCCTCTCCCCCATCAGGCACTCATTTTCTCTCTCTCTCCTCATCGGGCGCTTGTTCACTATCTTCCCCATTCGGGTGCTCGTCTACTCTCTCTCCCCATCAGGTGCTCGTTCACTCTCTCTCTCCCCATCGGACTCTCGTTCACTCTTTCTCCCCATCGGGCGCTCGTTCACTCTCTCTCCCCATCGGGCGCTCATTCACTCTCTCTCCCCATCAGGCGCTCATTCACTCTCTCTCCCCATCAGGCGCTCATTCACTCTCTCCCACCATCGGGCGCTCATTCACTCTCTCCCCCCATTGGGTGCTCGTTCACTCTCTTCCCCCATCGGGCGCTCATTCACTTTCTCTCTCTTCCTATTGGGAGCTCTTTCACTCTCTCTCTCTCCCCATCAGGTGTTCCTTCACTTTCTCTCTCTCTCTGCCTATCGGACGCTCGTTCACTCTCTTCCCATTAGACACTCATTCACTCTCCCTCCCCATTGGGTTATTGTTCACTTTCTCTCTCCCTATCGGGTGCTGGTTCACTCTTTCTCTCCCCATCGGGTGGTCATTCACGCTCTCTATCCCCATCGGACGCTCGTTCACTCTCACTCCCAATCGGGCGCTCGTTTTCCCTCTCTCCCCATCAGGCGCTTGTTCACTCTCTCTCTCCCAGCATCGGGCACTCGTCCACTCTCTCTCCCATCGGGTGCTCATCATCTCTCTCTCTCCCCATCAGGCGCTTGTTTACTTTCTCCCTCTCCCAATCGGGCACTCTTTCACTCTTTCTCCATCGGGCGCTCATTCACTCTCTCCCCATTGGGTACTCGTTTACTCTCTCCCCATCGGGCGCTTGTTCTCTCTCTCTCCCCATCGGCCGCTCGTTCCCTCTCTCCCCATCGGGTGCTCGTTCTCTCTCTCCCCCCCCTTCGGGCTCTCATTTTCCCTCTCCTCATCATATCTCTCATACCCTCCAGTGTGTGTCTCTCTCTCACCCCAGCGTGTCTCTCTCTCCCCCAGAGTGTGTCTCTCTTTCCCAGCTTGTCTCTCTCTATCTCCCCTCCAGCGTGTCTCTCTCTGTCCCAGCGTATGTCTTCCCATGTCCGCTCTCCCCCTGCAAGTCTCTCTCCCCTGCTTGTCTCTTTCCCCATGTGTGTCTCTTATCTCCTCTCTCCCAAAGCATGTCTCTTCCTCCCCATGTGTCTCTTATCTCTGCTCTCCCTCAGCATGTCTCTTCACCCATGTGTGTCTCTCATCTCCGCTCTCCCCCAGCGTGTCTCTTCCCTCCTCCATCCTCTGTTCAGAGCACAGCGTGTGATGATCACACTCCTGCGCTCTGAACACTGCAGGCCGGCGGGAAGCGTTGATATCATCGCTGATCACCGCTCCTCGCCGATACTTACCTGACCCCGTACCTTCGATGCCCGCACTGCTCTCTCCCAGCCACATCCAGTCCTCGATCTCCTCCTATAACCCATTGACTCACGCTGAGCCAAGGAGTTATAGGGGGACAAACATGGCGCCGGTCTCCTCCCTCCGCTATGATCTGGATAGCCCAGGGCTGTGCCCAGATCACAGCTGGATGGAGCTCAATGTTAAATATAGGGTCGTCAGCTTCCCTTTAAGGTAAACCCTCAACCGTATGTTGAACATATTGGCTTAATTTTGCCGACTGGAATGAATTTCTAAGTTCTTTAACAGTGAGATATTTTAATAGTGGTTTCCAAAATAAGATAGCGGTCACGGGACGGCCTAAAACCCTTAAAGGTACAGTACTCATTTTTTCAAATGTTGATACATGAATAACACATTTTAACGGTTTTGAGAAATTCATATCATTAATCTTTCTAGATCTATAATCTAATGAATAATAATCGTAAACCGGACAACAACTATAAGCTGACATCAACCCTTTAATAAGGTAATATAATACTGCCCCAAAGATCTCCAAATAATACATTAGTGAAGGAGAATCGACACACGGTATAATCACACATTCCTTCTTTGCAGATTCCTAATAACCATAATCACGTCATTAAATTAACATTAGCCATATGAAGTACATTGACATTCCCCCAGAGGTAAGGTGTAATGGTGGGTTTACACGTTGCGATATCGGCGTCCAACTCCGACCAAAAGTCACGTGGTTCGGGCGTTGGACCCGATATCGTTCGCGCGTTGCGGAATGCTGGAACGATGCCAAAACGATATCGGGGTTGAATGAGCGTGCTATTCAACCGCCCGATATCGCATGGCCGTTGTAGCCGCATCGTCCCGTGTGACAGCCCAACGATAAGGAGTCGTTATACACGGTGCCCTCCTAAGGCCTTCTAGCAGCAGCACACCTATATATTGGTCTTATAGACCATATACTACCCTTATCCCATAAGCTTTGCTCCAGGGTTTACCCAATTGAACTTCAGAATTGTGGTTGATGCACTTTCAACATGCGCTACGTAAAACAAAGCTTCTTCCTTTGATGTCTTTTAAGAATTGATTTGTGGCTAAAACATTTCCCACATTCTGAACACGCATACGGCTTCTCCCCCGTGTGACTACTCAGATGTACAACCAAATTTGCTCTCCGGGTAAAAAACTTCCCACATTCAGAACATGAAAATGGCTTCTCCCCTGTGTGAACTCTCTGATGTTGTTGAAAACATGCTCTGTTGGAAAAACATTTGCCACATTCTGAACATGAAAATAGCTTCTCCGTTATGTGAACACTCTGATGCCTAATCACGCATGATTTACGGCTAAAACACTTCCCACATTCAGGACATGAAAATGGCTTCACTCCTGTGTGACTTTTTAGATGTCGAATTACTTCTGACTTCCGTTTAAAACATTTCCCACACTTTGAACATGCATTTGCCTTCTCCCCTGTGTGAATTAGTTGATGATCAAACAAACTTTTTTTCCGGGTAAAACATTTCCCACATTCAGAACATGAATATGGCTTCTCCCCTGTGTGAATTGTTTGATGATCAACCAAATTATATTTCTGGTTAAAACATTTCCCACATTCAGAACATGTAAATGGTTTCTCTCCTGTGTGAACTATCTGATGTTTAGCAAGAATTGATTTCTGCTTAAAACATTTCCCACATTCTGAACATGTGAATGGCTTCTCTCCTGTGTGAACTATCTGATGTTTGGCAAGATCTGATTTCTGCTTAAAACATTTCCCACATTCTGAACATGGAAATGGTTTCTCTCCTGTGTGACGTCTGTAATGTTTATAAAGACTTGCTTTCCAGCTAAAACATTTTCCACATTCAGAACATGAAAATGGTTTCTCTCCTGTGTGAACTCTCTGATGTGCTGTAAGATCTGATTTCTGATCAAAACTCTTTCCACATTCTAAACATTCATATGGCTTCTCCCCTGTGTGTCTCCTCTGATGTGCAACCAAACATGCTTTCTGGGTAAAAGATTTCCCACATTTAGAACATGTAAATGTCTTCTCTCCTGTGTGAACTCTCACATGTCTAACCAAATCTGATTTCTGCTTTAAACATTTCCCACATTCAGAACATGTAAATGGCTTCTCTCCTGTGTGAACTCTCACATGTCTAACCAAATCTGATTTCTGCTTTAAACATTTCCCACATTCAGAACATGTAAATGGCTTCTCTCCTGTGTGAACTATCTGATGTTTGGCAAGATATGATTTCTGCATAAAAGATTTCCCACATTCTGAACATGAAAATGGTTTCTCTCCTGTGTGATGTCTGTAATGTTTAAAAAGACTTGCTTTCCGGCTAAAACATTTTCCACATTCAGAACATGAAAATGGTTTCTCTCCTGTGTGAACTCTCTGATGTGCTGCAAGATGTGATTTCTGAACAAAACACTTTCCACATTCTAAACATTCATATGGCTTCTCCCCTGTGTGTCTCCTCTGATGTGAAACCAAATATGCTTTCTGGGTAAAAGATTTCCCACATTCAGAACATGTAAATGGCTTCTCTCCTGTGTGAGTTCTCTGATGTTTAGCAAGAATTGATTTCTGCATAAAAGATTTCCCACATTCTGAACATGAAAATGGCTTCTCTCCTGTGTGAACTCTCACATGTCTAACCAAATCTGATTTCTGCTTTAAACATTTCCCACATTCAGAACATGAAAATGGCTTCGCCCCTGTGTGACCCCTCTGATGTTCTTGAAAATTTGCTTTCTTAGAAAAACATTTGCCACATTCTGAGCATGAAAATGGCTTCTGTCTAGTGGGAGCCCCCTTATGTGCTTCAAAATGTGCTTTCTTGGTAAAACATTTCCCACATTCTGAGCATGTAAGTGGCTTCTATTTTGTGTGAATGTCCTGATGTCTAATAAGATCGAAGTCAGAGTAGAAGCATTTGCTACATTCCGAACATGAATATGGCTTATTGTCTGTATGAACACTTTGATTTTGCTCCACAATCTGCGATGAAGAGTGAATCAACAGAAAAGGATAAGATGATGGATCTTTACTCTGAAGGGATGTGTTATTATTCTGGATAATGGTATGTTCTTCATTTTTATCATGTGTGATTCCATGATCACTTGATTTAAAATCTGAAGATATTTGATGTCCTTGACTCCAAACATAGTCATCTGCTAAGAAAAAAATCTATTTTATTTTTCAATTACATTACCTCGAAATTGTATTGATATTTTTTAAATAATTGCTATATCAAGCTTTTCATAAGAATAAACTAAAAGCGTCAAACAACTACAAGAAAGAGGGAGGGAAAAAGATGTGATGTTGTCATGAATTTCTGGAAAATCAAAATACCAGTAATTGCAACCATGTGAGGAAGGGGGAGGAGGATTGCTGCTCACCTCTAGACACCCTTAGATTCCCGGGCTCCCGGAAGGCAGCTGGTGTCCACCATTAGTGTAATAAAATGAAGAGAATCCAGGGCCACTTGTCCATGAGAAGGTTCCTTTATTAAATCGCTTTAAAAACGTCCAGCCGGACGCGTTTCAGACACACTGTCCTTATTCATCGGCCGATGAATAAGGACAGTGTGTCTGAAACGCGTTCGGCTGGACGTTTTTAAAGCGATTTAATAAAGGAACCTTCTCATGGACAAGTGGCCCTGGATTCTCTTCATTTTAAAATACCAGTAAGGCTATGTGCACAAAATGTCTTGTGTCAGGCAGATTCCAACCGGAATATGCTTGAGAAAAAGCGAAGCTAAAGCGCCTTCTAAAATGAAAGTAATACATAGCATTATCAATAGATGTGCACATGTTCTATCCTGTGTCACGACTCAAAACACTTGGGTTTTCGGAAACGTCATCAATGTGTTGTGCCGGTCACATGATCGGATGCCTGCACTCAGGAGAACACCACACACAGGACGCAGGATGTGAAGTGCTGCAAACAGGGAGCGATGGAGAGCAACGAGGGATAGGTGAATGCGAAGTGCTGCAAGCAGGGAGTGATGGAATGGAGCAAGGGATAGGCGTATTACATCGTTTATTATTTTTGTGTGTGCGCTAGGATGGGGGCCATATTCAGGATGCGGGGTAATATAAAAGGATGGAGGAGTGCTATATCCCAGTATGGGGAGCTATATCTAGAAGTCTTGAAATAAGGAAGACAGCACTCACCGGTCTGTTGCTGTGCTTTTATTCAGGGTGCAATATTCACATGGTGCAGGGAGGGGGGGTGTATAGCTGAGGTGACGACGGCACCGTTTCACGCTGCGTCACCTCAGCTATACACCCCCCCTCCCTGCACCATGTGAATATTGCACCCTGAATAAAAGCACAGCAACAGACCGGTGAGTGCCGTCTTCCTTATTTCAAGACTATATTGTATGTTGCCTAGTGACGGGCACCACCTGGCTGAACATCGGTCGCTCCAGAGCGTTCTCTCCGATAAACCGGCAGCATTGGTGCCCCTGTTCCTTCTGTGTTTTGATATCCAGGAGAAGTGGCTGTATACCTGGATTGGAGACAAATCCAGGATGGGGGGGGGGGTAATATACCAGGAAGAGGGGCTATATTCCAGTTTGGGGGTTATATCCAGGATAAAGCGCTATATACTAGCATGGGGGGCTATATCTAGGATGTGGGGCCATATCTAGGACTACCCCCATGAGTGGCAGCAGCAGATTCCTCCCGTAAAAGGGCATCATAACCACATTTTTTACTTATTTTTTTCCCCCTACTTTCCTCCTATAAAATCTTGGTGCGTCTTATGGTCTAGTGCGTCTTATAGTCCGAAAAATATGGTACATACATATGTAAATAGCTTAAATGATAATCAAATAAGGTATAAAATTTTAACCATAACAGTGGTTCCTACTCACCTGGACGGTTGTCTTTAGGAATCTCCTCCTTACTCCGCTCATCACCCCTCACATATGTCTCTGTAGTATTAATATGGGGCAGATCATCATCACCCCTCACATATGTCTCTGTAGTATTAATATGGGGCAGATCATCATCACCCCTCACATATGTCTCTGTAGTATTAATATGGGGCAGATCATCATCACCCCTCACATATGTCTCTGTAGTATTAATATGGGGCAGATCATCATCACCCCTCACATATGTCTCTGTAGTATTAATATGGGGCAGATTATCATCACCCCTCACATATGTCTCTGTAGTATTAATATGGGGCAGATCATCATCACCCCTCACATATGTCTCTGTAGTATTAATATGGGGCAGATCATCATCACCCCTCACATATGTCTCTGTAGTATTAATATGGGGCAGATCATCATCACCCCTCACATATGTCTCTGTAGTATTAATATGGGGCAGATCTTCACCCTGAAACAAAGATTGTAAAAGTCACAGACAGATGGAGAAGTCCCATCTATGATCAGCTGTAATCTGTCATCTCCACCGTTCTCATTACACAAGTATAAAACATAGAATACTGGAGGATAAAACAAGACTGAGCACAAGACCTTCACAGCCGTCTACACATCATAGGGAGATCTCATCACACCTTCTCTCCATCTACCTGATGATCCGGAGGAACATCGGGATCTTCTTGTTTACAGTCCTGTGGGAGAAGAGGACGGGGACATCTCTCTGGTGTTGTCCTCTTACTGGATAGACCTGGAGGAGACACATACAGGACTGAATTCATTCTTTCCATACAGATCATTATAGGCCGTGTGTATTTAGTCCTGTCTATTACCTGGTGATGTGAGGGGCGGCCGGGGAACCTCCATCATGACTATGTCCTTGTACAGATCTTTGTGTCCTTCTAAATACTCCCACTCCTCCATGGAGAAATAGACGGTGACGTCCTGACACCTTATAGGAACCTGACACATACAATGATACCATTGTCATCTTTCCCCGATCCCTTCATAGCATTACTGTATAATGTCCCAGCAGCAGCAGCAGCATTCCCAGCAGTGTCACCTCTCCAGTCAGCAGCTCAATCATCTTGTAGGTGAGTTGTAGGATCTTCTGGTCATTGATGTCCTCATGTATCAGGGGGTGAGGTGGAGGCCCCGTGATTGGGCTCAGGGCTCTTCCCTCAGACACAGGGTCCTGACAGCACAGATCACTAGAGCTCTTCACTACTGTGTAATCCTGGTTATGGAGAGACACATTAATAAATCTCCAGTCTCCAGACATTTCCAGAGTCCTCACCTCTCCAGTTCTGTCATCTGTTATTCTGTCCATAGATAAGAATGATGTCATGTGACATTGTCATCACAATCTCTCACCTCTCCAGTAACAAGGAAGAGGATGTCTAGGGTGAGGTGGAAGATCCTCTCCGCCATCTTGTCTTTGTCTCTTTCCATCCTTGATGAATCAGGGAAATTGTAGAATCCTAAATAAAAAGAAATTATTGAAAACAAGTTGGTGTAAAACACAAATCACATAGAAGATACAATGTCTGGAGCTGTGATGTCGGTATATAGTAATAACGCTGTGGAGATCTTCATACATCTAGAGGTCACACAGAGAATACCTGGGTCCTGTCAGTTATATATAATATCATGTGACATTTTCGGCTGTTATTCAATGTAAAATTTGGAAAAAAAAAAACATCAAAAAACTCCACTGCTCTGTCAAAATAGCAGAAAATTAAAAATAGCTTATTTGAAAAAAAACATTTTCTTCATCGTTGCGGCAGAATATAAATCACTAAATCAATAAGGTTTGTATCATGAGATGTGAAATGAAATGAGAAGAGTCTTGAGCCGGTTTCACCCATCATCTGCTTTGTTATTCAGAAATCCTGTTCTCTGCAGTGCGGCCATTTTATCCCTCCACAATGTAAACTATAGCCGATTCCCAGCCACGATTAGTGCTGGCAGTGACCGTGGCCTTTTCAATAGTGACAGCGGCATCTAGATGGTTAATATCTTAAACTCCATAAACAACCTGAGATCATGATTCTCTGGTTCAGAGGATTGTCATGGCAATCCAAGGCCAAGTAATGGATTGATTGCTGACAAACCATCAATGTCTCTTTATCTGGATTGATTGGAACATTGTTTACCAACGACCCCACATTGGGGCGGTCTCACATGTGCTTTATTTTTTGTTATCTGGTGAGATTGGGGCGAAAACTGCGTCTGATGGTATATGGTTTTGGCCCTTAAATCGGATGAAACCAGACTGGTTGTGGAGACACGGGGGTCAGTGGGTGATCTCTTCTGTGGAGACACGGGGGTCAGTGGGTGATCTCTTCTGTGGAGACACGGGGGTCAGTGGGTGCTCTCTTCTGTGGAGACACGGGGGTCAGTGGGTGCTCTCTTCTGTGGAGACACGGGGTTCAGTGGGTGCTCTCTTCTGTGGAGACACGGGGGTCAGTGGGTGATCTCTTCTGTGGAGACACGGGGGTCAGTGGGTGCTCTCTTCTGTGGAGACACGGGGGTCAGTGGGTGCTCTCTTCTGTGGAGACACGGGGGTCAGTGGGTGATCTCCTCTGTGGGGACACGGGGGTCAGTGGGTGCTCTCTCCTGTGGAGACACGGGGGTCAGTGGGTGCTCTCTTCTGTGGAGACGCGGGGGTCAGTGGGTGCTCTCTTCTGTGGAGACGCGGGGGTCAGTGGGTGATCTCTTCTATGGAGACACGGGGGGGGTCAGTGGGTGATCTCTTCTGTGGAGACACGGGTGGGGTCAGTGGGTGATCTCTTCTGTGGAGACACGAGGGTCAGTGGGTGATCTCTTCTGTGGAGACACGGGGGTCAGTGGGTGATCTCTTCTGTGTGGAGACCCGGGGTCAGTGGGTGATCTCTTCTGTGGAGACACGGGGGTCAGTGGGTGATCTCTTCTGTGGAGACACGAGGGTCAGTGGGTGATCTCTTCTGTGGAGACACGGGGGTCAGTGGGTGATCTCTTCTGTGGAGACACGGGGTCAGTGGGTGATCTCTTCTGTGGAGACACGGGGGTCAGTGGGTGATCTCTTCTGTGGAGACACGGGGTCAGTGGGTGCTCCTCTGTGAGACACGGGGTCAGTGGGTGTCTCCTCTGTGGAGACACGGGGGTCAGTGGTGATCTCCTCTGTGGAGACACGGGGTCAGTGGGTGCTCTCTGTGGAGACACGGGTCGTGGTGTCTCCTCTGTGGAGACACGGGGGTCAGTGGGTGTCTCCTCTGTGGAGACACGGGGTCAGTGGGTGTCTCTTCTGTGGAGACACGGGTCAGTGGGTGTCTCTCTGTGGAGACACGGGGTCAGTGGGTGCTCTCCTCTGTGGGACACGGGGGTCAGTGGGTGCTCTCTCTGTGGAGACACGGGGTCAGTGGTGTGTCTCTCTGTGGAGACACGGGGTCAGTGGGTGCTCTCTCTGTGGAGACACGGGGCGGGGTCTCTCTGTGGCCGGGGGTGGGTGCTCTCCTCTGTGGAGACACGGGGTCAGTGGTGTCTCCTCTGTGGAGACACGGGGGTCAGTGGTGCTCTCCTCTGTGGACACGGGGGTCAGTGGGTGATCTCTCTGTGGAGACACGGGGGTCAGTGGTGCTCTCTCTGTGGAGACACGGGGTCAGTGGGTGATCTCTTCTGTGAGACACGGGGTCAGTGGGTGCTTTTCTTGGAGACACGGGGGTCAGTGGTGCTCTCTCTGTGGAGACACGGGGGTCAGTGGGTGCTCTTCGTGGAGACACGGGGTCAGTGGGTGTCTCTCTGTGGAGACACGGGGTCAGTGGGTGCTCTCTTCTGTGGAGACACGGGGTCAGTGGGTGCTCTCTCTGTGGAGACACGGGGGTCAGTGGGTGCTCTCCTCTGTGAGACACGGGGGTCAGTGGGTGTCTCCTCTGTGGAGACACGGGGTCATGGTGTCTCTCTTGTGGAGACACGTCGGGTGGTCAGTGGGTGCTCTCTGTGGAGACACGGGGGTCAGTGGGTGTCTCTCCTCTGTGAGACACGGGGTCAGTGGGTGCTCTCTCTGTGAGACACGGGGTCAGTGGGTCTCTTCTGTGGAGACACGGGGGTCAGTGGGTGCCTCTTCTGTGGAGACACGGGGGTCAGTGGGTGATCTCTCTGTGGAGACACGGGGGTCAGTGGGTGTCCTCTGTGGAGACACGGGGTCAGTGGGTGTCTCCTCTGTGGAGACGCGGGGTCAGTGGGTGACTCTCTGTGGAGACACGGGGTCAGTGGGTGCTCTCTCTGTGGAGACACGGGGGTCAGTGGTGTCTCTCTGTGGAGACACGGGGGTCAGTGGGTGCTCTCCTCTGTGGAGACACGGGGTCAGTGGTGCTCCTCTGTGGAACACGGGGTCAGTGGGTGTCTCCTCTGTGGAGACACGGGGGTCAGTGGGTGCTCTCCTTGTGGAGACACGGGGTCAGTGGGTGCTCTCCTCTGTGGAGACACGGGGGTCAGTGGGTGCTCTTCTGTGGAGACACGGGGTCAGTGGGTGTCTCTTCTGTGGAGACACGGGGTCAGTGGGTGTCTCCTTGTGGAGACACGGGTCAGTGGTGTCTCTTTTGGAGACACCCCCCCCCCCCCCCCCCCCCCCCCCCCCCCCCCCCCCCTTTTTTTTTTTTTTTTTTTTTTTTTTTTTTTTTTTTTTTTTTTTTTTTTTGGGTGATCTCTGTGAGATACATGGGCGTCAGTGGGTGCTTCCTCTGTGGAGACACGGGGGTCAGTGGGTTGATCTCCTCTGTGGAGACACGGGGGTCAGTGGGTGCTCTCCTCTGTGGAGACACCCCCCCCCCCCCCCCAAAAAAAAAAAAAGGGGTCAGTGGGTGTCTCTTTTGTGGAGACACGGGGGTCAGTGGGTGATCTCTCTCTGTGGGGACAGGGGGTCAGTGGGTGCTCTCCTCTGTGGAGGGCACGGGGGTCATGGGTGCTCTCCTCTGTGGAGACACGGGGTCAGTGGGTGCTCTCTCTGTGGAGACACGGGGTCAGTGGGTGATCTCCTGTGGAGACACGGGGGTCAGTGGGTGATCTCCTCTGTGGAGACACGGGGGTCAGTGGGTGCTCTCTTCTGTGGAGACACGGGGGGTCAGTGGGTGCTCTCTTCTGTGGAGACACGGGGGGTCAGTGGGTGCTCTCTTCTGTGGAGACACGGGGGGGGGGGGTCAGTGAATGCTCTCTTCTGTGGAGACACGGGGGGGGGGGTCAGTGGGTGCTCTCTTCTGTGGAGACACGGGGGTCAGTGGGTGCTCTCGTCCACTGGCCCGGATGCCTTTAGAAAGACAGCATGGACCAGGGCTCATCCCAACTGAACGCCCGAACTGCTTAACCGTGAGCGGAAAACTACTCAGACAACACAGAGCGAGGGAATCACGAAATGGTAAGACTGTATTGAAACCCCAATAGTCAAAGGCATATTACACATACCAAGCAAAACCCACAATGTAAAGGTACCGTCACATGCCGCAATCTCACCTGGAGATCTGAAAGTCGATGTGTCGCCCCGATGAAATCGCTGTGAAATTGGGGCGATTTTGCGGCGATAAATCGACCATCGGCCGTCGCCTGATTCCTGAACAGCGCTCAGAAATCAGGCGGAATCGGCAAGGCGATATTTTCGTGTTTTGGCGTGTGACATGGCGATAGTGATGGCAAGAGCGCTTTCTGTGATTTCCCGTAGGCGTGCCTCAGCGTGCTGTAGTCCGCGCCCTGTCTGAGATGATTGGTGTGGGCTACTGTGTTTCCATTGGCTGTCAGTTGACACCGCGCCATATCTGAAGAGCTGTCCGTTCAGCAGCACACACATCTTCAGCTACACAACCGTCCGCATACTCAGTGCAATTACGCGCGCCATAGAATAGCACAAGCTATGTTGTTCGCGTGTATTAAGTTGCGCTGTGTGGAATATAGTGCCACACATGACAGCTCAGATGTTGGGCTACACATCGTAGATGCGTGCCATGGGCCAGTGTGTGTGTTGCAGGAGCCACAATTGACGACACGAGCGTGTATTTGTGACCAACTCCGATAGACAATGGCGTCATGTATTAGCCAGCCTTCCAGAGCAGGCTGACCAATTGTAACGCAGTTGTGTTGTCCAATGAGCGTGTATGGGGTGCAGTGTAAACCACTGTGGCACGCCTATCTCCTCACCGCACTGAACATGTACGCCCACTTTACCTTTGCAATTGCGGCGTGTGAATCGGCGATGGAATGAGGCAAGATTGGTTCCGCTATAGGGGAGGTGATTTCCGGAGTGACACATCGCCTTAGCTTCAGGGCGAAATTGCGGCGTAGGACGCCGCCATCGGCGATCTGAGGCGGGCACAAAAAGCGTGAGCGCGCACGATCAATCGCCACATATCGCCAGGCGAGATTGCAGCGTGTGACAGTACCTTAACAAGCAACAGAGTCTCACCCTTCCACTGGCTCACCAGGGTTTTGAATACTTGTGCCTGCGGGGCTTCCAGGGCCAACAACCCCAATCCAGCAGCATCCCGCTTTTGGTAGGCACCAACCGAGAAAAGAATAGCGGCAAGCTTAGGAAGCTAAACAAGCACAGCGAAGTCTGTAGCCAGGTGACCGAATTCTCACAACCTAGGTATCTTCCTTAAGTAGTCTCTGATATTCCAGCCAAATTCTAGAATCTTACGCTGAACTACTGTAGGATATGACTCACAGCTGGGCTCGAAATTACTAGGCTGAGGATATGGTCTTCTAACTGGGACCCGAGCCCCTAGGTTGAAGCTATGTAGCATATGAACTACTGAACAAAATCAGTGGGTGCCAAATCCAGTAAAACCAGATTTGGCACCCATTGACACACATTATAAGTCATGCTGCAGTATGAAGACAGAGTCACCAGGCCAAACAGCAAGCAAACATAAGGCAGCAGGTCAAACATCAGACAGCAGGCATTAGGTGCTGGATTCAACATATCTAGACTGATCCAAGGTAATGGTAGTACCTCAGGGCCCAAGTGGGCCAATATACTTAGTGGAATCCTTAAGTATATGGAATTTCTCACAACATCTCTAAGTAACCTCCAAGCTCCTCTGTCCAAAGGAAAGGAAGACTAGTGATGGTCAGTGGTGTAACCTGAAGATCATGGCCCCCAATCATTGCAAATCTTTATTAGTCTTTTTCTACAGGCTAAAGAGATGTTTGGGGCCCCTAGGCTTCAGGGCCCGGATGCGATTGCAACCCCTGCACCTGTTGTAGTTACGCCCCTGGTGATGGTGGAAGTGGAATTTGTCTCTATATTTTGCTTTAGGCTTTCTATTCAGTGATAGGGCAGAGTGCTTTCTTATGGGTGCTGGAAAAACTGCTCATACAAAGATGAATTTGCATTTAGTGGTCACTACTCACCTGGGCCTTTATCTGTAGGAATCTCCTCTTTACACCGCTCATCACCCCTCACATATGTCTCTGTAGTATTAATATGGGGCAGATCATCATCACCCCTCACATAGGTCTCTGTAGTATTAATATGGGGCAGATCATCATCACCCCTCACATATGTCTCTGTAGTATTAATATTGGGCAGATCATCATCACCCCTCACAATATGTCTCTGTAGTATTAATATGGGGCAGATCATCATCACCCCTCACATATGTCTCTGTACTATTAATATGGGGCAGATCATCATCACCCCTCACATATGTCTCTGTAGTATTAATATGGGGCAGATCATCATCACCCCTCACATATGTCTCTGTAGTATTAATATGGGGCAGATCATCATCACCCCTCACATATGTCTCTGTAGTATTAATATGGGGCAGATCATCATCACCCCTCACATATGTCTCTGTAGTATTAATATGGGGCAGATCATCATCACCCCTCACATATGTCTCTGTAGTATTAATATGGGGCAGATCATCATCACCCCTCACATATGTCTCTGTAGTATTAATATGGGGAAGATCATCATCACCCCTCACATATGTCTCTGTAGTATTAATATGGGGCAGATCATCATCACCCCTCACATATGTCTCTGTAGTATTAATATGGGGCAGATCTTCACCCTGAAACAAAGATTGTAAAAGTCACAGACAGATGGAGAAGTCCCATCTATGATCAGCTGTAATCTGCCATCTCCACCGTTCTCATTACACAAGTATAAAACATAGAATACTGGAGGATAAAACAAGACTGAGCACAAGACCTTCACAGCCATCTACACATCATAGGGAGATCTCATCACACCTTCTCTCCATCTACCTGATGATCCGGAGGAACATCGGGATCTTCTTGTTTACAGTCCTGTGGGAGAAGAGGACGGGGACATCTCTCTGGTGTTGTCCTCTTACTGGATAGACCTGGAGGAGACACATACAGGGACTGAATTCATTCTTTACATACAGATCATTATAGGCCGTGTGTATTTAGTCCTGTCTATTACCTGGTGATGTGAGGGGCGGCCGGGGAACCTCCATCATGACTATGTCCTTGTACAGATCTTTGTGTCCTTCTAAATACTCCCACTCCTCCATGGAGAAATAGACGGTGACGTCCTGACACCTTATAGGAACCTGACACATACAATGATACCATTGTCATCTTTCCCCGATCCCTTCATAGCGTTACTGTATAATGTCCCAGCAGCAGCAGCATTCCCAGCAGTGTCACCTCTCCAGTCAGCAGCTCAATCATCTTGTAGGTGAGTTGTAGGATCTTCTGGTCATTGATGTCCTCATGTATCAGGGGGTGAGGTGGAGGCCCCGTGATTGGGCTCAGGGCTCTTCCCTCAGACACAGGGTCCTGACAGCACAGATCACTAGAGCTCTTCACTACTGTGTAATCCTGGTTATGGAGAGACACATTAATAAATCTCCAGTCTCCAGACATTTCCAGAGTCCTCACCTCTCCAGTTCTGTCATCTGTTATTCTGTCCATAGATAAGAATGATGTCATGTGACATTGTCATCACAATCTCTCACCTCTCCAGTAACAAGGAAGAGGATCTCTAGGGTGAGGTGGAAGATCCTCTCCGCCATCTTGTCCCTGTCCAGATCCATCCTTGATGGTCAATCAGGAGAATTCTCTTCTATAGAAGATGTGAGAGGATCCGATATTGTAGAGACCTGAATGGGGGAAGATGAAATGCTCTGTGTTACAGGACCTGTGATGATGTCACATGAGGGGAGGAGTCAGGGGTCACATGATCAGCTCCTCAGTTGTCAGGAGGGATTTACAGAGCGGAGCCGAGTGTGTACGAGGTGTACGGAGCGGAGCCGAGTGTGTACGAGGTGACGGAGCAGAGCCGAGTGTGTACGAGGTGTACGGAGCAGAGCCGAGTGTGTACGAGGTGTACGGAGCGGAGCCGAGTGTGTACGAGGTGTACGGCAGAGCCGAGTGTGTACGAGGTGTACGGAGCGGAGCCGAGTGTGTACGAGGTGTACGGAGCGGAGCGAGTGTGTACGAGGTGTATGGAGCGGAGCCGAGTGTGTACAAGGTGTACGGAGCAGAGCCATGTGTGTACAAGGTGTACGGAGCAGAGCCGAGTGTGTACGAGGTGTACGGAGCAGAGCCGAGTGTGTACGAGGTGTATGGAGCGGAGCCGAGTGTGTACGTGGTGTACGGAGCAGAGCCGAGTGTGTACGTGGTGTATGGAGCGGAGCTGAGTGTGTACGAGGTGTATGGAGCAGAGCCGAGTGTGTACGAGGTGTACGGAGCCGAGCCGAGTGTGTACGAGGTGTACGGAGCGGAGCCGAGTGTGTACGAGGTGTACGGAGCAGAGCCGAGTGTGTACGAGGTGTACAGAGCGGAGCCGTGTGTGTACGAGGTGTACGGAGCAGAGCCGAGTGTGTACGAGGTGTATGGAGCAGAGCTGAGTGTGTACGAGGTGTACGGAGCGGAACCCAGTGTGTACGATGTGTACGGAGCAGAGCCGAGTGTGTACGAGGTGTACGGAGCAGAGCCGAGTGTGTACGAGGTGTACGGAGCAGAGCCGAGTGTGTACGAGGTGTATGGAGCAGAGCTGAGTGTGTACGAGGTGTACGGAGCAGAGCCGAGTGTGTACGAGGTGTATGGAGCAGAGCCGAGTGTGTACGAGGTGTACGGAGCAGAGCCGAGTGTGTACGAGGTGTACAGAGCAGAGCCGTGTGTGTACGAGGTGTAAGGAGCGGAGCCGAGTGTGTACGAGGTGTACGGAGCGGAGCCGAGTGTGTACGAGGTGTACGGAGCAGAGCCGAGTGTGTACGAGGTGTACGGAGCAGAGCCGAGTGTATACGAGGTGTACGGAGCGGAGCCGAGTGTGTACAAGGTGTACGGAGCGGAGCCGAGTGTGTACGAGGTGTACGGAGCGGAGCCGTGTGTGTACGAGGTGTACGGAGCGGAGCCGAGTGTGTACGAGGTGTACGGAGCGGAGCCGAGTGTGTACGAGGTGTACAGAGCGGAGCCGTGTGTGTACGAGGTGTACGGAGCAGAGCCGAGTGTGTACGAGGTGTACGGAGCGGAGCCGAGCGTGGTACGAGGTGTACGGAGCGGAGCCGAGTGTGTACGAGGTGTACGGAGCGGAGCCGAGTGTGTACGAGGTGTACGGAGCGGAGCCGAGTGTGTACGAGGTGTACGGAGCAGAGCCGAGTGTGTACGAGGTGTACGGAGCAGAGCCGAGTGTGTACGAGGTGTACGGAGCAGAGCCGAGTGTGTACGAGGTGTACGGAGCAGAGCCGAGTGTGTACGAGGTGTACGGAGCGGAGCCGAGTGTGTACGAGGTGTACGGAGCGGAGCCGAGTGTGTACGAGGTGTACGGAGCGGAGCCGAGTGTGTACGAGGTGTACGGAGCGGAGCGAGTGTGTACGAGGTGTACGGAGCGGAGCTGATGTAGAGTGTACGAGGGTGTACGGTAGCGGAGCGAGTGTTTTACGAGGTGTACGGAGCGGAGCTGCATGTTGTATGAGGTGTACGGAGCGGAGCGCGTGTAGGTGTTACGGGTACGGGCGAGAGTGTATCGAGGTGTACGGAGCAGGAGCCGAGTGTGTACGAGGTGTACGAGCGGAGCCGAGTGTGTACGAGGTGTACGGAGCGGAGCCGAGTGTGTACGAGGTGTACGGAGATGGAGCGAGTGTGTACGAGGTGTACAGAGAGGAGCCGAGTGTGTACGAGGTGTACGGAAGCAGGAGCCGAGTGTGTCGAGGTGTACGGAGCGGAGCCGTGTGTACGAGGTGTACGGAGCGGAGCCGAGTGTGTACGAGGTGTACGGAGCGGAGCCGAGTGTGTACGAGGTGTACGGAGCGGAGCCGAGTGTGTACGAGGTGTACGGAGCGGAGCCGAGTGTGTAGTTAGGCGAGGTGTCAGGGTACGAGCGAGCCGAGTGTGTACAGGTGTACGGAGCGAGCCGGTGTGTAAGTGTACGGAGCAGAGCCGAGTGTGTACGAGGTGTACGGAGCGGAGCCGAGTGTGTACGAGGTGTACGGAGCGGAGCCGAGTGTGTACGAGGTGTCGGAGCGGAGCCGGTGTGTACGAGGTGTACGGAGCGGAGCCGAGTGTGTCACGATGTGGTACGGAGCAGAGCCGAGTGTGTACGAGGTGTACGGAGCAGAGCCGAGTGTGTTAACGAGGTGTACGGAGCAGAGCCGAGTGTGTACGAGGTGTACGGAGCAGAGCCGAGTGTGTACGAGGTGTACGGAGCAGAGCCGAGTGTGTACGAGGTGTACGGAGCAGAGCCGAGTGTGTACGAGGTGTACGGAGCGAGCCGAGTGTGTACGAGGTGTACGGAGCGGAGCCGAGTGTGTACGAGGTGTACGGAGCGGAGCCGAGTGTGTACGAGGTGTACGGAGCGGAGCCGAGTGTGTACGAGGTGTACGAGCGGAGCCGAGTGTGTACGAGGTGTACAGAGCGGAGCCGATGTGTGTACGAGGTATATGGAGCGGAGCCGTGTGTTACGAGGTGTACGGAGCAGAGCCGAGTGTGTACGAGGTGTACGGAGCGGAGCCGAGTGTGTACGAGGTGTACGGAGCGGAGCCAGTGTGTACGAGGTGTACGGAGCGGAGCCGTGTGTGTGCAAGGTGTACATGGCAGCAGCGTTGTGTAAGGTGTACAGAGTGGAGTCACGGTGTACTAAGTTTCGAGCGGCTGAGAGTGTAGGGTTACGGAGAGAGCCGCTGTTCAATGTGTTGGATGTGAGCCGTGTGTGTAATGGAGGTGAACAGAGCAGCCGTCTTTACTAGCGGGTGTACAGAGCGGGGTTTACATTAAAATGTCTGGGAAATGTGAGTCACACAGCTGAGGAATTGTGGTCAGCCTGGAGACCGAGTTTAATCAATGGTTGTCTACACTGAACCTGCAGCCAGGGAAGGCTGTGTGCGACAATGCTGCAAACCTGGGTGCGGCCCTTCCGCAGGGCAAGGTGAGACCGTGTCCTTGTATGGCTCACGTATTGAACCTGGTTGTCCAGCAAGTTCTAGCCCACTATCCTGGCCTAGATGTGCTTTTAGAGATGTGTTTCTCACTTCCGCCGCTCGCATCCCACAGCTCAACGACCTTACATCGCTACAGAAGTCATTCGGCCTGACAGTTCACCGTCTGAAATGCGATGTGCCGACACGATGGAATTTCCACTCTGCACATGTTGCAGCGACTGTGGCAGCAGTGACGAGCCCTGGTGCAGTATTTTATGATGTATAGTCTGGGCCAACGCGATCCAGAGGTGGGGCAAATCACGCTGCTGGAGTGGTCTCGATCAAGGACCTCTGCACCCTTCTGCAGAGTTTTGAAATGGCTACTAAGATGTTTAGTGCTGACGATGCCATTATAAGCATGACTATTCTGGTCATCTACATGCTGGGCACACTTTGACCGGTATTCAGAGTCAGGTGGTGGGCCAAGAGGAAGGGGAGGAAGCAGTGACGTAACCAGAGTTTGGCGGGCTCGATGCGAAACTTAGATCCCCCCAACCTCCACCCCGCATGTTGATGAAATTACGGGCTTCATGCAACGTTCTAAATCTTTTAAAGACTCACAAATTGACCCCTCTCCCCCTTCATTATGTATGGCGTGGGGAGAGGGATTAACGGGGCATATGGTAGCAGCCAAACTGTTGATGAAGGTGCAGAAGAAATGGAGGACGAAGAGGCAATGGGCATGGAAGACTCAGCAGATGAGGGAGATCTTGATCACATTCTAAATATATAAATATAGTAATATATACTAATGTAGCCCTCATGGTCCCCTTCTTTCAGTAATGTCTCATCTTTGTCCCATTCTTGTGGTATGTCACCACCCTGATGCCTTGTATGTTGCCATAACTGTTCCCTTTATTAACTAATGTAGCCTCAAAGTCAGTCCTTGCAGTAATGTACCATCTTCATGCATTATGCAGTCATGACACCTCATTCTGTAACCCTTTTGAAGGCTGCCTTCACATTTAATGCTCCAGCTTCTTGTGGAGCATCTGCAAGCTCTGCATGCAGCCCAAGCCCTATCTTATAATGCTCTAGAGTGCGGAGGGTCCCAAATGTGAAGCAGTCGAAGACTTTTCAGCTTCCTTCATTCTTTATTTTTTTTTTTTTCTTTGGCAGATATCTTGCAACAGGTGAAAGTGCCAATCGCTCCATTATCAATTCAGGATGGGAATTTCAACATACCCGGAATAATTTTAGAAACTTGCTGGGCTCTATGGGAAGTGTTACATGCTGAGTTTATCCCACAACCAACAATGGCTACACATAGCATCGAAATTCCAGGAAATATGCCAATTTCCAAATTGTATCGGAGCACTAGATGGTAGACATCAGTGGCGTAACTACTGAGGTCGCAGGGGTTCAGATGCGACTGGGCGCGGACTGCTTAGGGGCCCAGCGGCTGCCCAGTCTAGCAAAGAAGTAGCTAGCTCCTGTCTGTCAACAAGAGTGAGCTGCTTTACACTTCAAGTAAAGATGTGCTGGGCTCAGCCTCCTTCAGACGCTGTGTGTCAGATGATTCACAGCCCCTGACTGAATTTAGGTTCGACCGTTGCAGTGAGAGAAAGTGAAAATGGAAATTCGTCTGAAGAATTTACTGAGCACCTAGAAGTAGCCAGCAGGTAAGGGGTTGATTGGACCCGGCCATGCAGGAAGGGAGTGCAAGTGAAGGTCTGCAGATTTAGGGGATGTTACCACAGGTGAGGTGGGGTGGGCCGGGCTAGCATACTGGCAAGCAGTGCCAGTGAGGTGCCAGTCAGGGTTGTGACCAGCAGGTGAGGGGGTCCCGGGGCAGCATGCTGGCAGGCGGTGCCAGTGTGTGCCAGCCAGGGTGTGTGACCAGCAGGTGAGGGGGAGCCCGGGGCAGCATGCTGGCAAGCAGTGCCAGTGTGTGCCAGCCAGTCTGTGTGACCAGCAGGTGATGGGAGGCCCCAGAGGGAGCATGCTGGCAGGCAGTACAGTATCAGTGTGTGCCAGCCAGGGTGTGTGACCAGCACGTGAGGGGCCCCGGGGCAGCATGCTAGCAGGCAGTGCCTAGTGAGGTGACAGCCAGGGTGTGTGACCAGCAGGTGACTGACTAGCACAGTGGCATTGGTCTGGCTGGTGGTGCTGGGCACAAAAGATTTGTGACTGAGGAGAGGAACTTATTGTGCCTGCCTGCTCAACCCAGCAGCACAGACACACATACCCCCTCAACACCCCCACCACACACACTCTTCTTCAGTGAAGGACCTGACCTCCATTACTTTATAGTGACTCAATGTGGCTAGGGTCACACCAGCGTCAGCCTCTAGGCTGACAAATTCGCTTAAAGCTTAGAATTTCTCAGCCTGAGTACATAGCTTTAACGGAATGTAACGTTATGATAAGGCTGTGTATGCATCTCTATAGTTACTGGACGCCTTGCGCAGCCGGCAGCTTCACTCACAAGAACAGGATATGCGCTATTGCTGAGCGCACAGGAAACGCAAGCCACGTTTCCTGTGCGCTCAGTAATAGCGCATATCCGGGACTTCAGAGTAAAGCTGTCGGCTGCACGAGGCATGCGGTATTCATAGAGATGCATACACTTCCTTATCATAACGTTACATTCCGTTAATGCTATGCACTCAGGCTGAGAAATTCCAAGGCTGGTTTCACATTGCGTTTTCGTCAAATCCGATGCTGTCCGATGAAAATCGGACAGCATCGGATCCAAACTGATCCCTGCAATCGGATGCCAAATAGGCATCCGATTCCGACATTTTGCAGGATGAGTTTGGTCACCTCGCTTCCCCTCCTCTCTGCCTCTTGTCATCTCATTGTCCCCTGCTGTCCCCCTGTTCTCCCCTGCTGTCCCCCTGTTATCCCCCTGTTTTCCCCTCTCCCTCCTCTTCTCCCCGCTCCTCCTGTCATTCCAACATAAAAAATCTTTATTCTCACCTGCCAACGCTCCCCCGGCGTGTCCATAGAGATCCCGATCGGTTTTACAGGACCTGCGATGATGTCAGAAGCGTCATCGGGTCACATGAGCTCTTTCTGGGTACGCAGGGGGACCGGGTGACAAAAGTCTCCACAGTATGACTGGGTGTTCTGCAGTCTTGAAGTAATCCTACAGGTGCGGACCCCCGAAGTCTGGTACGTCTTGGGTAAACCTCCGCCGGTTCCTCACTCCATTGGCTCTACTCCTTGCCTTATTTCCCCACTCCTAGGCTTGGCTCAGCGTAGAAGGGCCACTCCGGATCACTGCTTCGGGCCCAATCGCGGCACCGATCACCAGGACGTCTTCGCAGCTCTTCTAGCGTCTGCACACTCTAACTGCTCCCCCAGCAGCAGTATTTATAAGGGAACTCACCTAAAGTCAGTGAGTCTAGCTTCCCCTACTGTGTCGGGGTGGATGGTGTTGCATGTAGTAGGTACCTGCTGTGGAAACCCAGCTATACAGTAGGGAAGGCTGTGGCTACCTGCGTGAGCTTTCTGTATATATATGGGGAGTGCTGTATATATACAGTGGGGAAAAAAGTATTTAGTCACAGCCAATTGTAAAAGTTCTCCAACTTAAAAAGATGAGAGAGGCCTGTTATTGACAACATAGGTGACCTCAACTATGAAAGACAAAATGAGAAAATGTGGCGCCCCTGCGACCAGGAAGCCACATAGGGAACTGCAGCCAGGTAGGAGGAAAGACAGTTGCACCACAACACCCTCACAGACAGCCCACACAACCACTAGAGGGCAGCATCCAACCCGGAGCCCGGGACTCTAGGCGGGCAAGGGGTGGTGGGTTTAGAGACAGTGGGTGGGCCAGTAAGTAGGTCAGGTGACAGAGGGTAGATATAAAGAAGGGGAGGAGGAAGGAGTCAGTAGGTCGGTGTAGGCTGAGATGCAAAGACAAGAAGCACACGTCCTGGAGGAGTGGGGTGTAAGGAGCGCAGAATCTGGAGAGCCAGTGCGAGCCACAGAGAGAAAGCCCATCCAGAGCCAGCACCCCAGGAGTTTGAGGGAAGAGAGGACCAGTAGTACTGGGTCCTAGAAACACGGCTGAGACGACCAACTGCAGGCGGGGTAGCCCTCCTATTGAACCCGAAGTACACGGTTAGAAGGAGCCTGATAGAGCCTAGCACAGCAGGACTATTGGAGGCTAGGCTAGCAGCAGAGTGTCGGCTCTGAAGGGGACCGATGATCTACCCGGTTTCCCCAGATTAACTGATGGGGAACTCCAGCTTCATGTTAGAGTTCCTACCCCAAAGGACAGGCAGCTCAGTGGCAACCAGGAGGGCCCACAGGGGTCCGAGCCACCGCCATACTGTCTGGAGACACACACCAAGTAAGACAGAGAGGAAAAACCTGGAAAGGACAGAGAAAGAGTGAGGGGTCACAGGGAAAACAACCTGGCTGCAGGGAGTAAAGGAACCCGGAGCGGAGAGTCGTGCCCGTGTAAAGACTTGTACTGTGAACTGTAACAGAGCTGTTATGTTGAGCAAACTGAGAAGTAAACACGGTGAACCCTGCTTCTGACTCCCTTGCATGATTCTCCACTGCCTGCATATGATTCCCTCCAACAGGAACGCAGAGGAATACAACCTGCAGAGCCACAGTCTGTCAGCTCTGGACTTTGGAGAAAGAAAAGCTGCAGCAGCAGGACAGTAAGTGAACTGCACTCTTCACAAGCTTACACTACACCATAGACTTTATCATCACTGCCCCGGGGAACCAAGTTCTACCCGCGGAGAACTATTACAACTTCAGCTGCTTTAACATCATCCCCGGAGGTTCTGCAGCAGCGGTGGTCCCACTATTGACCACAAGCCGTGGGTGGCGTCACGACTGACATTAATCCCCTGTAAATATATCCCCCTTTTAATTGCCAGGGCCCGGGACCCCATCCCAGTGGGCTCGACAAAAACAAATCATGAAAATCACATTGTCTGATTTTTTTTCAAATCTTGGTGGAAAATAAGTATTTGGTCAATAACAAAAGTTCATCTCAATGCTTTGTTATATATCCTTTGTGGGCAATGACAGAGGTGAAACATTTTCTGTATGTCTTTCCAAGATTGGCAAACACTATTGCTGGTATGTTGGCCCATTCCTCCATGCAGATCTCCTCTACAACAGTGATGTTTTGAGGCTGTTGCAGGGCAACACGGTCTTTCAACTTCCTCCAAATTTTTTCCATAGGGTTTAGATCAGAAGACTGGTTAGGCCACTCCAGGACCTTGAAATGCTTCTTACAAAGCCACTCCTTCGTTGCCCTGAGTGCTTGGGGTCATTGTCATGTGGAAAGACCCAGCCATGTTCCATCTTCAATGTCCTTGCTGATGGAAGAAGGTTTGCACTCAAAATCTCACAATACATAGCCCCATTCATTCTTTCATGTACACGGATCAGTCAACCTGGTCCCTTGGCAGAGAAAGAGCCCTAAAGCATGATGTTGCTACCCCCAAGCTTCACAGTAGGCATGGTGTTCTTTGGATGCACTTCAGCATTCTTTATCCTCCAAACATGACGGGTTGTGTTTCTAACAAACAGTTCTACTTTGGTTTAATTTGACCACATGACATTCTCCCAATACTCTTCTGGATCATCCAAATGCTCTCTAGCAAACTTCCCAAACGTGTAATGGCTTAAGCAGGGGGACACGTCTGGCTCGGCAGGATCTGAGTCCCTGGTGGTGTAGTGTTACTGATGGTAGCCTGTGTAACGTTGGTCCCAGCTCTCTGCAGGTCATTCACTAGGTCCTCCTATGTGGTTGTGGGATTTTTGCTCACCGTTCTTGAGATCATTTTGACCCCACGGGGTGAAATCTTGCGTGGAGCCCCAGATCAAGGGAGATTATCAGTGCTCTTGTATGTCTTCCATTTTCTAGTTATTGCTCACACAGTTGATGTCTTCACACCAAGCTGCTTGCCTATTGCAGATTCAGTCTTCCCAGCCTGGTGCAGGGATACAATTTTGTTTCTGGTGTCTTTCGACAGCTCTTTGGTCTTCACCATAGTGGAGTTTAGAATGTGACTGCTTGAAGTTGCGGACAGGAGTCTTTTATACTGATAACAAGTTCAATCAGGTGCCAGTATCACAGGTAAGAAGTGGAGGACAGAGGAGCCTCTTAAAGAAGTTACAGGTCTGTGAGAGCCAGAAATCTTGCTTGTTTGTAGGTGACCAAATACTTATTTTCCACCTAAATTTAAAAAAAAATTCTTTCCAAATCAATATGATTTTCAGGATTTGTTTTCTCACATTGTCTCTCACAGTTGAGGTCTACCTATGATGTCAATTACAGGCCGACCCCATCTTTTTAAGTGAGGATAAATTGCACAATTGGTGGCTGACTACTGTATTTAATTATATCTTTTCATGAGGCAACAATGAAGACATGACATTTTGATACAATGTAAAGTAGTCCGTATTCAACGTCTATAATAGTGTAACTATGGTGTGCCCTGTGTGAGGTAGTGCTCGCTGAGGGTATAACAGGATACTCGCTTGACAGCGGAATTGACTCACATGGCAATGGATTTGTTACAAAAGTTCATCAGGTTTATTCCAGACTTCATAAACCATGCTCCATAACATAAACAGGAGGCTTTCCTTCAGCTTCAACATAAATGTCCATATATCTCCATAGTCCATTTATCTCAATTATCACAATGAATAGATTCCCGTACAGGTTGAGGTACATTTCTCCCTAAGTGCCCCAGGGCAGTTATCACAGAGAACTTTATTATGCTAATCGTCCATTGTATATTACCATGTGGATTGTGGACGGCTTCAGCTACCATTGTTTAATGTCATGGTTTGCAGACTGAATGTCTCCTACTAACATTCCATGGTATCACTGCTAGGTGCTATATCAATCAGCATTTGGCTCTCCATGTCTGGACTGTAATATGACCAAAAATGGTTATATGAGGCTTGAGGTCCAGTCAATGAAAAGACAGAAATGAAATTCCACCTATCGTGAAGTCCCCAGTATCATGCAATGGGGGCTGAAGGTATATAAGGAGATGTGTTCATTAACCAGAGTTAGTTAGATTGAAGATTGGATACAGGCAGCTAATGTAGGATCTTTGGGTCGGGTTGGCGAGCCATAACCCCAGGCCTAGGCATTTCGGTGCTGACCAAGTGGATCAGAACTTGGACTATAAAACCACAAGGACTTCAGCATCGATTTATCTGATTCGGCTGTGATGACAAAGACTGCATAAGGAAGCCACGCAGGTTGGGACAATCCAGTCACCTGGCTACAGACTTTATTGTGCTATATTCTAATCCCTGGTGAGCCAGCGGAAGGGTGAGACTCTGTTGCCTGTTACAGTATGTGTTGTGCTTGGGTATGCGTTATATGCTGTTATGTTTGGGGATCCAATAAAGCCTTGTTATTGTGATTCCCTCACCCTGTGTTGTTTGAGTAGTGTTCCGCCCACGGTTAAGGAGCTCGGGCGTTCAGTTGGGGATGAGCCTTGGTCCACGTTGCCTTGCTAAAGGCAGCTGAGCCAGCAGACGAGAGCACCCACTGACCCCCGGGTCTCCACTGGGGCAATGAAAGGAGAACCCAGGGGCTTCAATAGGAGGAAAATTACAAAGTTGTTACATATGTACCTATAAGACCCAGGCAAATATATATTTTTTGGAGGGGGAAGGGGTGGCGCCCAATTAGAACTTCTGCTGTTGGGCCCCATGATTTCTATGTACGAGGGATGCATTGTCCCGTTCACATACGCCTCTGCTGCAGGACTGATTGGCCATAACTTACACACCACGTCCAATGCCTCCCCGACACACACAGGCATTCCAGCCATGTTTCACTCAAGTGGGGCCGATCGGAGGCACTCGTCCTCCTTCCCGCTCCCACATCACTTGCTCAACCCAATTGGAAGGCCCCTGCTATTAGATCCGGACAACCCTGTGTGCAGCGCTTGTGATTGGCTAAGCGTTTTAGGAGGAGGCGTGTCTATTTGAGAAGCGCCATTTTACCAACTTAGCGCAATGGCTGCTTTTTGATGCTCAGACTGCAGGTCGTTGCATATGGTGTGTGGTCATTGCTAAACAGTGGATATGTCTCAATAGTTAGTGCCAGGCAGCGACCACATTGGAGCTGACCAGAGTTTTGTAGGCATGTGCCAAAGATAATAGGTTGGTAATCAGTGCTGCCTCCTGTGCTATAAGGACCACAGCTCTGCAGCCATCATTGTGTCTCTGTATGCTTGTGCCAAGCCACCATTGCCATTATTGATCCTTGTTCTGGATTCTGCTATGTAGTTCTTGAATGTGTGTGTGATGGCACTGACATCCTTGTGTTTGGGGGAAGGCACCGTTTTAAAGCTCGCCTCAGGCAGCAGAGAGGCTAGGTTCACCCCTGAATATAATGCTCTACTCTAAGGCCATACAATTTAAAAGTTCCAAATTTTCAATATTTAGATATTTTCATACATAAAACGCAAATCACATTGATCAACATCTACCACTAACATGAAGTACAATATGTCCCAAAAAACAGTTTCAGATTCAATGGGATACGTTGACTTGTTGCAGAGTTATTGCCACGTAACGTGACACTGGACAGGATTGTAAAATCTGGCCTGATCAGGAAGGGAAAAAAAATAGGCTGAGGGTGAAGGGGTTAACAAACCTCAGCTCTTTTATGTAATTCTTGCTTCTATTTCTATACAAACTCCACACCAACTCTCCCAAAACTATACAGGTTCTAAGGCAAAATCTTAACATAAAAACAATAAAAAGTAGATGCAAACAAATGAATATTTGTATTACGGGTAGATGTTTATTAATGTTTGGTTACACGCTTTACAGGAGTGGTCCAATACAATTCTCTTCCATGTTATCTGGCATTAGGTACGGATAAATGCTGTTATACTTGATTAGAACAGGTGAAGTCTGGACCATCCTGTCCCCAGTTGGTCCCATACTGTCCCGAACATATGTACCAGAGAAGTGCTGGTCTACCTCTTTAAAGGGAATCTGTCAGGTCATAAATCCATATGTAACTACTATCATTTTCTAACTCCTTCCTCCAATATAGCTTTATTAATGTATTTATTTTATTCATATTTTCCTCCTATCCTGTGTAAACTGCAAATAACGAGATTCATTCCATCTGGCAATCACGGTGAGTGATCATTTCCTTCTCTGCTGTCCATTCTCCATAGGATGAATGTTCATGTCACATATTCACATCACTGCACTGCACAGGAGAAGAGCAGTAGAAATCACCCACAAGGGAGGGGGGGGAGCTGTATCCTCCTGTCTGATCTCTTTGTTTGCAGCAAAACAACAGGTCAAATAAACACAAAATGTGTTACAGGACAGCAGGGATATCTGCTTAGAGAAATAAATGGAGTAGACATCTTATCTACATCATGTAAGGCAGATGTGTGCCTACAATAGCTCCTCCCTCTGTCTCCTCATCAGAAGCTCCTAAATGAAACAGAAACCTGACAGGCAGAGGAAAAGGAGGAGGGAGGGGAGAGGGAGAGCTCCCTGAGAAGAAGTGAATAGCTGGACTAATAGCCAGTAAAAGTAATGGACTAGACTAATGCACCAGCTGCCTGAAGGGTGTGAAAATGCTTATAGAAAGAGAACTACAAATGGTACAGTAATGATTTTTGATAGTTTTAAAAGGTCTGCCCAGGCCATATTCAAGGGTAATATTAATATCATACTGAAAAATGACCTGGCAGAGACCCTTTAAGATGCAGTTATAGTTTTCACATAATGGTATTTTACATACATGTTGAAATAGTGAAATATTTAGGATTGTTCAATACATTCTACTTCTTGATGTTTATTGGTCATTGCATAAAGTACATTTCCTCATCATTATACATTTTTCTAAATTGCTTTCCTATTTAAACATGTGACTTAACTTTGACTATACCTTAACCTTTACTATAATTTTTCTAAAATAATGGTATAAAACATGAAATGGCTCCGTCCCTGTGTCATTTATTTGATGTTTATGAAAATTTAACTCTTTCTTTAAACATTTTTCTATTTCCAGTTTGAAAATGGCTTCTCCTCTGTGTGTATTCTATAGGGAGGCACGGACAGACTCTGTTAGGCTGGATTCACATTTGCGTTTGGCTCCGCTGTGTATAGCAGGGGCCGAACGTATGCGGCGACGCATGCATACTGCAACCCTATGTTTAACATGGGGATGCACAGTGTACGATTTTGCCTGCGGA